>VYZX01009263.1:4616-37879 GCA_013401335.1 Brachypteracias leptosomus | reverse complement strand
AATACTGTGTCCAACTTTGGAGCCCCCAACACAAGAAGGATGTGGACCTGTTGGAACGTGTCCAGATGAGAGCTATAAAGATGATTAGAGGGCTGGAACACCTCTCCTATGAAGACAGGCAAAGAGAATCAGGCCTGTCCAGCCTGCAGAAGAGAAGGCTTCAGGGAGACCTTATTGCGATCTTCCAATACCTGAAGGGGTGTATAAAAAGGCAAGGAATGAACTATGCATGAGGGTTTGTAGTGACAGGATGAGGGGTAATGGTTTTAAGCTAGAAAAGGGTGGATTTAGGTTGGATATTAGAAAAAAGTTCTTTAATATGAGAGTGATAGATCATTTGAACAGGTTGTCCAGGGAGGTGGTGGAGGCCCCATCCCTGGAGACATTCAAGGCCAGGCTTGATGGGGCTCTGAGCAACCTGACCTAGTTAGAGACATCCCCTATTGTAGGGGGGTTGGACTAGATGATCTTTGGAGGCTCTTTCCAACCCAATACATTCTATGATTCTATAAGACCCCAGATCCAAATATTACCATTAGACTGAACTGTCATGAGAGGGGGACTGAGACTGTAAGAGTAGAATTGGTCAGAGATTTCCTTGTTTGGGGTCTCACTCCAGAGGCACCCAGTTCAACCTGGTTTTCCACTATACCATCTGAATAAATTATTTTTATAAGATTTGATACCTGAGATTCTGCTACAGGAAACCTGGGGTAAAGAAAAGTCTTTAACACAGATAAAGACAGTGTAATAGGTAAAGCAAAAGCCACACATGCAAGCAAAGCAAAACAAGTAGTTCATTCACTACTTCCCATCAGTGGGCAGGTGTCCAGCCATATCCAGGAAAGCAGGGCTTCATCACGAATAACGGTTACTTGGGAAGACAAACTCCATCATTCCCAATGTCCCCCTCACCTGCCCTCTTCTTCCCCCGGTTTTATTTGTTAGGGGTGACATCACATGGTATGGAATATCCCTTTGATCAGTTTGGGTCAGCTGTCCCAACTGTATCCCCTCCTAACTTCTTATACATCGCCAGCCTAATCACTGGTGAGGTGGTGTGAGACGCAGAAAGGTCTTGGCTCCGAGCACTGCTCAGCAATAACTAAAGCATCCCTGTGTTATCAACAGTTTTTAGTACAACTCCAAAACATAGCCCCACACTAGCTACTATGAAGAATTTTAACTTTATCCCAGCCAAAATCAGCACACAAGGTCAGTATCAGATTAGATATTTCTATCTGAAATCTCTTTGCTTCATCAAGTAGACAGACGGCTACATTTCTGCGAAGGCCCAAGTTGTATAATAGAATTTTAATAATATCCCCGGAAATATAGTTTTGACAGCCTGATTTAAAACTCTTGGGAGAGAGTCTTTCCATTGGCACTCCTGGGCTTTCAATCAATATGCTCACACCTCTAGAGAGCCTTCATAGACAGTCTGGACATAGATAGTCTAGACGTACTATTAATGAGTCACTGGCACTGAGCCCAGGCAGCAACGTTTGGCTCTAGAACCAAATATACCTCAGTCTGGTGGATCTGGGGGTTTGAATTAGACTCCTACTTGAAATATTATTCTTTCTTATCTCTTAACTGAGATTTAAAATTATTCAAAGATGGCAATCTCATGGTCTCAGTGCCCTTCAGTAACTATGTAATAGCACACAATTCTAGCAACGCTGAGATACTCCTCACATGCAACTTCTCCTACTGAACACCCAGAGGGCCCCCTCCATTGCTTCAGCAGTATGGGCATAATTCAATGTTATGCTATTCTTCAGCATTTTCCTGGCTTCTCAAAAGCCTTTCTCAAAGTCTTGACTTTTATGCTGTACTTTGTTAAATTAACCATGTGTTTCTTTTTCTTCACCAACAGTGACAGCAATCTCACTTTCCCAGCAAAAGCTTTGACACTTGTGAAAAGGATGTTATTTGTAACCCCAGATATTTTCCAGCAGGTATAAGAAGGATCTTTCTAGTGCCCTCAACTCTGTTTTGTTAGTCTACACTAGTAAATTATTGGAACTCATTGCAGGCTGTATAAACAGCATCAAAATTATTCAATCTATTTGTTAGAGGCTTCTCAGTTCAGCCATTACTTTTTTTGTCTTTCATGCATTTCACATGGATGCTTGAGGCCTAACTGTGCATCACTTAAATATCCATCCAAACACAAAAACTAGGATCTTTTTGTGCAAACAAAAGTGTTCACTCTCCCATTTCTTATTTATTGTGCATTATTTACCAATTGCAAAATGTTCCTAATTCAATTGAGGAGCAAAAAACTCATCATGTGACTTAACTATTCACTCACTGTGAGCAACAAGAAATATGTAAATAAAGCAAACTATATGTGGAGCTGCCATATGCTGAAATGTGCTGCTAGAAACTACTCAATGAGAGCTGTGACTAACAGGCAATTGCAGTTTGCTTCCCAGACAGGCCCAGGGGTAACATCAGTAGAATTAATACTTTTGACCAGCTTTTCTTATAGTACACCTGCAAATATAATAAAATTTTCTATGGAAAGTTTCTTTTGAAATCTCAAGTGGTACTTAAAAAAAAAATCCTAAAAATTTGGCATGTTCTTTTTTTTCAAAGTATTGTATTCAACTGGTTTTCTTGGTGGATTTCTTGCTCTGGAAATGTGAGTCAAATACCTTTAAAAAGTTTGCAACAATATTTAGAACAAAGAAGACTAAAGATGATGATACTTGCTGAAAAGGTTGCATAAATTTTAAGTCCTCCTGGTATGAACAACACTCTGTAGAATTATAAATAAAGAGGTTGGTTTTGTTATATTCTAAACTATATCTATGCAAAACAAAGGAAAAAGAATGTGAGTGAACTCATCATGGTTTGAAAAAGCCTATTTCCTGTGTTTGGAAACAGAAATGTAAGTAATCCTTTGCTGAAAAAAAAAAAAAAAATCAAGTATCTTTTCCATGACTATGAATTTGAACCTGACCCTATATAAATCAATGACACTTTTGCAGTTCACATTAACAGAGACAGAATTTGATGCTCTGATAACAAAGTCATGAAAGGTTGTTACAAGTTTGTCATATTACTGCTGTGTAGTAAATCTTCTGCTTACCTGCAAAACAAAAATAAAAAAGGGGGGGGAGGGAGGATGCGAGGGAGGGGATGACACTATTGCTGGTAATTATGTTTTAGCAAATGAACTCTTTTTTTCCCTGTCTTTCTCTGAACAGAATATCCTCTCCCTTCAGTTTCATTTTTGGATAAGCTTTGAATGTGGGCAAGAATCACCTCTTTTGCAAATGGCTTTCTGCACTGTGGACCTTGTTTTCCTCTTGTCAGGGGTTAGGGCTGGGCCAACCACTAGGTGAATGACAGATGCTCTCTATGAACCCCTGGCTTTCTTCCCAAAGAGGAAGAGAAAAGACATGAGGGAGAGGGACTTACAGATTGGAAAAGAAAATCAAAAACAGCTTTAATGAAAATAATAACAATAAAATGAAATATATACAAACCCGATATCAAACCCAATCGCCCGATGGCAATTATGTCACTGTCACTACTGATGCTGTGAAGCAGACACTGAGGAAAACCCAGGCTGGATTCAGCAGCAGACAGGAACTGGATTCAGGAGCAAGATTCTGGAACTGGATTGAGGAACTGCACCCCAACACGGTACATAAGATTTAGCAGTGACCTTGGTCTGCATGGGAGCAAGTTTAAGCAAGAGCTTTTTTGCACACTGATCCTTAGTAGTAACATTGAGCATTATCACTGCTAGAATCAGACACGCTCTGTGAAAATATACTATTAACTTTAGAAAGTGCAGTCACTTAGAAGAGATCAAGCTGAAAAGTAAAATCACTGAACAGAATTAGTTCTGTTCTAACTCAAACCAGGACACCTTTCCATATAGAAAGTAATGTTATGGTAGCAAGTGCAAGAAAGAGTTTGTCCTCTGTTCCTTGGTGCCAACACACAGAACTATCCCTACTTGGTATCATTTGAAGATGTTATCAGAACGTGCTAATCTTTCAGCAGTACACAATTTTCATTTTTTATTAAATCCTTGAACATCATGTTCTTCTTTACTTATGGGTTGTTGTCACTTCAAATATACAGTGATGTTTGTCCCATGTATTTGAAGGAATTGAACATTTATGAAGATGTAAAGTGAAAGAATTATCAAAAGGGTAAATGTAAACTCTCGTTGTACAAACCTGTCATGTTAGTTAGAATTTTCATGAGCCTTCATAAGATTTTTAGGTTTGGCAAAAATGTTCTTGCAAATTAAAGTAACAGTGGATACAATTAAGAAGACTCTAAAATGGAATCAGATCTATCTTAGGAATTCGTTTGAACTTACATAAAATATTTTGTATGGCAAGTATCCAGCACTTATTACAATCTTCTCTTCTTAGACCAAAGGCCATAATTCTCTTTTCACTTACATCAGTACTAACTGAGAATAATTACCTTAAAGTGCATGGAGCTGTCTTAGTAAAAAATCAGTGTAATTAGCATAGAAATCAAGCTCCATAGATTTATGTTCATTTCTTGATGTTCTTCTATTTTCTGATTCTGTTTTCAAAGATAGAAGAAAATGAATATGTTGCCTCAGACACACAGCTACAATCTTCTTAAATTGATCTCCACTTTGGTACAAGCTTCAGAAGCTTTACTCTCATTCAGTAGAGAATTCTCAACAAGGCCTTGGGAACATTCAGTATCTGCCTCAAACAAATTAATCCCTTGGGAGATAAGTATCCCACATCTTAGAAGGAATTAACATTTTTTTTTTAAGTGAAAGGTTTTATTGTCTATTACAGTCCTTCTATAAGTTTATTCAACAGAGATTTGCCCAGAGGCCACTGACACTGTGTGTTTTGTGCAGGTGTCGATGTATTTTCTGGAATTCACAGGAAACTGCTGTAAATTTATAGAACAGTTTGTTCTGGCGCATCCTAGTCACAGCCGTGTGTGTTCATGTCATGAGTAATTAGGCAGGCACAGGAGGTGTGTATAACATCTTTACTCCTTTTAACCAACAGTCTCTTTTCAAATTCCTTCCTGTAGTTTCCTCAGGAGGTGGCATGAAAGTTTCTGCTGGCACATCTAATTAAATAAAGCAGAGAATACTTAAGACTCCTCTAGCTCCCTGAACTTAAAACACATTCTTCCTAGGGAAGAGACCACAAAAGTTTTTCTAGACTTGGTCATGACCACAATTTCTGAGTCCTAGAAACTTCCTGAATGCCTCTCATCTGCGTGTGCAAAGGCAAAATTTGCTGGACTAATATGGGATGTACCATGATGGTCAATCGCTCCAATGATTACTGTTCTCAAGTACTGCCAAACAATGGCTTTGAAACATAGGTTTTAGGTGTATCCTACTTGGAGTAATCAGTTTCCAGACTAAGGCTATCACACCTACTCTGGGGGTCTGGGCAGTAGCATTCTTCACTGGGAGGGTTTGTACCCACTCACCACTGCCAGTGGCAGTTTGTCCATCAAGGATATGCTGCTGAGAGCTACACTTCTCCAGCATAATTTGTGGCTGGTTTAAGTATTTTCTTTTATGAAGGCTGAATTCTGGACCTGGTAAATAATTATTTATACTTCACCTGCTAAAACAAAGGGAGAAGGTAGTAGATTGCAAAACTCTGTTTAGTGGTGTACTGTCAGCATTACTACAGGGAGAGAAATGGAAGCAAAGATGGTACCTCTGATGTGGAAAACACTTTCATCATCAGTAACACAATGGTCAGATTTTTCACTTACAATGGAAGGCAATATCCTTTGGTTTTTGGCAGGGAAAAGCGCTGCTGCATATTAGATACAATTAAGCACTATTTTAGTCTGGACACTAGAATGAGTACTCTACAGATTCTTTGTTTCCTTAGGTCTTTCTAAGCTGACTAGTAAGATCAGTAGGGAGGACTTTGCTGGCAGATTAGAAATCATTATTGTTAAGAATAGATTTTAATCTTTCTCCTTCATCCAATCTAGCTGCAACAGTGTGTGAAGTGTAAAGCAGCAGGGGTTTAGGAGAAGCAAATAAAGCACAAAGAAAATTAATCTAGAAAAATCTAGCACACCTAGTGTCATTTACAAACAGGAAGAGCAACTAATTTGTAAGTCAGAATGTGAGTTTCCTGCCACAGTGGCAAAACCAGTCCAGTCACTGTGTCTTCACTACTTCTTCTTTTCACCTTAAGGAGAAAGTTCATACTGTCTGCACTGCTTTCCCATGGACATTTTGCATTTCTTATGAAATTCACAGCAGGACTTCAAACAAGGTCCAACCTCAGGAGGATCTACTGACAAATCAGGAGTAATTCTCAACTAGGAGAAATATAGAAGACTTCGGGCCATAAAATAAATGTACTGTTAGAAGAAAACAGAACCTATCCTTCCTCATGCAGACAACTGAAATTATAAATGCATATGTACATATATAAAGAGAGATCCCACAATGATTTTATCCAAGGATCTCTCAATGCATACATTTGCCTCTCTGAAGCCATTATTAAATAAGCCTGGAATTGTTTATCTAAATTTGATTTCAAATATAAACAATAATTGAGTCTGTAAGTGTAATTTTTAATTTCTATTGAATTGTAGTCATATTTAATCTTGGGATGTGAACACTATCTGAAAAACAAATGCAAAGTGATGCATTTTTTATATTCAGATATATGCTGAAATAGGAATAATAAACACTGGCTTTTTCATAAATCTATTTCACCTTGGTGAAGAGCCAGCTTATGAAGGTGAAATAATTACTGAATTATTTCTCAACTGCCATTGTCACTGATATCCTAATGAGAAATGTAAATCTGAAATATTTAAATGAAAAAATTATTATATGCTATATTAATCAACAAGTGCTGCTCCTGCAATCAGTTAAAACCACACACACCTATATGCAATTTCCACTGCATTTTTCTGAAGGAAGAGTCATAATGAATAATGTACTTTTCTTAAAGAGTCAAGTCCCAAAAGGCTCCCCTCGATCTCCCAACAAAGAAGATTTTTTTATATTATATTACTGTATATTGTCTACCTTGAGGCTTGGAGACTATTCCTGCCAGCTTAAAAAAGCCCCATTATACTCCTTGGTATAAAAATACTGTTTCTCTCCCTTTTTTGTTACATGTCAGACTGCATCAACTTTCTTCCACAAGATATGTCTTCTTACCATAGCCTTATATACATGTTGCCAGAGGAGCCTTCTCAAACCCAAAAGTTCTACTGCTCAGATCACACCCCAAATTTTATTGAGTCTAACCTTAAGGTACAGAAAACTCATCTTTTATGTCTCTGTTTTCCAGTTGCTTGTCCACAACCCCCTGGAGATACTTTGGCTATTTCTATGGAAGGCAGGAAGTATAGCTAAGAAAAAAAAATCTATTCTCACTAGTCTTATACATTAAGAATTGGTTTTAAGATATACAGAAGTTTGAAAGCATCTACTCTAGGATCTTACAGTCTAGACATTAGTCACTTGGCAGTACATGGAAGAACGACAAATAACACGGGACCTGGGGAAAAAGGATTGCAACCAGGAGTGAGTTCTGGTAATTACTCACATTAGAAATTGACGTCTCAGTGATCCTATCAAAGAGGTTGTGTTTTATCTCATGAAAAAACATACATAGTTTATTCTGTGTCCTTCTCAAAGCAATTAATTTCTAATAAGGTTAGAATGTGCTGTGATGAAGTAGACTGTTGATTTTAGATGAGGTTTCACTCTTTTTTAAAAACAACAGAATCAATACCATTTACCCTCCTATTTAGTATATTTCCCTACACCCTAAAATACAAGAACAAAGACATAAATTCCTAGGAGTTTCAGAGTGGGAGTGTTCTTTTCCTCATACATATGGGTGGATTTTTTACTGAAATTGCAGGTACTGACATGGATGGCATTTATTATTTTTATTGTTATTGTTGCTATTGTTGTTGTTATTAATAACCTACAAAACAAACAATAATACTTAAGCAGAAAAATATCGATGCAGGGAAAGTGTTGCGTATGCCAGGTATAAATAGATCTGGCAGAGAACATAACAATAGCTCTGCTGTTGCTCACTCAGAGCTGGGCTGACCCTGATAAAAACAACAGGTGATGATTTCTTGCTGTCTTTTGCTGTAGGTGGGGGGAATGCATTGTAATGGTGCAGCCTATTAAAGAGGATGTAACTCAGTGAGATAAACAGTAATTATACAACAGGAAGAACAGACTGGGTAGGCTTGAACATGTTCTCAAATAGGCTGTCTCTGTTGGAAAGCAGTGGCAAATTCTGCCTCTGCCCCCCCAGTTACATACATGGAAGCAGAGAGTGCTTTAGCACTGCAAGTGGTCCCTGCCCTGTGCTGTGCTGTTAATCCCAGAATTACCACTTTCTGTGAGCAACGTCTATAGGAACCATATCCTTGCTCAGTACATCAATAGTTGGCTGTTTTGATGTTGAATTGCCTTGCAGCTGCTGCCTAAAGGTTGCCTGGCCCACCTAGCAATGGTGAACTTTAATAAAAGGCAGTACACCTGCACTAGCAAGGGCAGGGAAAAAATACAGGTTTTAGCACTGGCAACAATTTACGTATTGACATTGACCTCCAGATAAATTGTAATTCTTTGCTTTGTTATTTTGAGAGGTTGTGTGGCCTAAAGGCTTAAAATAAGGAGCAAACATCATTTAATTGGTTTCCCTGCCCTGTACAGTGGCACACTAGCTGCCCATTACCAAACACAGGCTGAATACATTAGTTCATAGTAGCACAGCTCTTTGAAACCATGCTTGAACCTGCTTACTGTTGAGAATCTTTATCCTAAAAGCAAAAGAAGCCTGATTCTTCATAGATCTGGAGCGGCATGAGAAGCTCTAGACTGATGGTGCCATCAGCAACTTCCCTTGGCCAACCTGGTTAATCAGAGAGGGCCTTGGATCCTGGATGACAGGTAGTCAAATAAAGGATGCACAAACAAAAATACTACTCATCAAAGAGGTCTTCCAAATACAATGCATTAAGGGAAGAGGTGGAATAATTCTTGTAACAAACAAAAAGCAAATAAGTGTTTAGATCACAAAAAATAGGTCAGATCCAAAACATCCCACAACTATGTTCATCATACAGTATAAGAGGAGCTGAATGTGCTCTGTGAGCTCAGAAACAATGTAGCTCAAAAGATGTCAGTTAGCTATCACTGTAAAAATAAAGAGCAAACACCTTTCACATTTATCTTAAGTTAAGGAGTTTTTCCTGGAAACAAATTGTATCAAAATAGCAAGTGTTCTTGATCTTTTTTTTTTTTTTTCTTTTGCGTTAAGTGTTAATTACCTATATCCTAGGAGTCATGAACAAAGTTAATCTATTTTCATTTTGTGGTAATAACTCTGATTACACCATGCAGGGGACCATGGAACAGGCAGTATTTGTATGATTTAGTGAAGACAAATATTTATCTCCCATAGAGGTGTTGTGTCTAAGCAGATCATATGCTTATTACACAAATCACATCTGGGATCTGTTTATCAATCTATCATTTTACCTGTTGCAGAATTAGAGTGCCACCTCTGACCTGTACTTTCTGACCCATCATCTAATTTTTTTAAATCTGTCTGAGGATAGATAATGATAAGAATTATTACATCTCTTCAGTTCTTCACTCCTTATTTATTTCTCTCCTTACTTTTAATGGCCAGAGTATAACATTTAGATCCAATGGAAGTATAGTGCGCAGAATATATTTTTTCTAATTTTTGAAGTACATATTTATTTGTGTATGTTCTCAAGGCATATTGTTTTGAGGACTTAAGTATTTCTGGTCACTATTGTTTGGGAGAAAGTCCCTTCCTCTGTCTTCCACCTGAAAGGCTACTTCTTAGATTCACAAACTGATGTTTTGACACAGCTCTCAGAATAAAAAAACCTGTTCTTTAGTGTTCTCATCTTTTCAGTGCAGAACAAAAACAAACTGTGAAACACTGATAGATGTCACCAAATGCCATTCTCCAGACAGCTCTCATTTGCACAGTAGTCTCACACACAACTTGCTTAAGCCTTTGTGAATTCGTCTAACTGTGACTCCTTATGTAGCCACATCCTGGGTTTGGCCGGGATAGGGTTAATGTTCTCAATCAACTGGGAGAGGCCACAGCCAAGATAAACAACTGAATCAGCCAATGGGATATCCGATGTCATACCACTCATGTCTTCTATATAAGGGGAGGGCTGGACCAGGGCCGGGCCTGTTTTCAACATGTGTCTGGAGCAGGGACAGCGAGTCTGGGGACCAGGTAGAGCTCAGCAGTTTGTGGCATTTGCTTTACAGATCATTTCATTGGTATTATCATTACTACTGTTGCTTCTTGTCTTTGAGTTGCTCTATTAAGCTGTCCTTATTTCAACCCATGGAGTTTCAAACTTTTTTTTTCCCTTCCTGGTTCTCCTCCCACGACATGAGGGAAAGAAATGGCAGGGGGGGGACACTCTGTTAGTCTGTCCTCAGGTGGCTCCAGTGCTGTTTACCTTGAAAAACTTTGTCTAAGTAAAAGACAGCCTGTAGTCCAGATGATTTTTCCAATCAGAAATCCTGCACGGTCTAAGGATACCTTTAGTTTTGACAGACTTAAAAGTATTAGCAAGGAAGTTCTATCAAAACCAGCAGTAAGCAAATAGAAAATAGTGATTCCAGTCACTCTTCTGCTCATGGTAACTTCTACTGAAAAAAAAATCATGTATCCTACCCAGAGTCTGGATGACCTGAGTCCAGGAGTCTAAAGTGCATCAGCAGACATCTAGAGCTCAGAAGTTCCTCACCACAGTATGGGAACTGTGGCTGGCTGATGTTGTGGTTTAACCCCAACAGGCAGCTGAGCACCATGAAGCTGCTCGCTCATCCTCCTCATCAGTGGGGTGGAGGAGAGAATCAGAAGGATAAAAATGAGAAAGTTAATGGGTTGAGATAGAGAGTTTAGTAAGTAAAAACAAACAAAATCAAGCAAATGAAAAAACTAAAATCCAAACCTCAGGTTAATGTGATACAAGCTAGTTCATTTTGCAGGACTAGATCTAGCTGCTTATCCTTCAAAAACCCAGAGGATGGCTTGGGATATGTTCTGTATATATATATCCCTGTTTATTATTATTGTGTGGAAGTGAAGGGATTTTTGTCTATGTTTTTCTAGGTATTGCCATTTTCTTTTCATAAAATCATGTTCCGTTAAGACCAGAAGTGAAAATCTCTGTCAGAAAGGAGCATTAGAGAATAACTCTGAAGTCTGTAAAATGTGCTGATGTTCACTGATACATTAATATAGGGAAGACTCAAGGAGAAAAACAAAGAAAAAACAACCATGGGGGGAAAAAATGAACAAACGAAAAAACAAGCCACTATAGTTCATAGATTAAAAAAAAAGTATGGAATTTTTCTGATGAATTTTTATTTGACTTTAAAGAACAATCCCAACAACATTATCCATGTTTCTGGTTACTGGTACAGTGGGTGGGCCCTAATTCAATGAAACCCTGGTAGATGTAAATTTAATCATGTGCTTGAATTCAACCCTGTTTCATGAGTAGTATTTAGGCACATAAATTTTAACTTTGTTGAATCAGAGACAAGTAGGAGAAACAAATAACCCATCCATTAGATGAAATAGATATATGCCTGGTTGCTGCTCTCTTAATGATTTGTGCTATAGTACCTTTTCCACATGTTACTTGAAAGACTTTAATTAATAATATCTCATAACACTGCTTGACAGGAGATAATCACTGTAGTGATATTGCAGATTAGAAAAGACAAGACAGATTGTAGTGTATATTTTTAAGTGCTTCAGTTTTCTCACAACTAACTTGAAATACTAAATCCCTGTTTGGCAGTGATAGCTCCTCTGCACAACAGCCACACATAGATTAAACATTCGGCAGTTCAGCCAGAGCAGCCTTGTGTTAGGAGCACAAGTCATCTATACCTGTACTTGAAGGAACTGTTTCGAAAACTGGTGCTTGAGAGATTCCTTAAAGCAATAATCCTGACTCCTGGACTTGTTCTTTAGTCCCTGAGCTCCAGTTGAGGACATAACATCCCTATTCAGGAAAGCAACCAAAGATCTGTTAACCTTTAAACCAACACATTTGTGCTGAACATTGAGCACTCCAGTATTTTCATGAACTGATATCCTGATTACACCATTGGGAATCATCATAAAACATCCTCAGGAGTTAGAAAAGTTATGAATAAACAGGCCCTAGGTTTGTCTTTCATATGGAAATAGGAATGAACAAACCTCTCCATCATGATTTACAAAAGTAGCCTGATTACTTGGGTCAGCTTCTGTGCACAATTTCAGCTTTAACAGTAGCTGCAATATTTCAAAAGGTAATACACTAGGCTCAGCAGTTCAGGTAGTCAAGTATGGTTGTTCCCTGAAGAGAAAAATCAGGAGCAAAGTATTTTATTGTTTGCACCAGAGAATGGCTTTTTCTAAAAGTTCTAACAAATTTTGACGTGAATATTTCAAGGGGCTCATAATTAAATACAATTAGATTTACTTCAACATATTTGTCATTAATGTCTAAAAGGGTCTATCTGTCTACTCTGGAGGAAAAAACATACTTTCTTCTTTCTAGAGGGCAGTTCAACTGCATCATCTGTTGGCTCTACAAGAGATACAAGAAAGAATTGTTCTTAGCAAAGACAATTAAGTTGTTGAAATGTGTCTCGTACGCTGAGGAAGTGTACAAATTATAGTAATTTGGTATTGGTGATAGAAAAAATCACAGAATCACAGAATCACAGAATGTCAGGGATTGGAAGGGACCTCAAAAGATCATCTAGTCCAATCCCCCTGCCGGAGCAGGAACACCTAGATGAGGTTACACAGGAACATGTCCAGACGGGTTTTGAATGTCTCCAGAGAAGGAGACTCCACAACCTCCCTGGGCAGCCCATTCCAGTGTCCTGTTACCCTCACTGAGAAGAAGTTTCTTCTCATATTTAAGTGGAACCTCCTATGTTCCACTTTTTACCCGTTACCCCTTGTCTTATCATTGTTTGTCACCGAGAAGAGCCTGGCTCCATCTTCGTGACACTCCCCCTTTATGTATTTATAAACATTAATGAGGTCTCCCCTTAGTCTCCTCTTCTGCAAGCTAAAGAGACCCAGCTCCCTCAGCCTTTCCTCATAAGGGAGATGCTCCACTCCCTTAATCATCTTTGTAGCCCTACGCTGGACTCTCTCCAGCAGTTCCCTGTCCTTCTTGAACTGAGGGGCCCAGAACTGGACACAATACTCCAGATGAGGTCTCACCAGGGCAGAGTAGAGGGGCAGGAGAACCTCTCTCGACCTACTAACCACCCCCCTTCTAATACACCCCAGGATGCCATTGGCCTTCTTGGCCACAAGGGCACATTGCTGGCTCATGGTCATCCTGCTGTCCACCAGGACCCCCAGGTCCCTTTCCCCTACACTGCTCTCTAATAGGTCATTCCCCAATTTATACTGGAACCTGGGGTTGTTCCTGCCCAGATGCAGGACTCTGCACTTTCCCTTGTTATATTTCATTAAATTTTTCCCCGCCCAACTCTCCAGCCTGTCCAGGTCTCGCTGGATGGCAGCACAGCCCTCTGGTGTGTCAGCCACTCCTCCCAGCTTGGTGTCATCAGCAAATTTGCTGATAGTACACTCAACTCCCTCATCTAAGTCATTGATGAATATATTGAATAATACTGGCCCCAGTACTGACCCTTGGGGCACTCCACTGGTTACAGGCCTCCAACTGGACTCTGCCCCATTGACCACGACTCTCTGGCTCCTTTCCTTCAGCCAGTTTGTAGTCCACCTCACTACCCGTTCGTCCAGTCCACACTTCCTCAGTTTAGCTGTGAGGATGCTGTGGGAGACCTTGTCAAAGGCTTTACTGAAGTCAAGGTAGACCACATCCACCGCTCTGCCATCATCCATCCACCTCGTTATATCCTCATAAAAGGCTATGAGGTTGGTCAAGCACGACTTCCCCTTGGTGAAGCCATGTTGACTGGCTTGATGAAAAGCCACTGTCTTGACCTAGCAGGAGTCCACACGGATAACTTGGATGGTGAAATAAGGTATGAAAAGAAGTAGATTTTAGCTATTTCTCATTCTAAAGAGTCATACAGGAATCAGACACCAATGGAATCAGATCTCCCTTTCTGTGTATGATTTCCACATATTGTGATCTATAGTCTTGCTGGATCACCAAACAATATTAAAAGTGTTCCTGCAAGAACATTTCTAAAGTGCTCCAGAGCTCATTTGGTTTGCTGGATGATCTTGACCACAGGTGATTCATTGCTTTTAATAATAATTGCAGGAATGTAGAACTTCATCTGAGACCTTTCTCTTTCTAATTTAAAGGCTTATTAGAAAGGCTGCTTATATTTGATTTAATACCAGTTTGAGCTGCAAAACTATTGTCATGTCTTCTCAAGAGAGTCTATCCCTTTCCACACAAAGCAATTTAGCCAAAGAGCTACTGCACGGGAATGTGAAAACAGGTAACTTTAAGATGCACAATATGTAAATACTGCCAGGGAGCCCATACATTCGATATCTGCAGAGTCAAACTGCATCAGAATTTTTTATTGCTGTTTTTGTTAATGTTATCATTATTAAATATGTCCTATTGAAAGGAAATAACCTAAAATAATACAAGGAAGCAAAGAATGGCTTCTTAGTGTCATGTTTCATAGGTGTATTTCACCCTTTTTAGATGGGATTAATGCATAATTTTCAAAAAAGGACACAAATTCTCCAGGGTGCCTAAGAATATACTTAAGTTCTTTCTGTGATGATAATGAAGATGAGGAAGGAAAAAAAAATGGCAGGATTTTTAACTTTTGTGGAAAGATATTCTTCACTACAGTTCAAAACTGCACAAAAAATATTAAAGAGTAAAAAATTGGGTTATTGAACATGTTACACTAACTGTTGTTAGTCTTATCTTGATTCACAAACTAGCTGTTGAAAAGCTGTAGGTATACAGCTGATATAAGTACAACTTCATTGCAACTGATAGCAATAGGAAGGAGAGGAAACCTAAGCAACTCCATTTAGTGGATTTTTTCTTCTTTCAAAGAGTAAGCAGATAGGAGAGGAATGATAGAATAGAGTAAAGGAAATAAGAGTTAGAATTTAGCACTCAATCATTACTAATAAAAGGGTTTAGAAATCAGTTCTTACTAAGGGACTCCAGTAGCAGTTCAGAAAACTGCAGTGAATTGAGAAGGGGTTTTGTGCTGGACTAGAAAGAATAGAAAAAGTGAAGAAAGCTGAACATATATAACAACTCTGGTAACTGAAAGCAGCACAGTGAGTGAAGATCAGTGTTGATAAATACAAAGTGGTAGATGCTGAAGAAGGAAAAAATACGTGCTGATGTATTTTGCTGAAGTTTTTCAGTTAAACATGCCACTGACACAGACATAATTTCAGAGAGGATAGCAAAGATGTGTTCAGAGTTCAGCTAAGTAAATAAGGCAGAATGATCTTAAGAAATGAGGTTTACACTTATTTATGAAATAACATTAGACAATCATATTAGAACATTATACAGACCATCTACCTAAGTGGTGTGGTATTGTCTTGAATAGTACCTGCTATGAATTGGTCTGTTTTAAGAAAGATGTTATAGAGTGGGATTACAAAGGGAAAAACAATTACCATGAAGCATGAAAAAAAAAAATACCCTTGGCTGAGGAGAAGGTGAGGAAAAAAGTATGGAATCTTTACCCTCAGAGAGTAGGGGCATAGGAAAGAATATGAAAAAAGTAAAGATCTAATTGATAATTGCAGTATGAGAATTTGTTGCTCCGAGAGGGGAAATTACTGTTCTTGCCACTTCAGACAAAAGAAAAAAGGTGGACTGGGGAGGGGGAGACAGGGACAAGATTAACACATCAGTTGTGTTAAAAGGTATTGACTTCAAAACTTATAAAAGACAATACTTTTTTTTTTTTTGTAAACTTAATTGAACTGTAGAACACATAATTGCACTGCAGTTCTCAAAGTCAAGGATGACCTTGAGCCTGAAAAACTTCACAAGATTCAAAGAACAGGCCATTTTTAGACATACCAGACCATCGTAAGTTATAGCAACTAATGCTAAGACAAACAGTAGAAGAGGTAGCAAAAAATATTCAGGAGAATTTATGCAGCTGTAATTCTCTGTGATTAGGAGGAGACTTCTTGACTAGAAGGAGACTTCTGTGAGAGACAGATTATCTCATGTCTAGGGGAGAAACTACTTTTCTCTTTCTATATAAATACTTGATTCTGGACATTGTTGGAGAAAGGCTGCTGAATTTTCCAGTCTACAGTGTGGGGATTATTTACTTTCCTTGTGTTATGAGTTTGAGGCACACAAAACACTTCAAAATAAATTCCAGCTGTGAAGAAAAGGAAGTGAAAAATGTAAAGACAACAAATATGGAACTGAATTTAAAGACTAAGATAAACAGATAAAAGATGGCTTTCTAAAGCCATATCTACAGGTGGAATGTAATGCAGAAACTACCAAGATGGCCATTAGAGAGCTGGCACACCATGCAGGACACTACAATGACTAGGGAGATATCAGTTCAAGTACTGAAAAGAGAGCAGTCACAACAACATGGAGCTTCATCTAAGCCAACTTGCCTGTCTCATAGAAGAGCTAATTGGAAAATATTCTGCCTAATTGAAGAAACACCTCTGTCTCTGATGGCTCAGGACTCCTGGCACTATGTGGTGCAAAGCCTCAGTTAGTGTCACTTATGTCACTACCAGTAGCTGAAAGAAAAAGGATAAAACTGTGTGATATTTTCCCTGACAATGATGAGTGATGTCTGCCTCAGAACATATGACAAATGGAATTACTTTAACTCCAATTCAAATCGGCAGCTCATTGGGAACTAAGGAAAAGGTGCTATCCAGCATAGCTAATAGAAAGTTATTGTTAATGTTTGGTTTTAAGTGAACTTCTTGTTGCTACTATTATTTTTTGAATTTTCATCACAGCTGAGTGTATGTGTGACCATCATGAAGTTAAGCCATTTAAACAGGCAACATTCTTCTTCTGTAAGCATCACTGCTCCAATAAATGAAAATAGCTACAAAATATAACACTTCCAGGAAGAGAAAGGCATAGAAAGCAAGTATTCCATAGGAAAATGCTCACTGGGAACCTAGGAGGTGTGGGTTCTAATCTGCTCTCCTCTAAAGAGACTGAATTAATTTCCCTGTTTGTATTTTCCATTAGGATGGATTTGAGCTGCCCGCAGAAGTAGCTTGCAAAAAAAAAAAAAGCGTTCAGGAACTCTTATTTTAACAACTTTGTTTCTGGATTTATGGGCTTTGGAAGGGCTTCAGACAACCATTCACTCCATTTGTGTGTTTGGGTGAGTAGTATCAGTATTAGAGAGACCTTGTACAAGCCCTGTGGCAGAATTAGAAGTACAAAGGGGAAGTGCTTGTAGAGTTATGCTGCAGGAGAGCTTGGTTGCTGGGCTTGAATTGCTTAAAGAGCAGCCAGAGGCCTTGACTTCATGCCCAGGGAAGATGAATTCTTGAGTCTGTTTGTAAAGTAATATTTTGAAGAAAATATTTCTCATAGAACTTTGGCCCTCTTTAAATCTCTTAATCGAACCAACAGTTCTTGACACTCCTCTGGAGTCACTGGAGCTTTGCACATAAAGCTGCCAAGGGTCTAGCTGCCCTGAGAAAAATTTTGGTTTGAAATACCCCTTGGTCTTTCCCTAGCTAATTAAAATAAAAAGAATTGCATAGCCTGCTTGACATCTGTCTTCCTATGTCCACACACCATCCCTGGGTATAATGTAAGTGTAGTAGACAGGTTTGCAGTGACTGAGATTTTCTGCAGAAAAGTTCCAGTGACACTTTTGCAATAATATAGCTACTTACTTAGACCCTATACTGGAAGGAGCTATTCATAGCCCCGAGCTTCAGGTTATTCTGTTCTTCAGTGTATGTTGGAGCTTCTCTGACACTTTTAAAGGACACAATGAAATCTTCCACATTTCTGGCCACTGACTCCAGCTAACGGGTACTTGCAACGCACAGAAGTGCAACTTACTGCAGGAAGTCATATTCCAAGGAACACAGTGTTAAAAAAAAGATTGGACCTCAAAGAACATCACATCAGATACACAGCTGATTATTGGCTTGCATTTGCCTAAACAGCTGCAAACACACGTGAGAGTAAGGGCCGTGTGTGCAAAGGTGTGTGTACGGACACACGGACGTAGGGACGCACAGACACGCCCTGCGGCAGGCCGGCCGCTCTCCAGGGTGCTGCAGGCGGTGGCTCCGCGCTCCTCCAGGGGCTCCCACAGCTCTCCCCGTTGCAGGATTTTCCTATTTTCTCCCGATCAGAGACACTTCAGGCTATAAAACCCTGAGTTTCAGGTCAAGGAGGTCTGTACTTCTATGGCCAACGCCAAGTAAAACTTTTATGAGGTGGGTGTCCCACTCCATACGCAGGTACAACATTTAGAGAGGATTTCATTTAACTCTCAGCCTTTTAAGAACCTTGTGCCACAGCTGTAAAACATACTCTGTTATACACACAACTATACGACTGCTTTCCGCCTTGTTAATGTTTTTTAACTCACGTATCACATAAATTGAGGCTGTGTACTTCCTTCTTCCTTTCTTTCTCCTGAAAATCACTTTCCTGACTGTACTCAGAAGTATGTCTGACAGCCTTGAACACATGTGATACTGTCATTTTCAGTAGCTTTCTTTCCAAGCCTGGACAACGATGGCATCAGTTCTCAACAAATACATTTTATAGATTACTCTGAAACTGTTTTCAGATCTGACCACCTGTATACTTACTCACCTGGGATGCTGCAACATTTGCAAAGAGCAGTCATTCCTACATGAAAAAGTGCATATCTGCAATTTATAGGGCTTTCTGATAGGCAAACTACTTGCATGTTTACATTTAAAAGTACTCCCTCAGCTTTCTGTGCCTAGCAGGATGTTCTTCTAGATACTGTGTTTATCCTTAAAAAAACAGTAGATTTGATTTTCCAGTTTGCCACCTAGCTGCTCTGCAAGAGAGGGGATCATTTTGGCTTTGAGAATTAGACTCTAAACCTGCTGGGAATTTCCATTTCATCAGTGTCATCTGTTTTGAATAATTCCTGTTTTGAGACTCAAAGAGGCCACAAAACCACTGTTGTAGTGCAGGGGAAAAGTGAAAGAAAAGCTTGGTAATTTTCTGTTAGTAAAGCAGTGCTTAACATTGTTGGCGAGGGAAAGCAGCACACTTTCTTGCTAGTTATGCTGGAGGACTCAAAGATTTCAACTGGGAAGAATAAACCAAGATGCTCTTAGCTTCCCAGCACTAGCAAGATCCACATTGTAATGTGTCAGTATTTCAGTGCCTTCCCTTGGCAGATCTAACTGTGCTTTATAATGCTGCTATGAATGCACAGCTCTGGACACAGCTAAGTGATTGCATGCTCTTTTCTGTTAAAGGTTTGACCATCAGTTTATTTAACTCATTTAATTTCCACTAGTAAGTGCCTATTAACAATTTATTTGCATGGAGCCTGACTTGCCATTGCCTCACTTTGGATTTGTTCCTTCCTTTCTTCTTGCTCTCTGTGGTCCTCACCATCAGGATGATTTGCTGTCCCATTCTCCCTAGTGTTTTCCTGTGATCTGTCAAATGCCTGCCTCCCCCGTGCACAAATCCATTAAAATCAGCTTTCTGTTGCAATGCTGGAGGTAAACGAGTGTGGAAGCCCCAGAGAAGGTTAAAGAGCAGCCGAGTAGTGTGATGGGTAGCGGCAAGTCCAGGTCGCAGACAGGATGCCACGGACGGGAACTGGGAGCAGCAGCTCTGGACTCTGCGCTGGTCTCTGCTGGGAGCAAGGTGCCACCTCAGCTGGGGGGGTGTGGCTGCTGCTCTCTCTCACTTTGCACCTTGTTTAACAGTCCTGTGCTGTTTGGGTCAAGTGCCCATTTGCAGGTGTCTCTTCTTCCACAGAGAGATTAAGGCTTCTCTCTGTTCTTCCCAGGCCCGTTGGCCTAAAAACTGATGGCAAAATCTCCAAGAGAAGAGGTGCTGCGAATAAGTGTGGCTCTCAGAGCTAATTCTCTCCCCTGGGAGGTGATGTGTCCACCTCTAGCAGGGGAGGAGGAAGAGGAGGGGAACAGATGTCTGGAGGGAAATCAGGCATTTCAGTTTGCAGGGCTGTCTACCTCCTGGGCTTGCTCTCTCAGTCCCCCAAGAAAGCCATCTGATGGCTGGGAAGCTGGTCACCTAAGCCATAGCAGACAGGTTGGGACGTAGCTGAGCCATTGAGACCCCCTCCACTGGGCATCCGCACATTGAAGGGTGCACTCTCCTTTTTTCACTCCTCCTAGGAAACTTGGCAAGTCAGAAGCAACAAGCAAGGGTAGCTGGGCTACTTTCCTTGGCCATCCTTGTCTGTCTGGGGTTAGAGACAGGCTAACAGGAGGCCTACCCTGGCTCTGGGTGGACATGACTGCCTCTAGGAGTGAGAGGGAAGCCAACAGTTTCACCTGAGGTTTGTACTTTTCTCATATCCACTCTAACCCCAACTCTGTTGCAAGGGGATGATGCAGGCATGGAGGGGCACTGAGTAGGAGAGAGTAGGCGCTGTGGGAGCACAGGGACAACCCGCTAAGGGCACTTTGTCCCCCAGTCCCTCCATAGCCTCTATCACCCTTGAGGGAACCTTGAGTCTCTGCAGATACCTCTGTGGCCCTTGGGGGCAGGTGCAGGCTGAGTGGGAGAGGGATGGCACACCCCTGACTATAACAGAAAAAAATCACCTTGAAAGCAGTCCTCGGGGATGCCTTTCCTCCCTGTCCACCCCTCGCCCATCCAAGCTGTAAACCACTCCGGGCAGTGTGCTCATACTGCTGCAGTGCATCCCAACGAGGCAGCTCCACGCCACGGGGAAAGAGTCATTTGGGAGATGTGTAACTCAAGACGCGGCCAGCAGCAAAGTCCCGCTGGACATCACTTGACATCACTGGGTATGGATGCGATTTCTTTTGGAAATCTCCTCGCTGAAAGTTGCTGTCTTTGCCTCTCCTCCCCGGGAGCGCCTCTCGGTCCCTTCGGAGGAGGGGAAGATCATCATTAGTAGATATTCGTTTCCTCATGTGCTTTCCTTTTTTTTTTTTTTTTTTTTTTTCCTGCGAGCGAAGTGCTGAGCGCTTTGTTCTGTGGTTTTACGATGGATTTATCTCTACAGCTGTTTAGCACACTGTAAATGACACGATTCCTCCTCCCTTCCTCCTCCTCTTGTATGAGCAGGGGGGCGGAGGTGGGGGGGGTAGGAATGCATTTTAAATGTTTTAAGCTCAGGAGCAGCATTTTTTTTTCCCTCAGGAGGTGTGTCTAGCACGTAGTGCTCCAAAAAGAGGAGCCGGTAACAACAGATGCTCTGTCAAACTTGAAAGGCTCTGCTTACCACGGAGTCACTGGGTGCCATCAAGATGTATCTCCCGAGATTGATGAAGAGCAAGGCTCCGCGGGCTCAGGAAAGCAGCGTTGATCACAGGAGTTCTGGGGCGGAGGACACCTCCGCTCTCCCCGGACGGGCAGACAAGGCAAGGTGGAAGTGGAAGGGTCACACGGCAGGGTTTTCAGCATTGGCTTTTTATTTCTGTAGGAGATCAGAGGGGTGATGCTTTCTAGGAGAGGAGATGCTCCCCAGCTTGAGTGAGGTTTGCACGGTGGAGGCTGCCCTCCCCTCCAGCTCTCCGATCTTTGCAACCCGAGCTTTTGCAACCACACGGCGCTGAGCAGCGTGGCATTGGGGAGCCCCCTGCAGCTGGGTAGAGCCGCACCGAGCCCCAGCCCACAGGTATTTCCCTGCCTTCCCTCCCGCCGTGGGAAGCAGCGAGCTTCTGGAAGCGGGCCCTGCTCCGAGACCTCTGCCCCTCTTCTGCAATGGAGGGAGGGCAGGTCCCGAAGAGTGACGTGTGCTGCCAGGGTCGCCCCGGGGGCAAAGCCACCACCCTCTCCCTGCTTCTTGCTTTGGCAAGGGCTGACTGGTGCTCGAGAGGATTGAACTCTAAGTAAATCTCCGGAAAGCAACGTGCATGATCAAAACTCTCGGGGGGGGGCGAATATATATATAATTATTATTATTATTATTATAATATAATAGGAAGGGGAGGTGAGCATTGTCCCTTCTGAGGCTGCTGATCATCTTGATTAACGAATGATAAAATATGTTGAGCGCCAAGGTGTCAGAGACAGCCCATGGGAGGTTCAGGGAGTAGCTGAGGCTGAGGCTGGGGCTCCATATTGCAAAGGATGGGGCAGACAGGCTATGGAGGGGGCTGTGACCTGCCCCATCTGTGGTGGAGCAGCCCCACAGGACCACAGCCTGCTTTCAACCTCCCTGTGCCAAATCTCATGTGAGTTGTCCAGATAGCTGTCTCCTAACTGCTGTGAAGTCCAGGCAAAATTTTCTGTGAGGGCTAATCAACCAAGGGGCAGACATCAAGTCCCCGTTGCCTTGATGCTCTCGAAGAGCTACAAGTGATTCAACCATTCAATTCTGTGCTTTCAGATAGAGAAACACAGACTTGTGTAACACCGAACCATTAGTACCTCCAAAATTCAGAGCTCTCCACCTCCAAAGCAGCCCTGTCACCCAACACAGAGTCTTTCCACCCTGAAGGCACATCACCCACTTGGGGTAAATCTACCCCTGAAAACCTTCCATGGGCAATAGCAAAATATATGAGAGTAGTGTAGATAGCTCCTCTGCCTGGGTCAAGTCCAGGCCAAGAAATACTTTCTGCAAAATGAAGGGGGTTTTGGAGTGGAGAGGAGTGGAGTGGTTGGGCCGTGGCTTCATCAGTCCTTCGAGAAAAGATGGGGCAGAGGAGGCAGAGCAGGCAGCAGACAGAAGCTGGGACCACCTTCATAAGGTGCACCTCTCTCTCCTCTCCACTTATCACCTCCCCTCTATTAATCTTTGGACAATGGATGTGATTGGTTCCCCTCTCCCGCTTCCCACTCCAACAACCCCTATCCCAAGGGAAAAAACATCATTCCACACCACAAATCAATTCCAGTACAGGAGAGAGGCAAAGACAAAGCAAACTTAAAGAAGTTTATATATAGATTATTTCCATCAAACTGGCAAGTTCCCTTAAGCAAAGTAAATACTTCTCAGTCTATTGACTATTAATTAAATGGGAATGCTTTACACCCAAGGAGAATTAAGTCCTGATCACAAAATGTATCTGTTTCCCCTAATTCATCTGTCTTTGTGCCGGGGAAGCAGCTTTTCATTAATATTTCAGCACAATAATCAGTTTAAAAAACTAAACTGGATTTAGTGTAACAACATTTTCCCACAGTGCGTGGAGACTCTGATGACTGTAATAATCTGAAAGTAAGATCTCTTGATCTCTTTCTTCTCCTGTATGATGCTTTAGTCTTACAGCTATCGTGGAACTGTGAAAAAAATTAAATAACCAGAAATAAAGAGGAAAGCGTGGAGAGGAAAGATGAGGGAGAGGTAACTGAAAAAAACCCGCATCGGTTCTGATGTGCAAATTGTAGATAAAGACTTTTGATGAGGAAGAGGGGAGTATCTGATGAGGAAGAAGGGAGAGTGTGTTGAGAGATAACAAGAACCAGTAATTTCTATCCAGCAAAGCCACCAAATCAGAGAGCAGTGCTGATCTTATTGGAGGAGAGCCTTCAACAGCAACTAATCCTGTCATATTGAAAGAAAATTGTAAATGTTCTCTGCAGAAATTGCCTGCCCATTACAGCTAATCGAGCCCACTTCGCGCTCACACACACCCACACACCACACATCACACCCCCGCGGGCGGGCAGCGAGCGGACCCACAGCCGCAGCACTTCAGCAAGGACATTCACCCGAGATGCTCACCTAGGTGCTCCGTTCTCCTCCCTTGCCACCACTCCCGCGAAGGTGGCAGCTTGCCGTCATTTCCCCAGAAGCGCTGGGGGGAGTGTGAATTATTGCCAGCTCACTTACGAGTCCCGGCTTCTGCTATTTTTATTGTTTCCAGTTCTGTCTAAACCGTTAAGCCAGGTTTGATAGCACTATCGCTCTAATTTATTTATTTCCTTATTTGAAGCTCAACTTGGCTGAACTGAAGCAGGGACTCCCAAGGGCCAGAGCCACGGAGGGTGTGCGTGTATATGTGTGTGCCTGTGCGTGTGGGAGGGAGAGAGCGAGCGAGGGAGAGACAAAAACTCCACCACCCCGGACAATGCCACCTCTTGTTTAAAGCTTCCGAACTGTTACTCTTTCCCCCCATTATCACGGTACCAAGTAATCTGTCTTTTCCCCACCCCAACCCCCCTCCCTCCTCTTGGAAGATATGGAAGAGAAAGATAAAGCGGCTGCCTGCGGGCTCTGACAGCGCGCAGCCCGCATGCCTCCGCCGCCAGAGCCGGCGCGACTCCGCAGCCGCCACTCGCAACGAGCCGCTTGCAGCGGGATGGGATGCAACTTCTGGTGACTGGATCACAGGTAGGAAAGCTCTGGGTTTTACTGACGTTTCCTCTTTTTCTTTTTTCTTTTTCTTTCCTTGTATTGGGGTGTTTTGTTTTGTTTTCCTCCCTTTTCTTTCTCGTCCTCTACCCTCCGCCCCTTCTTCTCCGTACCTAGGATTTCAACCGCTGCTGTCATAGAAAAGCTCCCGCCAAGAAAACACTGTCCAAGAAGCAAGCTGACGTTTTGCTTCCTGGCAGAAGAAGCAGAACAAAACACAGGGAAACTTTTGCTGGAAGGGTCCATAGCGGTGCGGGTCACCGGGGAAAGGTAGCGAGAGGAAGGAAGGCAAAGCGATCGCTCCCAGCACAGAGCCTTCCTCTGTTGAGTTACAGTTGTGATATTAATGCCAGAATCGAGTGTATCGTGGTATAGTGGGGAAGGGCAGACGCAGTAGCCTGATTTAGAGAAATCCTCACATTTTACAAGTGCTGTACACAGTCTTTTTTTATATAATATATAAACACTGCATTCCGACACAGGGACATCTCCCGAGCTACCTTTCACAAACCCCGCTGTGACATGTTTGTTAACGACTACTGCAAAATGTCACCGGGAGCTGGGAGTGGAGCGGTCCCCGAGGAGCAAAGCCTACCCGCGGAATGAGCTGGCTGGAGGGCGGGAGGGCAGAGACGGAGCAGGGGGTATCCCTGCCCTGACGGGTACCATTCAGGGATGCGGGGTACAAGGGGAGGAGGCTTCAGCTGTGTCAGTGCCCTCCCTCGCCCCAGCATCCTTCTTGGGGAACGTGCGCCTGCTAGGGGTCAGCGCCTGTCTCCGCTGCCTCAGGTCCTGCCTCGGGAAGGGGGAGCGTGGGGCGCCGCTGTAGGCGGGGAAGGTTTGGGGTTTCCCCGGTTTATTTCTGAGCCCACTTCCTTGACTCGGTGCCCCTGGGGTCCGGTCCCCGTTGCGGCCAGGGGTACGGTTGCGGCGGAGGAGAATGCTCCAGGGCTGGACCTGGCTCGCCCCACTCCGCCGACCCGACTGAGCCCCCGGCAGGACTGAGCCAGTCCTGGCCGTGACTCCGGGCTCATCTTCCTTTCGCCCGTGACACCACCACGGGGTTCTTGTGGCCAGGAAGAGCGAGCTCATGCCTTGAGAGGGAGCTCAGATCAAGCTTTGACAGAAAAACTGTCTCCCAGAAACAGCTCTGGGGCACCGAGGTCCTGGTGCCCTCTAAAAGTCCAGCTATTTCGGAGGCTTTGGAGGGGCAAAGTGCTTTTTGGGCCCCTTCTTCTCAGGCAAAAGTCAAGCCAGGACAGCTCTCTAACTAGATCTATTCTTCGCGCCTTCCCAACACTCTGCACCCCGTGCCGTGCTCGCCGACTTCCCTGCGGCTGCCCAAGTGCCAGGGTGATGCCCTGCGGCGGACACAGGCAGGCTGAAAGCGGCAAGGCTGGCTTCACCCCTCCGCTCGTCTCCCCGCAAGGCAGCCGGGCTGCAGGACCCTGGCCCAGCCGGCGAGGTGGTGCCGGGGAGCGGCTTTGCCTCCACAGTGTGGCCCGCTGTGAGCTGCGAGGGGAGGCTGTCTGGGCTGTAGCTCCTTCCCGCGGGCCTAAGGGTGAGTCCTTGGCCGTTCATTGGAGAATAAACAAGGCACTCTTCCTCCCTTCTCTGTAAGATTGTTTTTTCCTACTGTTTTCGTGTGCTAAAGTTCCTTTAGGGCAAGGTGAGGTAGCTTTTTGCTTTTTCATCTGGAAGAGGACACTGGGAAGGGGGTAATTTTTGTTGCAAATCTAGCCAGAATAACTTCTCTCCCAATTTTTGTGTCACACAGTATGTTTGCACACATCAGCTTGTCCCTATCATTTGAGGAAGATCTTCCCTTTGCAGAAGGGAAAAAAGCAGAGGAAAAAAAGGAAAGGCCAACCTCTGGTTGACAGCATGCTCTTGCAGTTTCAGGAGAAAAGAAACACCAAACCAAAACAAAAAACAAGCCGATCAAAAAATACTGACAATGAGGAAGGTTAATATGAGAGATCAGAAGTGTGCATGCTGTCTGCTTTTATGGTATTGCATCGTCTGCAATCACAATCCCTGTCTAAATACATACCAGCCTTGATTGTATGGTTTATGACACCAGCCGCTCTCGGTGACTCATCCATAAACCGCTTTAAGCTACACAGAGTATGCTCACTCTCTCCTTTAGGCTCTTTTTTATTATAACTTTGGTCCAACTTCCCCTCTGCAGGATCCCTGGACTACAAAAGCAACCCTGTTTGTTTTTGCATCAGGAGAATGAGAAGTGCCCCCCTGAGCTGCCCTCTCTGCCCCTGCCCGCAGTGCTCCATGATTTCTGCATTGCGGTCCGCTCAGGAAAGGAGCACAGTACATGGAGATGGGGGTCTAGGATGTCCCCAAGTTGCTTTGGATGGAGGACAAAATGATAAAAGGGAAAAGGCATGCTCTTCTTTCATGCCAAACTAAGATTTTGAGTAATATCCTCTACCTGAAAGGTTGTAACTCTGCATCTGGGCAGAGCTTGGGGAGATCTGGACCACGTGTGATTGGGGGTGTCCTGAGGAGGTGGAAGGGGCAGCAGCCATGCCATGCTGTGCCATTGTGTGGGAGAGAGAGCAAGACATAGAAAGGGGGAAACTGAGGCCACCAGTGAAAAATAGCATCTGTGAAACAAAGCTTTTTTTTTTTCCCTTCATATTCAGTCCTGTGCCTACTGTCACTTTAGTTTTCACTTCTGGGCTGACTCCCTGTGTGTTTCATGGCTCTCGGTTGCTCTAAGTGCTTGGATATTTTGGCCTATTGGGTGTCTAATTCAACAGTCTTTGGAGGACAGCTACTATGTCCTCCGCTGTTGTTGATACAGTCTCAGGCAGTTACTCTGCCCTGCTCTGCTCCTGTAACCCACTCAACCATTCACCCAGACTTTCTCTTCTCCACTAGTATTATGACCTACATGCAAAAGACTTATTTTCTGGTCCTGTTTCCATAGCAATGCAGCATGGAGGACACAGACAAACCAGTAATAATGAAGCAGATTCCTTTTCTGTGAAATCAAGATCTGTTTGAAAGTTGAATTCAATTTAGGCAAAGGAAAATAGGGAACCTCAGAGAGTTGCATTTCCAGCCCAAAGTCCAGATCTCTGCGCCCTCTAGTGCCAGAGGCAGGCAGGGGAGAGCATCCCAGGGCACAGGGGATGCGAGACTTGACAGCAAATTACAGGGGAGGGAGAGAAACAGGTAGTATGAATTAAGGAAAGTCCTCTCAGTGTCTATTTCCAACCAGCTCTTCCCTCTTCTAAATTCCAAGTTTCGAAAAAAAGTTCAGCTGATCCTGGTTTGGTCACCCAGAGGTTACCTCTGAAAGTCCTGTGGGGTGGGTTAAACTATGGATGAATAGGTAGGAAGAAACTAGAGCTGGGAAGCCCAGTCTGTATCTCACCATTTATTCACAAATTTTGGATCTCTCCGGCTTTGAGCTTCACAGCTTGCAGCAACTTGCAGCTAATTCTCTGAGATTTGAAGACACAGAAGAGGATTATTCACTTGTGAAAATTCCGCCCTGACCTTCTATGGACTCTTTGGGTGGGTGTATGGGTGGACAACAGTAATCAGTATAAGGAAAGCTGAAGGGGCTTAGATCCAGCTCATATGAATGACAGGGATAACTTTTTCACAAATGCTTGTAGTCTTAAATCTTAAAAAGCTTAAATTGTACGGTAACATTTCAAGCCCTGCTAAATCTGAGCCTGGATTCCTGTCTCTAAGAATCAGGCTGGACGAAGAACCAAGCACTGAGAACTGCTGTAACTAAATGAGATAATTACCACACTTCCACCACACCACTCTACCCATCTTTTCCAGTTCCTCTATTTTGGCAAAGGTAGCTTTCAGTTCTGCCAGGGTCTTCATGACTTTTCTTGGGAGCTGCCCAAAAGATGCAGAGTTACCTGCTTGCTTATCCTTGTCTCTTTGTTGAGAGACTACTGCATGTTTTCCTTTTGACGAGATGATCCTCTGATTCCTGTCTTTCTAGTATCTGTTTTGACTCCATAGGCTAGATTTTGATCTTAATTACATTCTTTCAAATCAAGGGTGACTCCACCAACTTTAATTACTTCTGGTTTATTCTAGTGCAATTGAGCTCAGAATTTGACTTTCACAGAAACATAGTAACTGTTGTAATTAGAATATGCCAGTGTTTTGACAACTGTTCATGGAACAGTTCTGTTTTGTCAGCCTCTGCCGAAAGGGAAATGCGATGTGATAATGGGCATTGGGAATAGTATGGGACACTTCTGACAGTGATGACAATAATGATCTCTATGAGCAGCCATGACACAAATAGGTGAGAAATTCTATAAACCAGAATTTCCCAGGGTTTTTCTCAAGCTCTTGGAAAAGCTCTGAGCAATCTGTGGACAGGTGCGGGCATTTTTTAGGATTCGCTTGTTTGTTTTGGGTTGGGTTTGGGTTTTTTTGGGCGAAAAGAAGTGGAATGAGACAAAAAATATCTTCATAGAAATTTCTTCTGAATCATTGTGAAAATTAGTATTGGAAACCAAGGAGATAAAATAAACCTAGCCATTTAAAAGAATTCTCTTGCTTAGCAATTTCTCTGGGTCAGGATTTTCAGGTAGTCTGAATATATAAAGCTCTCTAGATTTCAGTGAAGGTAGGATGATCTGCAAACTCTGAGGACCAGACCCTTAACTTTTATAATACATTCCAGCATGTGAAAAATAAAAATAAGCAAAATCTGTACATGGAAATCCATAAGTTTCTGGTGCAGCCAATAGCACTTTCATAGATTCCTGAGAAATTTTCTCTCAGCTTTGAAATTAATTACTGATGTCTATTTTATCCTCATCTATCTCATATCTAGTCAATTAGAAAGCAGAATGGTCATACATTGAAAATGATTCACAAATTTGTTCATGAATAATGGCAACAAGCTCATTACACTATGATTTCTGAGGTCCTTTAGTGTAAACTGGTGAACAATGATTTATTCATGAAAATATTCATACATCTCAAAAGTTTCATGAACATTAGCATGAATAATTAATGGAAATTGTGTTATTTTTTATCATTACTCATTATTTTCCTATTCAAAAAGGCATCAGTCATCCAGTTAAAGAACATTGGAACATAATGATTGCAACATTGGATCAGGCAGGTGTTTTTTCTTGCCCGATGTAGTGTCTCTATCAATGTCCATTACCACATGCTTCAGAGGCAAGTGCAGGGAATGCTGCCCTAAATATACACATTACCCTCAAGTGAAATATTTTAATACTCACCAGCTTGCATTTGCTCACTGCCTAGAGACCATTTCCAAATGAAAACAGATACCTGCCTTCCTCACGAAATGGAAACCTCTAGTGATTCTAGACAAACGGCAGATATACTCACTGGCCAGATAAGCAGCTAATCTGGTTTTGGTTCCCAGTAAGTTCACTACCTTAGCGACAGCATGTAGCAGTGAGTTCAGTAGGTTAATTACATATTTTCTTGGGAAAATCACACTCCAAGTAACCTTTGATCTATTTAAATTAGTTGTCTTTCAATGTTATTGCTTCCTCCCTGTATATCATGTGAAAAGGCCGATAGGAGCACCTAGTTCATTGTATAGGTGTCATTCATTTATTCAATCATGAATCGTCTTGTTCTTTTCTTGTCTCAGTTAGATAGTCCCAAAGTTCCCAGTCACTTTGCATGTATTAAAAAGTACTAATTCTTCTCTCTCCTTTTTTTATGATGGATTCACCAATGTGGATACTGTATTCCAGGTGAGGACTATAAAACTGTTTTCATTTTAACACCTTTTACTCCTTCTGGGCACTAAAGGAAATTTTGGGTTGGTTGTTGGGTTTGGGGTTTTCTTTTTGACCACTGCTGTAATTAAGCAGAATTTGCAATTGGGTTGTCTACAGTGATGCAAATATTCTTCCTTGAGTGGTCACAGCTGGCTTAGAATCCATGAAAGTTTCTAAGTATTTCACTCCACCTGTGATTGTTCTGCATTGGCCAACATTTACTTCCATTTGCAATCTGAATGCTAGGTTCACCCAATGTAGTTTGTATATTCTGAAATTCTTCAATCCTTATTTCCCTTTTCTAACAGCAATAATTTCAGGAAAAAAGTTATGCATAGTACAGAATTTTGGATAATCCATCTGTTAATATTTTACAGTGAAAAGTGATCATCCATGTGTAGTTCCTGCTTTGTCTCTCGTAAACAGTTTCCAACTTGTAATAACAAGATACTTATTCTAGGATGACTTAAGTTCTTCAAAGGAAATTTGGCAAAGAATTTAAGATGCATCAAATCCTATGTGTATACACTTATCAAGTTGTTTTTCTTGAAGCTTGATGCTTTAAAGAATATAGAGAAGGCACTATTTCTTTGAAAGAAATTTTATTTTTTTCCTCTCCTCTGTATGTAATTCTAGTTTTTGTTAGTTTCAATCAATTTACTTGGAAGTGAAAAAAGACTTCAGTATTTAATACCTAAGATCAATCCAGTACCTGTCCTAAAGATAGGTATGCTGGCTGCTACCCTCAAGTCCTTCTGTAGCATATCTGACTTGAGCGACAGCTTGTGGGTTTTTCCTATCAGCACAGCTACTTGATTTCTAAATGCTTTCCAAACTATGGCATATATAACTATGAGGTCCTTGTGACATGCTGCTATTTAGTTTATCAGTTTGTTCCAGTGTTTCCCCTTTCAATGTTTCACATTCTGACAGCTCATATGCTTTCTTGTCTTGAAAAAAATAGGTATAGCATGGACATTGTCACAGCATCATTTGTGGGGAAGATTTGCTAAAATTATTCAGAAGCTCTGCAAATTCCTTTTACTCATTAATTATTTCCATTGCCCTCTGGGTGTGCAACAGATCCCATTGGTTCCCCCCTAAACTGGATGAAATTTCAGAAATGCCCTGCAGTTCCCCCCTCTGCCTCCTCCCCCAAGCTCTTGTCAGTTAACGCATCCTTGACCCTCTTCATTTACAGCTGACATTTTGTTTGTGCTTTATTATAATTTCCCTCCCTTAGCCAGGGGCTTCACCAGAGCTGAAGTGTCATTTCCTGAAAGCTGGTTGCTTGGCTTAAACAACCTCTTGGACCTTAACATTTCACAATACCTTTTTTTTTTTCTATCATGCCTTTCAGTTTTCTTTCTGCATGGCTTCACTGAATCAGCAACTGTCTGCTAATATACCTGTTGTTTTGAATCTATGGATTTTACTTTCATTCTTTGCTTTTCTTTTTTTCCCCTCTATTTTCTTTCTACCTCCAATACTTTTTAAGCAGTTCACTAGTTATTACCAGTTTTAACCTCACACTCTTAATGTAGTAATAAGTTCATTACTATTCAGTGGCTTAACTGTATCATTTCTTCAGTTACTTAAGACTAAGTTAAGAACACATACTGTTATGTTCTTCAGTTTTTCTAGTAATCACCTAGAAATTAGGAGGTTTTAATCTATACCAGTTGACCTACCAATGTATAGGTAGGTGAAGTCACCCATGATTACCATTGTACTAGACTTAGATACCTCTTTGATCTCTCTCCATAAAACCCATTGAATATCCCAGACATTTCCTGGACTAAGTGTCCTAATGCTTTGTGCAAGCGTCAGGATTTAATTAAAGAAGGATATTTTTATGCTTAGCAGACTGAACCGAGACCAAGGAGATCACATATAAGCTCCTGACCATGTCACCAACCTCTTGCCTGATCTTTGACACATTTCTATGGCCTGACAAAAAGCCTGCTAAGGTTAGAGACAAATTCTTGTTACCTTCGAGGAGGCTTTGGCTTGGCATCCTAAGGTTGGAAGAATAACTCTTCCTTGTCTCATGACAGGATTCATTGAGGATTCACTTATCACAGTTTGCCAGGTATTGAGGTCCAGATGTGGTGCTGCCGCATGAAAACAGAAGAAGACAGACTCCATCTACATGGACTTTCTTTGCACTGAGGTGTTTGAAAATCAAGCCGTTAGGAGCTGATTATCAGGAAAGTTTCAGTTCAGAACAAAGGATAAATTAAAATGTTCAACATCCCTTAAACAAAAAAGTACTGAATTTCCTAACTGCTCCAGATCTTGGTGAGGAGTAAAAGAAAAAAAATTGCTAAAAAAGTCAGTTTTACGTGGAAGAAAGCAGATCTCATAATCTGGTCCTATTTGAAAAAATGAAAAATGAAAGATATAAACTGAAGGTTATGTTTAATGACTGGTTCTAGGTCTGGGACTTTACTCAGTTCTATGTGTTTTCAGCTTAGCCAATGTTAAGTAGGGGTAAAATTGCCAAAATAGGGTTTACAATGCCATGACCATGCCCAGATCATACATTGCATCAGAGTTGTTCACAAAAAGTACAAGACCTGCTGGTCCTCCTGCTCCCCCTCACCCCAACACTAATTTTTCATGAAAGACAGAGTTAGGGGACTCTGACAGCAGAGCATATGGGTGAAGCAATGTCCATGTGTGGATAGAGGGGGTACATTTTTCTCCTCCACCATAACCTCAAGGAATTTTATTATCATCACTGTCATAGATTAAGTGTAGTGCTTCATACTCCAATTGATACCAAGGCCAGATGATGTATTAAAAATGGTTGCCTCTGCATTTCACTTTCCTGTGTGTCCAGCAGCATTCTGCCCTGGTGGGAAAGTCGGTTTGCCTCATTTTATGCATAATATTTCATGACAGTTAAC
>VYZX01009262.1:23511-34626 GCA_013401335.1 Brachypteracias leptosomus | reverse complement strand
AATCTCTTCTAGTCTCATACTCAGTAAAAGGAGATGCACATTTTTGAATTACATTCTTACAGCTCTCTTCTCATAGTGTTCAACTAGCTGTCTCCCCTCAACTTCTTCAGTCTCATGCTTCACATTTTCTCTTGGTTTCATCTTGGCTCATTTTCTGAGCTTCTTTCATCCCTTTTCTTTGCTCATTATGAAACTATTCCTCTGTTATTAAGACTTTCCTCAGTAAATTTTGAAATTGTGTATTCACACCCTTACTGGCTATTGCAGCCTAAGTACCACGGCTGAGGAGAGCTTGTGCCCCTCTCTTAAAGATCCCGGCACGTCACACTGTGATCTTCCTCCTCTTCTACAGTTTTTATTGCCTAGGAACATCCAGCAACAATAATACTTTGCTTCTTTCTTGCCTCTTCTGTCCTCTGCAGTGAGTAACTGTCATCTCATTGGTAGCTGTTTGTTACCTGTTTCTCAGCTGTTTGTGCCATCCTGAAGCACCTGGCTTCCTTTAGCTGCCTGGCCAGCTCTGTAGGTTTTACTTGAAGTGCAGTTGTTTCTTGTCTGGACAGTCAAATACCAATGCAATATTGAGAACCTTAAGCTTTTAAAATTGTCAGTGTGTTGTCTGGTTTTTAGTGTTTGGCAGCTGAAATTGTATTTCTCTCTATGTTTCTGTAGTGCTGTCACCCTTTCAGCGTTCTCTGTGTTGCTGAATGATAATTCTTAATTTACAGGCGAAATGCTTGATTGCAGGAGTCTCAGGTTGTCAAAATGTAGGATCTCTCAAATTAAGTTAAATATACTCTTAGAGGAGTCTCGGGAAGAAGGCATGCTGTGGTTTGTGCTAAGAGGAGCAGTGGTGTAGCTGCTGAGGGTGCAGGCTGTACAACTGGAACGGACCAGGCCACCACTGCTCTGTGTTGACTCCAGATTGAAGGCTGCTGTTTAAGGCAACACTGATGTGACTGCTTTTATCAGCCTGAAACATCCTGTTTCCCTGTTACTTGAAAGGAGGCTAAAAAGTTGGGGAGATGCAATTGCTGGCTGTGCAAGAATTCCCATATTACTCCTTGAATCAGACCCTGTACGTACCTTACTCCTACCTGGCATGAACCAGGAAGGTTCATAGGAAAACAAGTAAAGGAGGCACTACGGTGTGCCACCTCTGGGAACAGGTGTAAGCTGGTGATCTTGGCCTCTTGTTATTAAAGAAGAGGGCTTGTTTTTGTTACTTGGGTTTTTTTTTAAGGAAAATTCAGATATTAGCATATCTATCATATAGTGGGTTGTAGTAAAGTGTGATAGCCAGAAAGGCTATGGTGCTAACTGTTTTCCTGGGTTGAATCAGAAGATACAAATGATACTCTTCTACTTGGCTTGGTGATTTTCTCCACTGTGACCATTAATAATATGTAGTTTCATTTTAAACAGGACCCCCTGAACCAGACATATGAAAAATAGCTCAAATGTGTAAGTTTGCAATTACGCAGAGAAATTGTTAAAGAGAAGGGACTAATTTTATAGACTGGGAAAATAATGTAGTTTTTTGAGGGGTTTTCTACATTTTTTTATTATTAACTTTTTGACAAATCTGAAGTTTTATAATGAAATAAGGTATGTTTGTGTGCTTTGAAATAATCTTGGTTCTACCTTGTAACAACTTGGTTGTTACTCAACAGGGGAGAATTCCAGCTGGTCACTGCTGTTTGAAAAGATTGATTAATGGTAGGTCACCTCTTTCAAGGGATATCTGCAGTATTTTAATTTACTTAAAAAAAAATTTCTTGTGCATTGCTTGGCTGCAGGGAGCTTGGTATCTTGACTTTGCCCTGAAAATGAAGAATTTGCTTTAAATGTACTTTGATGGAATATCGACTCTGCAACTGCTGTGGTTTCTGTCTGCTGTATGCACCCTGAGTGGTGTCATTCCTGACAACACAATGTTCATATTATCTACACTCTCAGTAACTGGGATCTTTTTTCAAGAGTGTGTGGATCCAGCAAGAACTTGGATACTTTTCCTTTGTCTAATTACCTGTGCCAATCACATGTTTAAGGAAGAACTGGAAGTCATGTCACTACCTAAATCTGAGGCTATGAGATCAAAAAAATACAGGAGACAACAAATAAAGCAAATTCAAAGATGGAAAGGAAGTAGAATTGCAGCAGCAGTGAAGATAAAGGTTAAAATTATGGCTGGTGGGAGAGATTTATACATAAATACATAAAGCTGGTGGGAGAGATTTATTGAGGTGCTTCGAAGGGAATTTAATGACAGGCAAACAAAGGCTTTTGCTGAAAGACTGATTCTTTTTGCTTCGCATTCTAACAGGAGAAAAAGTAGCTGGAGGGAGGCTTTCCAGGATGGAGGTCAGACAAAAGATAAACATGTAGGAGACAGAGGAAGTGGGAAAGTAGAAAGAGTCTTTCCTGCTTGTGGTAGGTTTGGTTAATAAAAGAAGAAACAACAAGCAAAAAAGAGTCCAGGAACTGATTGATAGGTGGATGTACAGCTCTTCTGAAGGTGGTTTAGCACCAGAGTATGGAGTGTCTATTGCACTTAACCTTATCCAAAGGCATGCTCTTTCCAAACCATGACTGTCTTCCTTAGTTACTGACTTGGTACTGATGCAATATCTGTAGTGCTCACCTGCACCCATGTGGACTCTCACTTCAGCACTGGTTTCGTACCAATCATTCAGTTTTCTCTCTATGGAGACTTTCCCATCAGAGTTCAGAATTTGTTGAATATATAGATAGTGATTTCTCCCCTCAATTTCAGAACTGTTTGACCAAAGTCTTACTAAAAGCCTGTGTTCTATAAAACCAGGAGCCTAACTGTGTCCTTCTCTGAAGCAGCTTCCTGATAAGCTGAGTTGAACACATCTGCACAGGCCAGGCTCTGTATGTATGTATGTATAGCCCTGTCCAGAGCTTACCTTAAGTATCCAGTCCTCTGCACATCCCCTGTTCTGTGCATGTATGCAGGAGGACATGAAGGACACATCCTCCTGAGTGTAGAGGATTTACTGTGTGTAGTAAACCCTGAAATGAAACTGTTCCTGAAATACAAGGGTGGCTCTTCATGTGTTCTTCAAATGTGTAGCAAACAAAAGAAAAACAGACTTTCTGCAGGATTGCTTGCATGCACAAGACATCTACTCCATGCCTGTGCCATGGCAGGCAGAAGAGGCAAGGAGAGAGGAGGTGTGGAGCTACAGAAGAGGCTACTTGGAGCAGTGCTGAAGGGTGAATATTAATTGTCCCAGTAACCTGCATGTAGGCTTGTCACATATTTGGACCACCTGTGTTTTAGTGATGTTCAATAACACGAGGACTATGGCCATGTGGAAATGATCCTCTACAAGATTTTAATCTGAGACACTACCTCCTTTGGCTTTCAGAGATGCCAACCATTTCTGTCTCCTCTTTTCATGAGCTTGAGTTGCAGTGTTGCATGGTCCTTTAGAACACAGCTTCAAATTATAGAAGAAAGTTCAATTTCTCATAAATGTCAGCCCCACATTTCAGCAGATATTTTGTGACTCCAGTGAACCTAAATCAAGGCAATGTGGATTAAACCATCCTTCTAATTTTCCAGCTCACTATTGGAGGGTGTTTGTCAATCTAGAACTCTTGAACAGCCTGCAAAATACTGTCTTTTATTAAAATTCCTTTGAAATCCTTATCTATTACCTTGGCATTTTGCAGAAGGTATGATCATATCCCAAAGTATGGTTGAACAAGCTCCATTAAATAGATGGCAATTTCCAATCCTCTTCAGTAAGTAATGGTTCGATTTCTCTGAGGGNAAAAAAAAAAAAAAGTAATTTGTATTGAGAGCTTATCTTTGTTGGTACGTGGTAGAGGGAGCGTGTTTTAATTTATCTCACTCTAGTCACTGCTTCCTTTTTTTTTTTTTAGACATTGTGCTCTGAAGAAGTGCATATTTTTCAGAAATGTTAAAAGCCCTTCCCCTCCTTCCCCCAATTTCCAAGTTGTAGCACTACCCCAATAGAAGAGCAAAAGAGTAACCTCCTCCATTCTGAAAGCCTGACAATGGAAATTTGAAACACAAGGTAGAATTCACTGGGCAATTATTTTCTTTGTTCCATGTTTTCCTCTCCATTTTNTGAGTTGAACACATCTGCACAGGCCAGGCTCTGTATGTATGTATGTATAGCCCTGTCCAGAGCTTACCTTAAGTATCCAGTCCTCTGCACATCCCCTGTTCTGTGCATGTATGCAGGAGGACATGAAGGACACATCCTCCTGAGTGTAGAGGATTTACTGTGTGTAGTAAACCCTGAAATGAAACTGTTCCTGAAATACAAGGGTGGCTCTTCATGTGTTCTTCAAATGTGTAGCAAACAAAAGAAAAACAGACTTTCTGCAGGATTGCTTGCATGCACAAGACATCTACTCCATGCCTGTGCCATGGCAGGCAGAAGAGGCAAGGAGAGAGGAGGTGTGGAGCTACAGAAGAGGCTACTTGGAGCAGTGCTGAAGGGTGAATATTAATTGTCCCAGTAACCTGCATGTAGGCTTGTCACATATTTGGACCACCTGTGTTTTAGTGATGTTCAATAACACGAGGACTATGGCCATGTGGAAATGATCCTCTACAAGATTTTAATCTGAGACACTACCTCCTTTGGCTTTCAGAGATGCCAACCATTTCTGTCTCCTCTTTTCATGAGCTTGAGTTGCAGTGTTGCATGGTCCTTTAGAACACAGCTTCAAATTATAGAAGAAAGTTCAATTTCTCATAAATGTCAGCCCCACATTTCAGCAGATATTTTGTGACTCCAGTGAACCTAAATCAAGGCAATGTGGATTAAACCATCCTTCTAATTTTCCAGCTCACTATTGGAGGGTGTTTGTCAATCTAGAACTCTTGAACAGCCTGCAAAATACTGTCTTTTATTAAAATTCCTTTGAAATCCTTATCTATTACCTTGGCATTTTGCAGAAGGTATGATCATATCCCAAAGTATGGTTGAACAAGCTCCATTAAATAGATGGCAATTTCCAATCCTCTTCAGTAAGTAATGGTTCGATTTCTCTGAGGGCTTATTTCTTTTCCCCTTTCCATTTGATATCTAAGGCCGGAGAGCACTATGCATTTCTACCAATCTGCATTTAAATGAAACAGACAGCTAACTTTGATTTGCTTCTGTTCCTTCCCATCTACACAAACTGGCTTGCATTAATCATATTAATAAAAATGGCATTAAAATTACCAAGTTTTAAAAAGGTACATGACAGTGATATTACCCAAGTCACTGCATGCATATTAATTACAAGTTGTCTAAGATTTCAGTAAAAGCTCAAAGGAATGACAGTTTTTCCCTGTATGTTTTTTTTTAATTTGGAAAGCTCTCTTGTAATGCAAGGTATATCCTGTCCTAATGTGGCTCTCTAATCACAGTGTGCTTTAATTTTGATAGATGACCCCCAAATGCTTTAAATCCACTATGATTTGCCATAATTAGAATGATTTTCTTTAATACTTTGTTTCCTGAACTATCCATGGTGACATCCATCTATCATCAGATGGATTTGTTTACTCATTCAGCATTCNCCCCCCCCCCCCCAAAAAAAAAAAAAAAAAAAAAGTAATTTGTATTGAGAGCTTATCTTTGTTGGTACGTGGTAGAGGGAGCGTGTTTTAATTTATCTCACCCTAGTCACTGCTTCCTTTTTTTTTTTTTTAGACATTGTGCTCTGAAGAAGTGCATATTTTTCAGAAATGTTCAAAGCCCTTCCCCTCCTTCCCCCAATTTCCAAGTTGTAGCACTACCCCAATAGAAGAGCAAAAGAGTAACCTCCTCCATTCTGAAAGCCTGACAATGGAAATTTGAAACACAAGGTAGAATTCACTGGGCAATTATTTTCTTTGTTCCATGTTTTCCTCTCCATTTTCTTTTTATTTTAGTGCTTCCTTGCACATGCAAATCCAGTGCATATTTTCAGTGCAGAATATTTATTAACAATGGTTGTACAAAACAAGAAAAAGCATTGAGAATGTTAATCTCCTATCATCTCTCCAAAACTTTCTGCCCTTCTTGTGTCATTCCTTGTCTGTCCTTTGCAGATCAGCATATCCTTGCTCAATAGAGTTTCACTATCTCAGATGCTTTCCCTGTCCTTTGTCATTTTCTCTTTCACCAGTCTTCTTTCTAGTATGAATTTGCATGTTTAATCTGCTCTTTCATATCTCTGCTCTCTCTTCTCCTTTCCTACTTCTCAGCTTTTCTGTAGGTTTTAGCTCTCTCCCTTATTTTCTGGAAAAAATTTCCATGTCTTTTTCTTTTTGTGACCTGCACCCCTTTTCTCCCTGATATCTGATGTAGCATTTTCTCACATGTTCCCTTCAGAGCCTCCTTGGCTCTGAAGGTTTCCTCCTTGTCCTTCACCCCCAGCCATCTCATCACAGTCAGATAAGTACCAAAGGGTAGGATGCTCTCGTGCTGTCATGCAAAGCAACAGGCTGCTGCCCTTGAATGCACTGCAGCTTTATCAAGGCTTTGATGTGGGGAGAGGCAGGAAAGCAAAGAGGAGCACAGCTGGCTGTCAAGTAATAGCTGCCAGCTGTAGAGGAAGCAGCAATAACCTTGTCTTACGGGGAGGGTGTCTAGAGGAGCAGGCTCTAATCCAACACATGCCTTACTCTGGCAGACACGTGAGGGAGACCTGGAGCTCCATGAGACAGTAGAACTGATGTGGGAGATGCTAAGCGCAGCCTGGAGTGCCATCTGTGGAAGATCCCCTGCCTTTCCACAAGCACAATGTTTGCTGAGCTTTTGCTCATTCATGTTGGTTTTTACCCACTACTTAAAAGGTGACAAAACCCCACCCCAGCAAAACCAGATGCAGGTCTGTATAACCACTTGCCAGTGTCTGGATTTAAGCAGCGAACCCAGGAGGGTCCTGACTTGAATAACTGGGGAAAAAAATGTTTCCTTCCTGGGCAGGTTAATAACCAGATCATATTAACAAGTGAAATTTGATTAGGCTTCTGATTAGGAAACAGTAAGCCGGGAGTTTGAAGCTTGTTGTGTCAACAGAATAGATTAGCTTCAGTCTGACGTTCTGCTTTCAATAAAAAACTGGTAATAAAATTATAGTGTCTGACTTCCTCTTGAAGTTCTGAACATGATACAGGGCTTTGAGACAATTGCTAAGAATCATAGGATATGCACTGGGACTTAGTCAACAACCAGGCAGAAGACTATCAAGTAATGTAATTGCAATAAAAAATAGTAATAAGAGAGGAGGGAAATCTTTGCCTTTAATGAATGAGGTAAAACTTGTTTGGAAAAATCTGGCAGGTTGCTGTCATTTGCCTGAGGTGACCACTCAAGAGGGCAAATGTTCCAGCTGAAGGGCCCTGAGCTCATTCCTGTACAAGGCTTTACTTTGCAGAACATAGAAACATAAAATGGCTAAGGCATCACAGACCAATTGAATGCAGAAAAAATTCTGCACAATTCTGACAGTTGAACCTTTTTATTGGAAAGCATTAAAGGATGTAATGTCACCAGCATCTTGTGAATGGGCTAATTACATGCCAAAAGCAACTGCCAACATAATGGTACTTGGAATGGTAACGGAGTTTGGGTTTTTACTAAGAACACATTTTAAAAGAAAAGGAGAAAATAATTCTTTTAATTTTTTTTGTTGAGCCTGGGTACTTTTAGCCAGGGCTTAGAAATGGCTAGCAGAGCCCCATGAGGTAAACTGTAGTCATTTAGCCATTCAAATGAGCGTCATAGAAATTCAGTGTATCAACTGTTAAAACCATATTGTAAATGCCTAACATATTTAGAAATATAAATAATGCTTAGGTTACTTTTCTCATCAGAACAGGATCCGGTGACAGTGTGATTAATCATAGGTTGTTCAGCATCAGTAGGGGGAAAAGAAACCTATTAACGCTACCTTGCTCTCCAGGCGCTGAGATTGCACTGGAAGGAAATGGTCTCTGATGTGAGGGAAGACGGACTGCTAATTCAAAAAACAAAATTCCACCTGCTGTCAAGAATGATTAAGGATCAGAAGGGTATGTTTGCAATGATTGCTTGATCTTTGTGGCTAATAAAGTTAACTATCTACAGTCAAACCCCCATTAATGTTAACTGTGATGTTTTACGTTGTACCTAAAACTTTCCCCTGCCCCAGACATGTTCAAGTGGGACAATTTCTCCTTCAATGCATGGTTACTTCAGGCACTGGTGCAACTGGCTGTGTCCACCCAGTTCTTTGCTGCATACCCAGCATAGTTAACAATTTCAGCTTTATTTGGGGGGCAAAGGGATGGGAGCGAAATGCTTCTGTCACCTCTTTGAATTTCAGCATTGTGGATTTAAATAAACTCATTTTCTGTGCTAGATTACAGCTAAAGTACCTCTGTCTGTTGCATAAATGATTCATTTGGCCAGGACCTCTCTGGATTTTGTCCTCCCTCAGATCACTTTGAGTTAATCTGTGGGAGAGAGCAAGATGTCCTGCTGGAATACCAGGTTTTGTATTCTAAGGTCTCTGCAGGAAGCCTGCAGGTTGTCTGAAGCACATATCAAGGGCAGTGTTTTGTAATCCATCAGCTAAAAGAGAGCAGGATCGTGTATGTGAATGGAAATAGTCTTGGTAAAACAAATTGCTGTCATGTATACCTTGTTCATGCAGAAGATAGGGAAGTGCTTGTGCTTAACTGGAACCAGGTCATGGTATCAAGTCTCAAGTAGAGTGATTTGTCTTAGGGGGCATGTAAGTTAACTGGTGTGAACCAGACAACTGTAGGGGAGTTTGTCTTGCAAGGCCACCCTCATTTTGGTAACTATATCAGTCATACCAGATAAAGCTGAGAATGCTTCAGTACTGATATTGAAGCCACTGGATTTGTGTACAGATGTATCAATCGGGACCAATGGAGAAGTAGTTATAAGCATGTTGTTCATTTTGGAGGAGACTGGCTGAAGGTACAAGGGGAGCAAAAAGGTGGTTTCAAAAATGGAAAAATGCAAAGTAAGATAAAAGATCAGGTAAAGAACAAAGAAGAGCAGATTTTCCAGAAGTAAGAGTAAGAGCTTTTACAGATAGTAGTGTAGCTGTCCCACCAGCCCAAGGCCACCAGGATGCCAGAGGGAACCCCTGGGGCAACTCATTGGACTACCCATCAGATCTGCTTTGGAAACATGTAGGAGGGTAGAGCCAAGAGGGATAACTTGCACCTTAACGTTAAATGGTGTGGAGAGAGAAGCATGACAGATCTGTATTTCAGTAGTGTAGTTGTGTGTAGTTAGTAGGATTTAACAGTGATAAAGAGTAGTTTTGTAACTGTGTGTAATAGCAATCCAAATAATGTAAATTGATAACAGTAGTCTGTTTATTAGTTAATTTGGTTATTTATTTATTTATTACTTACTAGTAATGTGTTGATTAATCAATAAGCATTATAGTCCCTATGAGTTATGTCCCAAACCTGTAACATAAAGGAATACAGTCAGACCCTGAGGCAACAATCTAGCAGATAATTCTTCTGGAATGGGACCTTGCATGACTGTGTTTCTGCAGAACCCGGGAGAGTAAGGAAGTGCTGTAAACATATCTTAAATATCAGTCTGATTCCTTCTCTGCTTAGGCTGTCTTCCAAAATAGTCTACAATCTTCTGAATTCCTTCTTAAAGGTGACATTTTTAATTTAAAAGCTGTTATAGTCCCAGCCGTAGTTCATTGGTTCCTACATGGTCAAAATTATCTTAGTTTCTCATATGTCTTGGTAAATATTTTGGTTCCAGTTATTTTCAGATTATGGTACCTCTTTTNCAGAAGATTTTCACTTATCAAAATGAGAAGCCCCCAGGCTTATTTTCCAAAAGACACTATGTTTTGACCTTTAAGTATTGACTATATAATCTCATGTGGAACAGCACAACCCCAAGACACTCATACATACATGGATATATTCTAACATCCCTAAAGATGGAAATTTCGCTTGGAAATAGTAATAATTTACTCTCAGATAAAGTCATGCAGGTAAAGATGTCATCATATGGATCATTATTCACAACATATTGTACTTTTTATTTGGAACAGCCGGTTATATGAGAATGAACGTTAGCGTATTTCTGTCCTGTCTCTTCAACATAAGAAAAATAGAAAACAATTAGAAAAGGTAGAATTTACTTTTGCAGAAGTGATAAAATGGTCATGATCAGATCTTAATTCTGCTATCAGTTGTTTAAGTAATATTTAGGTTGCTGATGTGTGGTATATACTAGTCTATTAATGATTTTCCTAAGGTCTTTGTTTTCTAGTTGATGTTAGTTCCTGTTCCCTACTGTCCTGGTTTCAGTTGGGATAGAGATAATTTTCTTCCTAGTAGCTGGTATGATACTGTGTTTTGGATTTAGTATGAGAATAAAGTTGATGACATAGTGATGTTTTTAGCTGTTGCTAATTAGTGTTTATCTTAAGTTAAGGATTTTTCAGTTTCACATGCTCTGCCAGCAAGCAAGTGCACAAGAAGCTGGGAGGGAGCATAGCCAGGACAGCTGACTCAAACTAGTGAAAGGGATATTCCATACTATAGAACAACATGCTCCGTATATAAACTGGGAAGAGTTGGCTGGGATGGGCACATTGCTGGTTGGGCTTTGGTCAATGAGTGGTGAACAAATACATCATGCAATTGGATTTTATTTCTTGAACTTCTTGGATTTCATTTCACTCCTTTTTTTGTTTGTTTGTTTTGTTATATTCCTTTTCATTATTAGTATTATTATATTATTGTCTTTTATTTATTAAACCGTTCTTATCTCAACCCATGAATTTTGCTTCATTTTGTTTTTATTCTCCTCCCCATCCCACTCAGGGGGAAGTAGCTGTGTTGTGCTTAGCTGCTGTCTGGAGTTAAACCATGACAGCTTCCTCCATTGGAGCTAAAGATGCCCACTAAGAGTAGCAACTTTATAAAGGATAACTCTACCTTGTTGATAGCTATTAGTACCTTTTAGCTATCATAAATTTAGAAAAGCATATACATGATGAGAAGAGAGGAAATGTTTGAATATGCACTCCAGAGAGCAGTAGAGATGGCATTAGGATGGAGCACTGCAC
>VYZX01009261.1:234975-258439 GCA_013401335.1 Brachypteracias leptosomus | reverse complement strand
GCGGCGGGGGAGGCAGGCCTGGGGAAGCGGGGCTGCCGCCGCCATCTGCCCCTGGTGCCTCCCGCTGCGCCGGCGGCCTGGGGCGGGCGCAGGCCGGCCGCCTTTGTGCTTCCTGCCGCCGCTCCGGGGGGCGTGAGGGAGAGAGGAAGGGCCGGGCCGGGTGTAGCGGCTCTGCCGCGGCCTGGGCTGCCACGTCAGTGCCGCCACCCTGCGCCGAGGTGCCCGGCGGTGCCCGCGGCTGGACCGGCCGGAGGAGGCGGGCGGGGGTCGCTGCCGGGCAGTCTCCCGAGCTCCGCCGGCGAGCCAGGTCGCTGCGAGGGGACGACGTGGCGGGGGTTTGGGCCGTCCTATGAGGGGGGTGAGGGGCTTCGACGGGCTGTAGACGGCGCTTCCCCCGAGTACGGGGCTGGACTCCATGCCAGTGGAGAGACGGGCAGTTGAGGAGCCGTGCTGGCCTTGGCCTCTCCCCTGCCTCCTCTTGGTCTCCCCGGTCAACGTCTCCGTGCCTGGAGGAGCTTTGTCTCATTTTTTTTATCTCTTCCTTTAAACTCCACTGTGTTCGGATGTTTCCTTCAGCAACTTGCGCTTTATTTCATCCATTTCTTTCAACTCCAGCTTGATGGAATAGGATCTGAAGAGGTTTTTTTTGTAAACTGGGAGCAACTTAGCTTTCAGCATTTACCTAGTCTAAGGCGTTTACATAGTGTGGCCTGAAAAGAAATGCGAGTTATTTTAGCTGTGCAGCTGGTTCTGGTCATTGTGCGAAGCTCATGGGCAGGCTCTGTGGATGCAATTAAATGCTTCCTCCCGCTCATTTAACCGGGCTGAAAATGAGAACTCTGAATCAGGATGTCACTCCGTAAGGAAGATAAGTACCAAGTGCATGTAGCCTGCTTCGGTGTGTCCAGAGCTTTGCTTCAGTCAGCATCTTTCTATAATTGGAAGAGGACATACAAGATAGCTTAATTTAGTACACAAATACTCATTTGTATGCACATCAGTTTTAAGAATGCTCAGTAAGTAGCACCCAGACTCTTTTTTTATGTTCTGTTAAGCTGTGGTTAGGCATTCAGTTAAGCTGCCTCCTCAGTATAGAAGAGGGCTGTGTTGCAGAAGTGCAAACTGAAAGGTGGTCCTTGTCTGGCAAGTGAGCAGGTCTAAATGTCAGGCAGGCACTAATAAACAGGTGGTGGATGCTAGCGGAAAAAGTTCATTATTTCATTAGCTGGCATGGCAGGGAGGTTTCAGCAGCTGCTTTTTTGCTCTGTGATTTAGGCACTGTCGAGTTTGTCTTTCTCCTAGAAAAGGAGAGGTGAGGTGGGTGTGGAGTTCAGGCATTGGGAAAGCATTAGAAGAAATGGGGACGTCTCTACTTTAGAAAGCTGAGCTACCAGGAGATGGAAGCTGATAGGAGTGGTAAAATGGAGCTTCCATAGCCTTTCTGAAGCTGTGCCCTGTGCCTTACTGGAATCTACCATTTAATTTCTGGAATACAGTTTCGGGGTACTGGAGAAATGGAACTCAGGTTCCTGCCACCTTTGATTTGTTATCTTGCAAATTGTGGCTTTGGAGAAAACTTTGCTGCCAACATCAAGTGTTCCCTGGAGCCTCTTCTGGAGGCTGATCTGTACCTGAGGGTGATGAAGAAATGCTTATTCTCTTCTAGGCAGATACAATGCTGTAATGTCCTAGGTAGAGTAAAGGGTTTGGGGGCTTTCTTTTGTGTGTTTGGGTGGGGTGTTGTTTGGTTTGGTTTTTTTCAGGACACATGCCTTCTTTTCTGCCTTTAATTGTGGAGTGTGTTTGTTTTTTAATACAGATATGTTGCATTACCTTCCCAGCTGTGTGCTGAACCCTGTGTGCTAAGAGCCTATTTTTTATATTTCTTAAGGCAAACTTGGTATCTCTTTTGGAGGGATTGTAGCCCATCCTGCTATAGGTTTAAAAGTAGGCTGTGATTCACCCGTGGAAACTTCTGATCAACTTTTTGTAGTCTTTCCCTGAAAACTGTCTTTTTTAACTCTGAAGCAGGCACGCTTGCTTCCAAGCTAGTCTTGCTTTGTATATCAATCTGAATATTGAAACTTGGCTTTTGAACAGAAGGCTTGTTGAAATGTCAGCAATGCTCTTGGTTTTTAACTGCACGCTTTCTACGTGTCTGAATTTGTCTTTTTACTTTAGCAGTGGTAGCATTGACTCTTTCTTCTTGAAGAAGCTCAGTCAACTGGCTCCCTTGCATTAACTGGAAAACACATTTACGTATTGGCTGTGCTCTGAGGGTTATGCCTGAGAGAATTGACAGCACTGAGCACTCTTACCCGTACAAATTACAAGCCCTAATCCAAGGTGTAAAACAGGGAAGCCAGTAGTCAGAGGTGGCTTGTGCAGCTTGAAGCAGCACCCTGAAGAGCAGCCACGGGTGGGATTACCTTTTTGGCTTCCTGCTTTTTTCCTTGTTTAATTTGGAGATTAGAGAACTGTTGCTCTTTCTGAAATGTATTTCTTAAGGTATCATCCCTGAAAATAAATTTTTTTCATGTATGTGAAAGACATCAGGTTCATCTTGAAATCTACTGCAGCCGCTGAAAGAGGGGAAGGAGAACTGTGAACATGGCAAGGGTTGTTTTGTTTTCCATCAGCTCTGTAGCCAAGCTTTCTAACTGCATAGCTGGTGAGCAGAAGGAAGATAATTTTTTTTTTTTTGTGGGCTAAAATGAGGCGATTGGTTTGTTTGCAGTTCTGGCAGGTGAATAGTTCCAGCGCTGTCGGCTGCTGCTGCAGCCTTCTGGAGCAGCGTTATGCTGCCAACTGAAATTGGCCCCATCCTTGGATAATTTTGCTGCTGCCCGCTAATATCTGAGTAGTGGCATTGAAACAAGCCAGTTTTTACTGGCTGCTGCTTGGGCCAGGTTTGCTGTGCTGAAACAGCGTGGCTTTTTGTCTGTGATGTCAGACATTAGTAGCATCATCTGAAGCTCGGGAAGTTGCACACATGTCTGTAATGGTTGGAGCCCACATCTCAATGGAGGCCTAGAATTTTACACAAATTGCTGTCTAAGAACCGCAGGCTCGTTAGGGAGAGGTTGTTTCTTAACGCTGACTACCACACCTGGTAGTAATCCTCATGACCGCATACAAAACAAATAAAATTATCTCCATTGCCCAGGAACACAGAAGGAATCAGTGTTTTGTCGAGATAAATTTTATACAATTTTGGTGTCTTGGAGCCGTGCCGGGTGTGCTTCTCCCCTGCTCTGGGGCTTTGGATTTATGATTCCCACCATACACCCATGGCAGATATGTGACAGTAGCACTGTTCTGTAAGTTATCATTAACTTTCTGCTTTTCTCATAGGTGTATGCAGAATACTTTTGTGGAAACAACTAACTGGAAGTCTTCACGAAGAAATATATTTGGTGAGAAGGTGTTAGTTTAATCAGCTTTGATGTGAATGTACGTGTGGCTGTACCATTACCTCCAGAGCTTCCTAGTGCTAGATTCAGGGTCCTATAACAGTGTTAATGTTGTAAATAGCTCTTGAATCTAAAATCCTCTTCTAAAACACTTTTCTTTACAACTGTGTAAAACTCTGAAGCTTCCTTTATATTTCATATTCTGACAATATGAAAGTGTTTTTTTCTTTAAAACCAATTTAAAGAGTGACTTCTATTTTTTTAATTATTCTTTGTAGTATGAAGTTTGATACATATTTTAATGTGTTCTTAAAAAAGATGAGAAGTTATCCCTTATCTTTTGAATGACTAGCACCCTCGTAAGTGCACAGGGGAAAACCAACCAGAAAGTAGCTTACTGTGCTGCTAATTCTCTGCTTTCTCCAGCACACACCAAACTCGGCAACATTTCCTCAGCACACCTTTGTCTTTTAGTCTTCATTTCCACACTCAGGACAAACATCTATGTTCCTCTTCATCTTTTAGTCTTCATCTGTTACAGGAACTCTCTTCCTCAGGAACTTTCTTCAAACTGCTCAGCCTCTTGTTTCTTCTGTTGCTGCTCCTTGTTGCTTCTCTCCAACTGGTCCAGTTCCTACTTCTTCCCAGACTGATTCAGTTTCTGGCCTTGCCCACTACCCCAGCCACGATCACCTGGGGGAAGGCAGGGCCTCACACAGGTGGGCCAGGTTCTGCCTCTGAGGCCTCAAACCACTTGGGGAACAAAACATGTTGCTGGGTTGTGACTCATCCATATGTCAACTCCAACTCAGGGCCCACAGCCCAGGCCCCAGCACTTCACTTACATGTGTCCATTTGAAATATCTTTTAAGAACTGGATTTGCTTCTGTGTTGTAACATTAGAAAACACAAAACTTATGTATTCATCTGCACAGATGAAGGAGGAAACTGGAGAGTGCTTGTGATACACTAGATGTCTGCTTCATGAAGGTCCATATGAGTTCTCAGAGAGATCCTACTTCATTCCATGTGATCATTTGATGCAGTTGTTAAATGAAGCTGGAGGTTTTTCCCCAGTAACATAAGACATTATGAATTTGGCATCACAGGATGAAAATGCCAAAGAAAGATCTATTTGCTTGCTTTTTTTCCCAGTTTTTGGCCAATCTTGGCATACTTTGAAGAAGATTCTGACAAACGTATCAGAAAAGTTTCAAAGTTCAGGCTTCTGATAAATCTTTGCCTTGTTGCATGTGCTTGCAATACTGGTAATAATTGTGACTAATGATTCAGTGCACAGGGGACTTTGCCTCACCTTTGACATTTTCAAAGTTTCTTAATACTGTGCCTGAATGCACAAAAATCTTACACTTGCATGTCCTCATTGGTGCTTTAGGTGTTAGCTGAGTTGTAATCTCTCTTGGGTCTCATGAATTTTGCTTTCTTCTTTATGGGGACACACCTTCAGCAGGGAGTGTGAAAAAGAACCTCCCTTAGGATACACTGCAGTCTAGTGACCAGGGGACTCTACTGCAAAGTGGGACATACAAAGCTTGGTCTTAACAGGAGGCATTGAATTGCAGGTGAGTGCTTTCACCTTGATAGTATTACATAAAAGATAGTGAGTGGTTTCTGCTTTTCTAACTCCAATTTTTGAAGAGAAAAAAATATATTCCTGCCCTTTTTGTCTGAAGACTGGATGAAGTCATCTGCCACCAAGCAGTTATTCCAGGCCTTTGACCTCTAGTCAATAGAAATACTCACCTGAAATCTCTGGAGGGGAGCCAGGTTTAAGACATGCTACTGTGCGTAGTATTTCCTGCTCACCGGGTATGCTACACCCTGTTTAGCACACAGGATTTTGGATTGTTTCTCAGAGGATCTTAAGTCTCCCTATGTGTTAAATTGGCTACCTGCTGTAACCTTGATATCTTAAAATTTTCAGCTTAAGTCCTTTGTTGGATCTCAGTCTTGATTCTGTGTTTCACTGGAGAGCTTCTAGAGTAAAACAAAAGGACTTGAATTGTGTTTTGTGAGCTCTTGTGTGCCAAGTTCTGCTTTGGGTGAAGCTGTGATTCTTTTCTGACAGTGAGGTGATACTGTTTTTGCTTGCACTGATGTAGAAAGAGAACAGCAAAACCTGTCACAAGTTGGTTAGGGACATCTGTTGCAGCATCCCTAGAGTGCTTCCAGATACCTGTAGAACCACACACCATACAGTAGTTTTCAACTTTCTGATCTGCAGAACCCTGAAGGCTCCTTTCTGTGTAGAATGAATTCAGTCCTACCAACAGTAACTTATTTCCCTTAGCTATTCTTCTCAGACCTGTGTAGGACTTTGACGTCTAGGGTCTGACAGCAGCAGGTTACTGGTGCCTGGGCTGTGGAATATAGACCACTGTGGCCCATGTAGTTGTAAGGGTGAAGTATTTCTGTGGTTTAGAAAGAGTTGCAATTATGTTAAATCATTGCATCTGACATACATTGTGTAATATTCCTGTCGACCTTTAAAAAAGTAGCTTGTGGTCAAGAATTATGTAACCTTGAGGTCCTAGGGAAGGTAGCAGGGGAGGGAATGCCCAATCTCACAACTTTTTTTTATGTAGTGCTGTGATTTTATACGTTTTGTTTTGTTTAATGCTTCATCCCTGAACTGCTGTGAAACCTCTTGCTAATACATTTCTTTGCTTATTTGGCTTTGCAGGAACTGCAAGCAAATCTGATGATGGCCTAAACTAGATTAGGGGGAGTTACGAAAGAATCTTTTACCTACGCTGTTTGCCACTCTGACTCTTTTCATTGGACAGATCTCATCTTAATTAAATACTTGTTTGATGCCTAGTACAACAGATCCTCTGTGCCTCATCGGGACTGCACCAGTACTTCTGTGTCCAGTACCTTCTTAAAGGCAAAAGATACTAAAACTTGTGTGGAGCCTTGTGACGCTTTTTAGCGTTCTACCATGTTCAAAACTGGTAACTTCCTTCAACTCCTCTCTAAACTTATTGGTAATCCCTGACAGTATTTTATCTTTCCTCATAAGATTAAATAACTTTTCTGAGCCTCTTATGAGGAATTGTTGACTTTGAAACTTTTTTGGAAGCTCAAACAAGCAATTTCATCTGGATTTCTTTAGGGAGTTGCATGCCGACTGGATACAATATATATTAGCGGAGATAGTTCTTCATAAAAATTAAATTTTCTCTGGCTTAACTAATTTGTGTCTCCCTTGAGTCTGCTTTAAAATTGTTTTGGCCATTTTTTTTTTTATTCCTTTGTTTGAAGTAAAGCTTCCTAGATTGTGACTTTTATTTTACTTTTTTTTTTTTAAGACCTTCCCTAACACAGCAGATAATCTCCTTTCAAATTCTTGATGATCATCTTAACAAACAGAATGGCCAGATGTTAAGCAGGAACATGGTTGCTTTATCTTTGTACAGCTGTTTTGATCAAATAATGTCATGCCTGTTGGTTTCTTACGGCATTTGCCTTCCCTTTCTTAGAGTGCTTAATATTTTTGTTTCAAGTTGGAAAAAAAGTAACAGCCTACATGCAACATGACGTAGTGAGGACAAAATCCTTGTATTTCTTCCAGCTTGCATTAGATGAATGCAAAGAAGTCGTGTAGCACCTTAATCCAGTCCTTTCTCAGAACTTGATTGACCTTGATTGCTCCCTGTGATCAGCTGGGCTCTTTTTTCTTTTTCTTTCTTTTCTTGATTATATAAAATAACAAAGAATTCTATAATTGATGCTTTTTCAAATTGCCTCTTAGCCTTCATGTATTTAGTCATCCATCTTTATGTGTTGCTACTAGCTTTGCTATTTCTTAGCTTCCACATTTGAGTTTCTGGCTTTTGAGAGGTACTTGTTCAGCACTGCCATCAAATCGGTAGTAGGGGTTTTTACACATGAAAAAGCAAGCAAAAAAGGTACCCATATGTTTTCTGAATCATGAACTCATACCCTTAGTACTTATTGTGAGGACTCTTTTAATAGTCAATTTGTACTTGCTTCGCATCTAAAGATACATCATTTAGTGTGTGGGTGCTGATTTTTACTGTGAAGTTTTGACTTCATAATTATACTATGAGGGCTTCAGCTGTTTTTCAGGTGAGTCTTCTGCCTCTTCATCCCTTCTTCAGATCCCAGCCAATGCTTTCTCACCCAGAGAGAGGTATGGAGAGATCTAGGCTTGACAAAACAGGCTGAAATTATTTTTGTGATGGTTGGTGACTCCTGGAAGAAATTAAATTATTTAAAGACTTGTGTATATGTGCAGGAAGACGGGAACTAAGAGGTCACTGGGAGGAAGATAAAAGGATGCTGAGTGGTATAATGCAACCTGGTTTTCCTTCTTCTTTTACTGATCTCAGTGCCTGCTGAGGAGGGAAAGCAGGCTTGGCAGGAGGGCTCAGGGAAGGAGGCAGGACTTAACACTGAGGCCTGGTTTGGTGGGAGAGGAAACTTGGACTAGATACTGTTTTCCTCTCCTCCGGAGAGAAAATGCAGTAAGCAGAGCTGCTGATTTGAGCTTTCTCCTGTACTTCCCCTCTCTGTCAGGGACTGCTGCTCCAGAACTGCTCTAGGAAACAGCTTTTGGTATAAAGAAATCTTCTTTCTGAAATGCTTTCATTGGGAAATTTGTGTAGAGTTAAAACAGTCTAGTTCTGCTGCTGTCACCACACCACGTATGCAGTAATGCTACAAGATAAATTGAGTATTTTAATTACATTTCTTCCATCTTGTTTTCATGGCATTTATTCAAATTCTGCTGCAAGGACTTGTTTCTTTAAAGTATTGCTTTTCGGATACTTGCAGATCTTACAGACATGCTGCTGTTTTTCTTGTGCCTACCACCTCTATGATTACTGGGCTTTGCTTTTTTAGTACATAACAGCCACTGTCACGCATTAGTTTTTGTTTTCATGTTGTTTTTCTTCCTGATTGCTTTTTAGGTTTGAGATGCACTTTGTGGGGTGGCAGCTCTCACCAAGCCTGCTGAGGGCTCCTTTTTTCAAGTATTTTCAAGTATTAAGTCTGTTTGAAGAATACATATGACAGCCTGATAATGAAATAGCAGTAGTTTGGCAGGAGCTGCTAGTGTATCTAGTAACAGAAAAAGAAATTCCCTTTCTGTGGAAATTAAACTATGTTTATTTTAGAATAATGGATTACATTTATGCTTTGCCAGGAAAGATATACAGCATGTGTGAATTTGTTTTTTAGGCAATAATGAATCAAACAGACAAAAACCAACAGGAAGTCCCATCGTACCTTCATGATGAACCACCGGAAGGTATGTATTTGTTTTCATAATATCAAATAAATTCACAGAATTTCCTTGGAACTTCAGGTTTCTCTTAAAAAAAAAAAAAATAAAAAAAAGGATCTGGAAGCTGAACACTTTAAGTAACAGTAAGCAAGGTAACTCGGAGTGGGATGGACCTGGATTATTGTTCACTTCTGCGTTATCCTGATTACAATAAAGCTACTGAATATAACTCAGTAAACAACTGTACTGATAAATTATAGAGAAGATAGGCAGATACTGAAGGACATAACTATAGATAAGTTTCCAGAGATGTGAATTGGTCCAAGTAGGTATTAATTTCTGCTGCTCATTATGTGAGATGGAAAGAGCCCAGCTTTGCTTTCGGAGACCTTCCTGAGTTCATAGTGCTTGTGACTTTTAAACAAGACATGTTTAAAAATACATGAAACTTTATTACTACTTTTGGAAACCTGTTTCCATCATACAATTAACTGTTAATTAAGCCTTAACTGTTGGCTTAATCTCTTGGTTTCCTAAAAACAAACACTGAACTTCATTCAGCAGTGGCATCTTGGTCTCCTGATTCATCTGGTTCGATGAATCTTAAATCTGTTATTAGATCTGCAGAGGAAATTAGGTTGCAAATGAGCAGAGTTCCCTTCTGGGCCCTGGAATGGCAGGACTGAGGAGTCCTGTTTGTGTAATGTGACTGGAAGCACACAAGATCAGAAGCTGTTCTTGGCACGTAGGTTGTCTATGTTCTGTCTTCTCCTGCTTTAAGATGAAATGTGTTGGATGTAGAGGTCAGTGAGTCCTGATTCCTCTCAGTTCATTGCTCTTCAATTTATAATGGCCCTTTAAAGCTCTGTTTGTTGGTTGGTTTTTTTTTTCCTCAGCTTTTATGTTGTATAACTGAACAATTTACTGCACTTGAACAACAGTATTATCCACTAACTGTAGCAGAAGAGGTTGGGATGGAATAGCTCACTCCATTCTTAACAACTATTGGGCAGGAAACACGAGTATAAAAGGAAAAGAAGTATGGTTTTTGTGGCACAGTGGTTCTTAAGCTCTACTATACTTGACCTTGTTACAGTATCATGGTGTAAGGACAAAAAAATCTTTCTTTTTAAGCTTTTATGGAGTTGTCAAAATCCCAGAAGCATTTCTGAAAATAAATGCTGGGTTGGACTATGCCCTAAGTTATCTTCAAGTCTGATTTTTAAGGCATGCTTTTTTTTGCCTTAAAGGTTGGATTGTGTTTTAGAAGTGTTAGACCTTGCATATAAACAGTGGTCTAACTGGGAAACTACAGCCTTTCTCCTTTCTTGAGGAAGGCATTGAAACAAGTGGTTATTTTTTATCTCCCTGGAATATTCAATAGGTTGTCCAGATTCAGAGTATAACAACAGAGTCTGATCATCACTAGGTATTTCAAGGTTTTACTTTAAATTTGTGAGTAGTTAAGACAGATTTTCTTCTGCACAGTATTTTTTTTTTTCAGTATGACAATAACCCATTTTAATATGAAGTCTAAAATAGATGGAGAGAGTTGGTGTAGTTAGAGGGAGTAGAACGAAACACAAATCATTTTAATGGAAACTCCATCCTTGAAGAGGCTTTTTCTTTTTGATTCTTTTTCATGTGCACTCTTCAAACCTTATGAGTTTAATTAAAATGTTGGAATACCCCTGAAGAACATCTCTGTTTCAAATCTCATATGAGGCTTTCATGTGCAATATACTTATGCCATCATAGAAAGATGGCCAAATGTGGATGGAAGGCTACCAGTTCAATGTTGGCAAGATTGACTCTCTGAACAGGCTGCCAAAAAAAAGCCTTAGAGGAAAGGCTCAATTCCAAAACCAATTTTCAGTTTTTCCTGAATATATAAATAGTTAGTTTGTCCAAATCATACTTGACAGACCTGGTGCCCAAAGGCTTTGAAGAAATACGTATGCAGAAGAAGCTTTTGTACCCATGCTTTCTGAGGAGTGCTGTTCTAATGCTTTATTTTCTGCTTTGCAAGTGATGCCAACCTTTGCAACCTATGTTCATTCGAACTCTTATTTGCTGTCAGACTCTTTTCAGCAGGAAGCTGCCTGCAAGGTAGCGTGATAGAGCCAACCCCTGAACAGGGAACTTGTGTCGTTTTCTCCCCAGGACTAGGAATGATCTGGTTTACCTTCTTTCTCATACTGGTTAGAAACAAGGAGACCAGGAATGCGTATCCTAGAATAGAAGACAACTGGTGCTAAAAACTTGTTGCAGCTGCAGGCATTTACTAGAATGGGAATGTGTCAAGCATCACCAGAATTTATTAACACCAAGTCACAATCAGTATTTACACTGTGAAATATAGTAGATATTGCCAGAGGATTGGCTACCTAAAGTAATGTGAGGAAAAGCATGTCAAGATCACTTCTGTTTTTCTCTTATTTAAGTCAGCTGTGATGGGTCTGTCCTTGCTAACATCAAATCTGATTCACTGAAATCAGCTCTTAAAAATTCAGTATGATAAAACTTTACTCTGATTCATCCTGATGACAGTGATTCAGTTTGGTGGAAGTGAAGCGCTCTCTGGCCAAAATTTTTACATGGTATGTAAGTCTGGTGACAAAAATCCTCTAATGAATAATACCTAGGCAGTGGATTTTACACCAGGCTCTATGTACTCCACTCTTGAGTGTGATTCTTTAAAGGCTTTCTGTATGTAAATAGAAATTCTGATCTCTATGTGCGTGCAACACATCTCTGCATCTCTCTTGGCAATGCATTTTTGCTGGAGATGTCCAGGATGAAAGCTGCTAGTCTAGAATGAACCAGCAAGGGTGTTATTTGACTTTAAGTAAACAGTTGTCATTTATGGTTCTAGTTTCCATGACGCTTTCTGTTAACTACATCAATCTCTTCAATAAGAGAGACTAGTGTAAGCTGGAAGCATTTTTAGTGTTTTTTGCTCTCTTGAGCTGTATTCTTCCTCTGTATGTTTTGTTTGTTTGTTTTTTGGGTTTTTTGTCAAATTTGTAGGAAATTCTGTCATTTAGATAGCATCTTTTGTTTGAATTATTCCAGTCATGCCCATAGGAACTCTGAACTTCACACAATTTTTTAATGATTTCTGAGTCCTGGGTGAGTCCTGGCATTATCACAAACTCATTGGAGGTGCATATGGGAAGTTGTTCACCCTCATTTTCATCTTGTAATAGATGAGCGATCGGAGATGACTCTTGGAATCTGTTCTCTGAAGGCAAGTTGTGACCAGTCAGGTCACTGCAGACTGAACTGCTCTGCTGGTTCTCCTAAGGCATCTTGCAGTGCAGAGTGAATGCATTGACAGGGGCTGGGTAGAGGTCTCTGATGGCTCTAGATCTGATTTTTCTTTTCCCCTGCCTCTCTATACTTGCTGTCCTCTTCCAAGCATGTTCTTTCTGCTGCTGCCTCCCTCACCTCTTTACATGTTTGTTTCTTCCCTAGCTCTGCCCACTGTGGTTCCACTTGCTCTTTTCTTGGTCACCCCTGTTGTTTTTCCCTAAGAAAGGGAAATGCATCTGTTAAATCCCACATATTATCTACAGGTAGGTAGAACATACGGAAAACCGTGGAACTCTTACTTGTGTTCACTGGTTGTCTCTTGCCATGGTTCTCTCTGAAACTTTTTTTAAGAAGTGTGTGAGGTAGGAATTGACAAGACAGGAGCTGAAAACTGCCTGTGTTGTTGTGAAGACCAGAGATTTCTCAAGGTTCATGTTGGAAATATATTGCAGTTTCTGAGAAACTTTTTCCAGTCCTTCCTTACAGATTTGAACAGCAAGGTAGTGCTGCTTTTGGGGGTGTCCTCCCTCATCTGTGGGTTAACTCTTAATATTATTATGGGGGAACAGGAGGGTGCGTCATCAATAAATTCCAGAAATGAGGCTCTTTTGGCCATGAAACTTTCCAGAGTCTGGGAAGGTAGGAGTGCATACAGAAGACAGAAGGGTATCATGTAAGATCATCTAGGAGCCGTATGCCACATATTTGTAGGCTCAGTATTGATTTGTGTTTTGGAGAACAGCACTGAGGTGTCTCACTGCAGCAATGGGCTTTTCTTTCTTGGCACTCTGGTGGTGGATGAGCATCCAAGAAAAGTAGCCTGCAAGGCAAGTCTGTGCTGTGCAGTGGCTGTAAAGCTAGGAAAGGAAGTACTTAGGAACAGCTTTTCATTTAAAAATGCTTTAATTGTAGCACTATGACTTATTTGCTGCTTGTTTCCTCCCTTAGGTTCACTGAAAGACCACCCGCAGCAGCAGCCTGGCATGCTTTCTCGTGTGACTGGTGGCCTCTTCAGCGTCACAAAGGGAGCTGTTGGTGCCACGATTGGGGGTGTTGCTTGGATTGGAGGGAAGAGCTTGGAAATTACCAAAACAGCAGTCACATCCGTGCCTTCAATGGGAGTAGGGATAGTCAAAGGAAGTGTTTCTGCTGTAGCTGGAGGTGTTACAGCTGTAGGATCTGCTGTTGCAAGTAAAGTGCCTTTAACAGGAAAGAAAAAGGATAAGTCTGACTAAAACCAAAACTGAGACGTACTTGATTCTTCAGAATATTACATCAGTGGCATTAAAATCTGCTAAGATTTGGACCATAAGAAGCCATGTGTCTTAGACACTTTTATCTTCTAAAGAGTTGTGCAAGTAACTCGAATTCATCTGAAAAAGCCAGAAGAAGCTTGGCTAGCACAGCCTATGAAGATTTATTAGAGCCTAGGTTGAAGCTTTGTATCTGGTGAGATGTTACACTTGGTAACTATAGAAGTGAGTAAGTGTATCTGAAAGGATAATACATATTTTAATATTCATTTACTGTAAGTTTTTTGCAGTTTTGGACTAAAATGTGAACATGGAGACTTGGTAGTCTCTGCTGTACTGTCAGCCTGATGAGATGCCATTTACTGTTCTCAGTGATTTCCACATCCTCCTGCTGAGGATCCTCCAGCTGTGGGATGGCGTTGTTGGACATAGCCAAATAGTTTCAATTATGAAACTGTATTTGCAGGCAGCCTGTAAGCTATCAGTGACCGTGTTCTGCCAGCATGGACTGGAGCAAATAGAACTGGGGGTGTGCAGAAATTGGGAATGAGAGTGGGAGATAGAAGTGAGAAAGTTTGACAGCGTGGTAGAAGGGATCATAAAGAGTAAACTAACAATGCCTTAGTAGAGAAAATATCTTTTTACAAGGTGAAGCTGTGTAAAGACCTGTCCTGTTGTTTCAGTGCGATTCACAGAATGAGCTTTAGACTCTCTTCACGAATCCCAGTATCTGAAACCTTGTCAAGTTTTACTGAAAACAAGATTGCTCCATCTCAGGTGTATGTAATGATACGCATCTATCTCCTGCAAGTGACAACTTGCTTCTAATAAACTTCTTAGAGACACTAGAAAAAATGATGGCTTAATGGAAACTGGGCTGATGTTTGTGATCATCTAGTACAACTGTCTGACTTGAAAGACATTCCTTTGTGTAGTTGGAAACCACTGAAGAACTAGCAAAGCTGTTGTCTCAACTCCAGGATGTGCCAGGCTAGCTTCCTGCTCTGCCTAAGCAAATGCAAGGAATTTTTCACTACATCTCTCATACTTTGAATTTTGATTTTTTGAGTAAAATGCAATATTTATTTAAACCAAAAGAGGTAGGTGAGGCCTTAAAAAAAAAAAAGAAAGCAAGCAACATTATCCAAGTAAACTGTATACCAACAGATTCCAAACATTGATGACCTCAAATGGGAACATCTGTAGGTCCCCTGCAGTGTGGGGCAAAATGCACTTGTAATGACACAGCTTGAAGTTGCCTTAAAGTAGAAGCTGTTGGTGATCTTTTGGGGAGGTTTTTTTGTGTACTGACTTTGCAAATAAGTAACCTCTTTGGAAGCCCACAGAAGAAGGCTGTGAATGTTGTGTATGCAGTATTTTCTAAAAACTTTTGTTCCTACAGAGAACTTCTAAGCATGTAAGCTTACTTTTTCAGTGACTGTGGTTGTACAAGAAAGAGATATAGGGAGACTTTTTTGAAATTAAAAAAAGGAAGCACAAAACAACGAGAATATATTACTTGTCTAAAACTTAGTCCTGTATTCATGGGTGTTGAAAGTATCCAATGTGTAAATTATGGTACAGTAGTCAGTCTCTCTGAGCCATTGGTACTTCAGCTGCACTCTGGAACAACTTTACTTGATATCAGTAATTATCTATTTTGGTACTATGACATTTGTAAGCATAGAGATTTGGGGTGGTGAGGAGAGCAAAAACCCAAAAAGTGGCATTATCTGCTTCTTTTGTTAGATGCATCAGCTGCTTAGCTCCAATCTGCTGCAAGGGTGTGAGGAGGTGAGTTTATGCAACAAGTGGAAGACTGGTTTGTTTGTTTTTTTTACAGTCAGAAATTAATTGCATAGAAAAGAGCATAGTTTAAAGATACCAGTTAGCTCTGGAAATGAGCTGCAGCCAGTGTTGCAGGATGGGCTGCTCCCCCGCAGTTAGACGTATCCCCAGAGAGCTACCACTGAACTCTCTAAGAGTCACCTGTTTGGAGCATAGTGGTATTTGTGACGCTCAACCAAACCTTGCCTGATTGTTTGCTGAAAACCTAAATGTTGAACTGGTCATAGCCATTTTTTTATGACATTCTCTCATTTTTATACTATGAAACTTACTGCAAAACAAGTGTCTGAGATAAGCAATGTTTAGATCTGTAAAGAGCTGCCAACACTTCATTTTATTTTTTGTTCTTAATTCATCCTGTAGTTATTACTTCTGAATCTTGTAACTGAAACACTTTAACATGGCATATGTTTTAGTTTTTGAAAAGAGCTTTGTCCTATATCCTGCATATTTTCCATTCACTTAGGAAACTTGCTTCATCTTAAAAACTTGTTCTGATTCTGTCCTGATGCTTGCGAAACATTAAATTGTTGCTGTTTCAGACATTTGAAAGCTTCCTTAGTTAATTTGTGGAGAAAGACACACTTTAAATCTTCCCACTGTATCGTGCCCCAGAATGTCTATCTGCATTTAAATAGCACCAACCAGCTCTTAACAAAAACTAACTTCACTGGGCAAGCCCTGCCTGGATGCAACACAAAATTCCTTGTACTAACTTTTTTCCCTGAGAATCGAGGCTTGGGGATACTTGCTTTTAAGATTATAGTGAGCTGAATGGAATATGGAACTGAAATTTTCAGGGTAAGTGGGGTTGTTCTTGTGTCTTGGTGTTGTTTTTGTGGTGCTTTTGTTTTACTCTCCGTTTCCCAGCCCCCATTTCAAAAGGGGAAATGTTTATGAAGACTACTTGTACGCCTGGCTGCTCACTGTGCAACGAAAGGCTGGTCTGTTGGTCTACAGGCTTTTATGTGCCACACTTAAACAGTAAAAACTGGTTCGTGTTCACCATAACAGCAAGAGATGAGGAAGCCTACTTCAGCATTAAAGCATTTTGGTAACTGGGAGAATCGTAAAATAACGGGTTGGAAGGGACCTCAAGGATCATCTGGCCCAACCTTTCTTGACAAAGCACAGTCTAGACAAGATGGCCCAGCACCCTCTCCAGTTGAATCTTAAGTGTCCAATATTGGGGACTCCACCACATCCCTGGGGAGATTATTCCAATGGCTGATTGTTCTTGTGAAAAATTTTCCTTGTGTCTAATGATAATCTCCCCAGGAGTAATTTGTACTAGTTGTCCCTCATCTTTTCCATGAGACTCCATGTAAAAAGAGAGTCCAGAAAGGGAGCGTCCTTGAGGTTTTTATTATAAATGAATCCTGCGAAGAAGAGAAACAGGTGCCAGGCATGAGTTATGAATGGAGGATTGAATTAATACCAGTTTGCTGGTAAAGGAGTCTTTCTGCTGGCACTTAATTTTGAAAGGGGAGGAGGAGAAATAGAAACTTTTAGAAGTAAAAGGAGTTTGTGTTAACTCAGCTGTGACTCGATTAAGGAAAAACATCACTTTTGTGTTCTATCTGTTGTCACTGGAAATACTCTAAGTGATGGGGATAAGCCGTTTCAGGAATGTTAAAAGCATACCTGTAGAAATGCTGAATTTTCAGGAGTTTTTTAAAAAAACCCACTGTTCTAGCTCTTGGGTTTCATTTTCATTCCAAGCCACCGATCAGCTCTGTGGTTCAGTGTTATGGACTGTATTATGAATAGCTTCAGAGATATGAAATGCCCTCTTGTGTCCGAGCAGAAGGATTGATGGAGTCAATGATGTTGTGGTCTGCTTAATAGCTGAGTAGTGAAGGACAGTCAAAGTGACGAAGGTAAGTTCCTGTGAATTTTTAATATGGCTATCTTCCCAGTTTCCTCCTAAAAAAAAAAAAAGATAATGTGTTTTGAAGAGTCAGTGAAGATATGGCTTAGTAACAAAGCCCAGTTTTTATCATGTTGGTGATACCTGCCCTTTCTTGAATTCTCACCAGTTACACGTGCTCCTACAAAAGCAGTTTTCATCCCCACAAGCTGCTGTCAGGTCTGCACTTGGCTGCGTGGTGGTAAGTTTAAGACCCTCAGCTGCTGAGATCTTGGCACTGCTCTAACCAGATGTTCCTGGCTCTTACCAAGCTTGCAGTGGATAATGCGGCAGGCTGTATAAAATCATCATCTTGCAGCCCACTCTCTAAACAAGTAACTCGATACCAGCTTTCCTCAGCAATTTAAAACTTCTCTTTAAGAAAAGGAACTCTGGACTTCCTGCCAATGTGCCTGTTAAAAATGGCCTTGAAGAATGGCCTGGAATTGAGGGGGGGTGTAACTGTTTTTTTTCTCCTGCTGTCAAGAGGGGAATGTGTATGGAATAACTGCTTGAAATTTCTGAGAAGGGAAAATCACTGATGATCCTAATTCTATTGAGATGAGTGTTGATGCTGCTACTTTATATTATCATTCACAGCCCTTAAAGAAAATAAAATCCTCTGAGAACTTAAACACTGTCAGATAGTTACTATTTTGAAAGCCAGCACTTGTCAACAATTACCATACGGTGTTATCTGAGAAGCAGTGTCACCCATATATTTAGAAACTGTGGCAGCTGTTTGCAAATCTCCCAGTCATTTTTAATCACCAGTGGTTTCCAGATTAGGGTTTTGTTACACCCAATATAAAAGCAGGGCTTTTTCCTTTCTCCTACAATCATTTGAGGCTCACTGACCTTTTCTCTCCCTCAGCCTTGGTAGAAAACTAGAAATTAAGAGCTAGACAACAACAATAAATTTATTTCTTCCTATCCCAAACCTTTTGCAAAAGGAGTAAATTTTAAAGCCTCAGAAATAAAGGAGGTTGTCTTGTAGCTTGTTTGCATCTAAGTTTGTGCACAAACACACCAGGGCCTCACCATAGCAGTTGCTAAACGAAGCTGTGTTGTCCTGCCCCTGTTCTCAGGCTGTGCTCCAGCTCAGCTTTCCTAGCCAAGAAGTCAGCCCTGCTCAGGTCAGGATCCAGGCGCCAGAGTTACGTGCTGCAGCAGTAAGGGATGGAACTCCAAAGGGGTCTCCAGAAGTTGATGAACCAGTGAGTTGATGAACACTGCTGGAAAAAATAATGCTCCTTTTCTTGACTATGCAATGACAGAGCTGAAAATCCAAAGTGGTTAATGCCCTGCTAGATAAGGAAGTGTAACAGAACAACAGAAAAAATAGTGAGGTACTCCCTGGGGGAAAAATACAACCTTTCTCATAACCAGGTTCTATGGTATTATTTGAAAGCACTAGAAAGCTACAGTTGTGTAATGTGCTTAAGACCCGCTCCAGGACAAAGTACAGCGTGAGACTACAATCTGGTTAAAGTCACTTTTGTTTCAGCTCTTCTCAAAGAACCAACATCTCTTTTTGTCTTTGATAATTTTCTTCTGCACAATTTAAAGTACAGCATTCAAATTAATCTATGTGTATAGGTGCAACAGGATTAAAAATCGGTCTCTCCTTCTTTGACTGTATTTTACCGTAATTGACTTCAAAATCTTTCTTGGTACCATTCAGGCTTTCTAGAGTTCCACTCTTTATATCATATCCCAAAGCAGCAAGTTTTTTCATTCGGTACTGAACAATTTGCGTTGTCAACTCCAGCACCATTGGTGTCTCTCTGATCTGCTCTACAGAAATCCCTTCCTTCAGCAGTCCTTCAAGCCTTTCTTCCAAAACTGGAACAGAATAATAGAGAAGGGCTGGGCATTTCAGCACTAGCTGCTTTAATTCTTCATCACTGCACTTAAAGACATTTTTTGAAAAAAGCATACTCTTCTGCATAGTAGTTGGAGTAAGTTGAAAAATAAAACCTTTAAGTTTGGACAGCAGCTGTAGAACGTCATGGTCAGTGAAATCATTCTTCTGGAGAAATTCCAAGTTCTCCTGGATTGCAGTGGAGGTATTTAATAAAATAAATGGATTTTGGCTCAATAGCTTCAGTATCCAGATCTTCATATTTGCATCAGAGCCCCCTAAACTTAAATAATTTCTTTGTAGTGTCTCTATCACATTTCTGTTTTTCTCAACAGGATTATAGAAAATACTGGGTGCGCTTGTCAAGAATCTGGTAATGATATTATTCTTAAGTCCCAGCTCTTGAAAAAACAGTATGTTTGCCTTCTGGTTCTCCTGATACTCAATAGTAAAAAAAGACTCTGGAAATTGCTCTATTAATTTAATCAACTGTTTTTCATTCTGGCATACTAATTGCCATAGAGTTCTTTGAGAGTTTATCTCTGCAGGGCTGTGGAGAATTGCCTCTGGGCAGTGTTCTAAGATGTTGGCTACAGTGGTCTTGTCTGCTCCCATTTCCTGTAAGATACCAGCAATTTCTTTAACATAGGCCACGTCCTGAAGAAGGACCCATTCCTTTACTCTGCGTATCTTCTTAATGTCAACTGACAATCTGCTGAGACTCTCAATGGTTTTTTTATTTTCCTCTCTTGATTTTGTATCAGTTGTGTAAGTGGAATGTATTAGGAATCTTCTCTTTGCTACTTCAGTCCCTACCGATGAAAAATTCAATCCTGGGTTACAGTACTGGGATCTTGCCAGCAGAAGATGAAATGTCTCTCTTGCACCATGAGTGACTCTTTCAACATTATGGAGTTAGCTCTACGAAGAGAGAACAACTGTTAAGAGAGCACATTTAAGGCACAAGTTAATGCTCAGACATTGATATTTAGACTGAGCTGGCACAAGAGATGACTCACAACAGTGTTTTTTTATTAGCACAAAATTCAGTTTTCATGCGGAAGCAGGGTGAAAAATAATACTTTTGAAAGGTTAACGTTCTGATAGATGCCTCCCTGGAACAGCACCATGCGCATGCAAGAGACCTGATGTAGGGGCAGCACTATCCACGTAAGGAGCTTCTGCTTCTACAAGAACCAAACTGTCAGATGCTTTCTGCAGCTGACACTGGTACCACAGTAAAGCTCACTCACACCATACAAGAAAATGTTTCATGCCATTTAATTTGACAGTAAATCTACTAAATTAATTTAAAACAACAACCAAAAAGCAGCTTAAATTTCTTAACTCTCCTGAATGCATTTGCTTAACTTTTCAAGTGTTGTGTGGAGGTGGCTTGCTCCCTCATGTGTCAGAGACCTCCTCAGTGCTTCTTCAGCAGCAATTCATAGCTTACCTGCATTTTGAAATGATTCTTGTTATAATTAAGGAAAAAAAATCATTGAAAAGTTTGTGTATGTGTTTTCTTACTAGCTGAGTCTTTTTAATGGGGTTCTGAATAAGCACACTGTTATTTTGGGGGAGGAAGCAAGCACATTGTGACACCCTCAGGCCTTCACTTGCCTCTTCCAGTACCTACTTTGCTATAGCTGCGTTTTGCACTGACGCCTTATTTCTGTCTCCAGGTCACTTCTGCCATTGCTGGCCACCCCCAGTAGGCAGAGTCCTCATGGAATAGGAGCGTGGCTGTGCCATGGGGTAGCTGTGGGGAGCCCCACACCCCACTTTTGCTCAAGTTGCCTGCTGCGTATCACTAACAGCACAGGTGCTACCACCTGCTCTGCAACGGCCAGAGGAGCCACAACAGCCCAACAAAGATACCATCAAGTGTATCTTTAGCTTCCAAAGTGGTGTTCTCCTAACAACCTTTTGGAAGAACAGAGTGCCAAAGAGGGAACTGCTGGTCTGTGAAATACTCCTGTGATTGCTGCTGCTGGTACCATGCTTAAAACTGTTCAAATTGAAAATAAAAAACCCAATTTGTACATTTGGCAATTCTACTTATATAGTTGCTTTCACCTCTCCCAAAGTATGGCATACTTCAAAAAGCAACTGCATGAGCACTAATTTCAATTTTTTAATTTTTTTTTTTTTTTTAGGAAAGACTGTTATGATCATGCAGTCTAATCTCCCACATAACTAATCAAGAAGCCTACTGCAGGAACAGCTACGTAAGACATCTACAATCTTGTTTATAGCCCATCTTTTAAGAAAATACTTGATTTGTTTAGAGAACTTAAGTGATAGAGCCTCTATCTAGTTGCCAGGTAAGGTTAAATATTTTCCAGGGGTAAAATACTTTTTCTGAAGAAAGCATGCCTTTGTTTTTCAGCTTCTAAAAGCTGGACTCGTGTTATGTTACTACATCATAAGCTAAGAGAGTAAGACATAAAAATAACTTCTTATATGCAAGCTTATGTTATTAAAAGAAGATGCTTATCACTAACTTATTTTTAAGTATTATTTCAGATCTCTCGAGGCAAAATCTGATTGCCTAACGAAGCTGCTGGTGTCACAACCCCAAGGCTAATGATGTTATCTTCATAAACTCTGTGACTCGAGAAGTGCCATCCAGCAGGCTCCACCACAGAACAGGTGATTTTTCCCAACAGCCCTGAAAGCACTGTAAGTATAGGTAAGTCACAGACTTTGTGTGTGCTGACCTTTCCATGTCCTAAAAAGTGACTATTTCATGGGGACTGTAAACTGAAGCCTCCCCTCCACAGGGAGTGACACAACCACCTGTGCCTGAGTAGTTCTATTGAATTGAGTGGGTCCAGTCAGAGCAAGCAAATCTCTGAAGGATCAGAGCTCTCTTCATTAATGCTTCAGCTCAGCTGGAAACTGCCACCAAAATAAAGTATTGTTAAAATTGTTTGGGATGTCAGATGACACTTCCAAAGTACAAACTGGAAAAATAGCTAACTGTGACTTTTACTTCAATGCGTAATCCTGCTGTTAAACAAAATTGCTTGTGACTAATGCTGTCACTTAAAATACAGACATTTTATCTATTATAGAGCTTTAAAAAAATTCTGATATAGTAAGTTGTGCTCTTCCAAGATCTGACATGGAAATGATTGTTATCTTCACTTAGAAGAAGCTTTTTGTGGTCTGAGAACGTTTGGCATCATAGTCAATTTTTTTCCCTGGTGTAACTGAGGGTCATCCATGCAGAAACACAGAATGCTATAAACAGAAAACTTTATTTGCTAAACTGCATCTGACTGGGATGCTCAGGAGCCCTTGTAAAGCACTAAGCAAAACATAACATGCAAAATAAGATGAATGGATTTTAACATCGCAGTGTTCTATAGAAACTACTAAGATTATTAAGAGTTAAAATTTGGAGTATTTCAGAGTCCATAGATGACATTATCACCTTTCCAGGGTATGTAACCCTATTCCAAGAGTTCAGAGTTCTCTTAAAGCTCATACTGGGCTTCTAATATGCAGGACCCCACTGTAACATTTCCATGCTTACATTGCTGTGGAGGTTGTAAATTAATTGAGAGATTAAGAAAAAAACCTGTCACCTTGGACAAGATGTTTGCTGTGGCTGCCAGCAGCACCCTCTTATCACCAGGTGCTGTAACAGCAATAAAGTAGTGAACTAACGTCCTGGCTGGAAGTTATCTGTGATCCTGCTCGCCAGCACACTCACAGTGACCTATATCTACAGAGTAAAGGGGTGTTACAAGTTTCATAATTTAATGAGACTCCTATGTGTATCTTCTGTAGGAAAAGGATACAAAGATCAACTGGCTGATTCATCCCTCATTTCATTCAGAAATTTTGCATTTCTGAGCATGTATTTTGAGATTCAAATCTCACTGAAAATCAGCAAACTCAACCTCTTGCTGATGTATTTTTCACAAAACTTTTCTCTAATGAGAGCAACAATATGACTACTATTATATGCTGGTCATTACTATTCTCATACAGAAAACTGTAGCCAGGTCTTAGTAAGCTGTAGAGAATTAATGGAAACAACTAAATGCCTAGACTGAAATTTGAATTAGACAGGAAGAATAGGTATCTACCTAGAAGAGAGCAGTGTTGACAGGATTTTAATTGCTTGTGAAGAAATCCATGGGTCCAGATGGGATGCACCCACAGGTGCTGAGGGAGCTGGCTGAGGTCATTGCTGGACCACTCTCCATCATCTTTGCCAAGTCTTGGGAAACGGGAGAGGTGCCTGAGGACTGGAGGAAAACAAATGTCACTCCAGTCTTCAAAAAGGGCAAGAAGGAGGACCCGGGTAACTATAGACCGGTCAGCCTCACCTCCATCCCTGGGAAAGTGATGGAACACCTTATCCTTGGTGCCATCTCAAGACATATCAAGGATAAGAGGGTCATTAGGGGCAGTCAACATGGCTTCACCAAGGGGAAGTTGGTGCTTGACCAACCTCATAGCCTTTTATGAGGATATAACGAGGTGGATGGATGATGGCAGAGCGGTGGATGTGGTCTACCTTGACTTCAGTAAAGCCTTTGACAAGGTCTCCCACAGCATCCTCAGAGC
>VYZX01009261.1:216863-234801 GCA_013401335.1 Brachypteracias leptosomus | reverse complement strand
CCCTCAGTTCCAGAAGGACAGGGAACTGCTGGAGAGAGTCCAGCGTAGGGCTACAAAGATGATGAAGGGAGTGGAGCATCTCCCTTATGAGGAAAGGCTGAGGGAGCTGGGTCTCTTTAGCTTGCAGAAGAGGAGACTAAGGGGAGACCTCATTAATGTTTATAAATATATAAAGGGGGAGTGTCACGAAGATGGAGGCAGGCTCTTCTCGGTGACAAACAATGATAAGACAAGGGGTAACGGGTACAAACTGGAACACAGGAGGTTCCACTTAAATATGAGAAGAAAATTCTTCTCAGTGAGGGTAACAGGACACTGGAACGGGCTGCCCAGGGAGGTTGTGGAGTCTCCTTCTCTGGAGATATTCAAAACCCGTCTGGACGCATTCCTGTGTAACCTCATCTAGGTGTTCCTGCTCCAGCAGGAGGATTGGACTAGATGATCTTTTGAGGTCCCTTCCAATCCCTGACATTCTGTGATTCTGTAACAGCAGTTTTGTAGATTAATACGTATCAGAGTAAGCCTTGACACTTCTGCACTTAGAAAAACTGAATCTCTGCTTTGCATCAGTAGTGGGATTGAGGTACAAAAGGATTACAAAAATACAGGGCTTTCTAGAAAAAAACTATAGAGGATCCTAGGATAATCTGGGTTGGAAGGGACCCCAAGAGCTCAAAGCAGGATCTGTTATGAGGTAAGAACAGGCTGCTTTGTCCAGTCAGGTCATGAACACCTTATCNAGCCCAGAAAGCCAATCGTATCCTGGGCTGCATCAAGAGAAGCATGGCCAGCAGGTTGAGGGAGGGGATTCTCCCCCTCTACTCCACCCTCGTGAGACCCCACCTGGAGTACTGTGTCCAATTCTGGAGCCCCTATTACAAGAAAGATATGGACGTGCTGGAATGTGTCCAGAGGAGGGCCATGAGGATGATCAGAGGACTGGAGCACCTCTCCTACGAGGATAGACTGAGAGAGTTGGGGTTCAGTCTGGAGAAGAGAAGGCTCTGAGGGGACCTTATTGTGACCTTCCAGTATCTTAAGGGGGCCTAAAAGAAAGCTGGAGAGGGACTTTTTAGGATGTCGAGTAGTGGTAGGACCAGGGGGAATGGGTCAAAACTAGAGGTGGATAGATTCAGATTAGATGTTAGGAAGAAGTTCTTCACCATGAGGGTGTTAAGACACTGGAACGGGTTGCCCAGAGAGATGGTGGAAGCCCCATCCCTGGAAATTTGTAAGGCCAGACTGGATGGGGCTCTGAGTAACCTGATCTAGTGGGAGGTGTCCCTGCCCATGGCAGGGGGGTTGGAACTAGATGATCTTTAAGGTCCTTTCCAACCCTGACCATTCTATGAACACCACCATGGATGAAGCTGAGCCTACCAAGCCTCGCTGGGCTGCCTATTCCACTGCTTGACCATCCTTGTGGGGAAAAAGCTTTTGCTAATGTCGAGGAAAGGAAAGACATTTAAAATAAGCTCAAGGAAGCACAGCACTATTTAAACCAAATGTCACCAAGTGATGGTTTTAGCACAGAGGAAACGCGAGCTGTCCATTACCGCCCGGTTGCGCAAGCCCGGCCTACGGGCCGGTCCCTCCCGCACCCCCTTGGGCCGCACTCGGTGGCGGAGAGGCGGGAGGAGGCTGTTCCCAGCACGGAAGCTGGCGGGGGAGGCCCGTCCATCCCCGACCCTCGCTTCCGCGGCCGAGTTCTGCCGTTACTGCCGACGTCACCGGCATGAACGTCACCTGCAACCCCGCGCCCGAGGCCTTCCTGCCCGGCCCCGCAGCTTCCCCTGTATCTCGCCCCGTTTATCTCCAGCCCATCGCTGCTACGGCGCGGCCGCATCTGTCGTCAAAGCCCCGGAGGCCTGACGCAATGTCAGCTGGGCCGCTACCGGCGGCGGCCAGCGCCAAGGCTTCCCTCACCGCCGATGCTCGGTGCCGAGGCTCCCGCCACCCCACACCCCCGGCTGGCGTGAGACTGGCGTGAGACTGACGTGAGGCGGCCGGAGCCGGCGGGGACCGGCCCCACTNGGGCACCGCCCCCCCTCCCCCGCCCCAAGTCTGACCTGGCTCCCGCCGCGGAGCGGAGCGTTGCGCCGCCGCACTGGGTCCTACCACCAGGGCCGCCGGGGGAGGTTCGGCGGGAGGGGTGTACCATGTGGCGGCCGCGGCGGGGAAGTGCACAGCGTCATGGAACCTTAGAGGCGTTTAGGGTGGAAAGGACCGTTAAGATCATCGAGTCCAGCCGTGCAGTGGTGAAGTCTTCAGTCAGCAGCAAGCACCGACTCTGCCTCCGTACAGGTGGGAATGGAGAGTGCTGTAGCTCCTGTCTTGGCAGAGGGGTAAGGGGTTCGCAGGGTTTCTTTGGGATGCAAAATCACCTCAGGTTCGTCAGCTTGTTAAAATAGACTTTGTTGTGATTAGGAATTAGTGATTGGATTTAAACAGCTTTCAAGAGAGAATTAACGTGGTAATTAAAAAAGAATATAAAGAATTTTGAAGTATCAGAATCAACCATATCGAAGGGCTGAGGCTACCTNCCCAGGTAACAAGCAATAGGATAAGAGGAAATGGCCTCAAGTTGCACCAGGGGAACTTAGATTGGATATTAGGAAAGATTTCTTCACTGAAGGGGTTGTCAATCATTGCAACAGGCTGCCCAGGGAAGTGATGGAGTCACCACCCCTGGAGGTGTTTAAGATGCGGTGCTTTGTTTAGTGGTGGGCTTGACGGTGCTGGGTTAACAGTTGGACTCAATGATCTTAAAGGTCCTTTCCAATCTAAGTGATTCTATGATTATGATAGCAAAGAAATGAATATTTTAAAATTAGGCTACTTGAGTGCCTGTGTTCTGGTGGGAAATAAATGACCCTATTGATTCTGTAATGGAAATGGTCTGTTTCTTGTATTTATCCAGAACCGAAGTTCAATTAATGGTGCTAGTAAGGCCTTGCGCCCCGTACAGTACAACAGTTATCGTGCACACCCCCAGGAACCAAAACCCCGCTGCACCTGACAGCAAATGTGTTAACCTCTGCAAGGACACTTCTGCTCTTTCTGAAAGCAGCACTCTGAGAAACTTCTTCATGATTAAATTTGGATAAGAGACAACACTGATGTCATGGTGGGAGGCTTGTCTTATACCAGTATATTTTCTTCCACATGATCACTGCACTTGTTATGGAATAAAATTCACATATGTAGTCATTGGATTTGAAGTGTTTTGCTGGTGGTGTTTCAGAAGCTAAATAACCTGTGATGGTGAGAATCATCTTCCTCTATCTTAATATTTTCAGCTGTATTTATTTCTCTTCTAAACAGTGAAAAAATGGGTGGAGACACAAGTTATTTCAAGACTAGAAAGATTCTAGGATTAGGATTTTGTAAACTAACTCTGAGTCTGTTTGATCACATCATTCAGAAGAAGAAAATCTTACTGCTCTCTCTAGGAACACTTCTTTTGTCAGCTACACTTTCAATAGTCTGCATGAGATCCACAAAAAAAGATCTAATGAAGAAGAGAGCTGCTAGAGAAGGAAATGGTTCTCTATGAGCCCACTTCAGGCTCCTCCTACATAACTGCTGCTTCAAGAACAGTTAACAACATTTGTGGCTATAAATTACATACAATGATGTTAAAAGCGTGTCTAAAAACTCTTCTAATTTGTAATACACAGTGTATTGTACACTTGCTTCTTTATGTTTTCATCATTTCACGCCTTCATGTTATCTTTTGTCCCTTTTAGCTCCTGCCCACTCTCTTGATTTCTGTGATCACAGTCTGTGATGAATTAGCTAAATTAGCAATAATTTTCTCTAAAAAAGTTATCCTCTAGAGAGCACAGTAGTGAGGTTTACTTGTACGAGTTCCTTGATTAACCATGATTCTATTTTCTTCTTCTACTAACTTGGAGAGACTCTTCCCTTGAGATTTGATATTTTAATTAATATATTCTTCACCTTCCTTCCACTTCTAAATCAAGAACAAACTGTCTAGCATGGAAAGTATGGCTGGAGCTGAGTGGCGTTTTAACAGAATGACATGCTAATGATATGCTGTGGTTGTTCAGTCCTTAGCAACAAACGGCTTATAGACCGGTAGTTTTCATGGCTGCAGTTTGGTTATGAAACCGTAAGGGCTAGTGAGGAAGGGCTGCGTCCGCCTCAGTATTCCCAAGAAGGCAGATCAGTTGATGCTGGACTTTATTCAGGGCCATCTTCAGTGTGGCAGCTCTGTAAGGAGCTAGCAGGGAACATAAGGAGTATGAAAAAGCAGTTTAAAAGTTTGAAATAAAAACTATGTTGTGAGGTGACTTTTCTTGAAATTAAGGAATCTATCTTCCTCAATGCACTCAAAAATTATAGAATTAGAAGGAATTTGATGGAAAGTGCTCATTAACTACTGAGAATTCTTTTTCTATTTTATTTGAGAATTATTCACCAAATAGCTGGCATTTCTTAAGAATAAAATAAAAATTTAAATTAACAAGGAAGAATGTACTTTGTAGTAATTGAGAAAACAATGCTTACTGTTACAACGACCAACTACTCCAGGTTTGAGATGCAGTAAGGGTATATGACAGGATCCTGCATGTTCTACTTGGACCAGAATGATGAGCTGTGGAATGTGATGTTCCACATACAACAGAGTAATAATTGAAAAACTCATAATAATGTATTTTGTTGTCAGTGCTTAAGAACAGTTTGGCCTCCACACTTTTTAGAAAGCAAATTTTGTGTAAAACCAAATGGAAAGGCATTCTAATAATGGCTGGGGCCTTTGCTGCTAGCATGCTTTGATCATTGATGATATTTTATTAAGTCATTAAAAGTGAGGAAAGTGTGAAGAGAAATATGTGATACACGTGTCTTTTTATTTTTACTTTTACTTTCTGTGTATCCTAGTGGGAAAAATTATTTTGGTAGGAAGAGCAACTACAATTCTTAAAGCACTGCCCTGCTCTGGAATTCTGGAAGTGAGGAAAGGTCAGTACTGCTGATGTGAGTCCTTTTACTTGAAAGCTGTTATTTCTAATGAGACCCCTCTTGCTGTTGCTACCCACTTGTCCATGAACACTTAGGAAGTTGTAGATTTAAGTTGCAAGCCACACGTGAAGGTTTATTTTCAGATCTGTGTCTGGAGCTGCCCCGTTAGGACTCGAAATGGCTCTACGGGGTCCCAGCTGCGTGAGGCCTCGTTCCGCAGCTGGCCAGAGAAGGTGCAGGGAAAGCTGCTGCGTTGGCAGCGCGCAGGAGGCGGTTTGAGCTGTGTAATTAAAAGAGGAGACGTTAGACATAGACCATTTGCTGACAACGACTTCGCTAACGGTGCCAGAGAGGCCATTTAAACCCGCTCTGCCGGTCGGAGCTCGCTGGAAGGCGTGTTTGCCCCCGCAGCGCTGCGCGGCCCGGCGGCTCCTCTCGCCCAGTGGTTTTCGCCGAGCTCTTTTGACAGGGCTGTAGCGGGCAGCGATATAACCGCGCTCCGTTCCGTGAGCGACAGCACGCGCCTCAAATCCCCACAGGAGGAGAGGGAGCCGTGCGAGGGATAAATCGGGGGGGGGGTGTCCCCGTGCCCGCCCGGCCGCGCCCAGACCGGGACTGGGCTCCCTACGCACAGAGTTACATAAGGGCCCCGCCCCTGCCCCGCGGGACGGGGTGCGGTGGGATCGGCCGAACCGAGCAGAGCCGGGCCGGGCCCGGCCCACAGGCAACTGCAACCCCGCCGCGGCAGCCGTCGGGTGTGTGTGGTGTGCGTGGGAGGGGGAGTGAAGAGCGGCGCGGGCGCCCATGCGCATCCCCCGCCGCAGGCGCGCGCGCGGGACCGTATACATAACAGCTCGGCGGGCGCGCGCTGGCAGCTGTGTACTCGCGCGCACGCGGGCGCCTCCTGTCAGGAGTCGGCGCCGCCGAGAAGCCTCCTCGGGGCCCCGTGCTCATCCGGGTCCCGCCGCCCCGCGCCGGGTGGAGGTGGGGGGGGGATGACTGCGGTCTCCGCCCCCCACCGCCGCGGCCGGCCGCCTCACAGCGCCCCGGCGGGCGGGATTCCAGCCGAGATCGCGGCCTGCCTCGACCGCCCGCCGTCCCGCCGCGGGAGCGGGGCCTCTCGCGTCCCTCGCGAACCCTCCCCGCGCCGCCGCCCCCCTCTGCCGGTAGTAAACACACTTCAGAAACGTGAGGGCCGGCGGTCACGTGGGGGCAGGACTGGCCAATCGGCAAGGGGGGGTGGGGCGGGGCCGCCGGCGGAGCCCCAGCGCCCGGCGCAGAGTCACAGGGCGAGCAGCGAGGCGGTGGCTGCCGGCTGGCACGAGGCGCGCGCAGCCGGCACTGACGGCCGCTTCCCGCGGGCAGGGGAGCTCCGGAGCCACCGTCGGACCCTCCTCGGCCTCTTTCCGTCTCTGCTCTCCCCGACGCGGGAGGCTCCGCGGGGTGATGCGTCCCCGCCGGGCGGCCGTCCCCGCCGTCTCCGCTGGGTCCTAGAGCCGCTGCGAAGCGAGGCCCCGCGGGCCCTCACCGCTCCCCGCCTCCCCCGTTGCTCGCCCGGGCGCCGGGCCATGAGCGGCTCTGCGGGCGGCGGCGGTTCACGCTGAACGCTCGCGCCCCCGGCCCGGCCCGGCGGCATGGGGGTGAACGCCGTGCACTGGTTCCGTAAGGGGCTGCGGCTCCACGACAACCCGGCGCTGCGGGAGTGCATCCAGGGCGCCGACACGGTGCGCTGCGTCTACATCCTGGACCCCTGGTTCGCCGGCTCCTCCAACGTCGGCATCAACAGGTGGCGGTGAGTGCGGGGCGGTGGGGGCCCTAATCCCGCGTTATGTATGCGGTCACGCTGCCTCCCTGCCATCCCCTCCCCTCGCCGCCCGATTGGGCCGCCGCCAGCGCCGGCTTCCCTTGACCGCCCGCTCTCCCCGCGGCTCCGGCGGCGGTGTTACATATCCAGCCCCTGCGCCGGCCCGGGCCGTGACTGTCGGGGAAGAAGGGGAAGCGGGGAAGGCTCCGCTGGAGTGCGGGCCCGGGCGGGGCGGGGAGCCGCGGATTCTCGGGGAAGGGGGGTTCTTGCTCCCGCTCCCGAGGGTGGCGATTCAGTGCCCGAGTGCGCCCCCGGTGCCCGCCCGCGCCGGAGCTCAGAGCGGGGCTGCTGTGAGGCTGAAGCCTCTGGGTTAGCGGCCCGGAGGGGCTGCTTCACCGCAGCCCCTCCGGGCACTCAGGAGCCCCATGCCGGCACAGGTGGACTCCGTTCTGGAAGAAAACTGGGAAGCTGCTTGCTTGGTTCAAAAGTAAATTCTCAGAGTAGCCTTCCTGCAGGGAAGGGTGTGCAGTGTCCCTTCCCAGAGCATGCGGATTTATTCCTGCACATTCAAGCCAGATGTGGTCCTACCTAATAACAATGGAGCTGTGACTGACACTTCCATGCTATTACGTGTGCCATAATGAGGCAGAGTTTAATGGCACATCTGTGAATACATACTTTGTGAGATTAGTTAAAACATCACTAGGCATCTGAAAGTTTTTATTCTTTTAAAATGAGTGACAGTGCAGTAGAGCTGTTGTATCAACTGCCCATCCAATGTCAGGAACTTGAAACACTCGTGAGCTTAGCCTGCCCTGACTATGATGCTGAGAAGAGTTGCCTAATTACAGAATAAGTACAGTGAAACTCAACACCATGTCATAAAAGAATGACAAAGCTGAGATACTTAGGGTTTCGGTTCAATTTACTTCTATTCAAGGATTATTTATTTCAGTAGTTTTTATCCCAGGTCATTAAATACTTTGCCAACAAGGTAAACCCTTTGGAGGGTTTGGGGTTTTTTTTTCCAAATTTTGAGAAGATTTCCTTAGGGTCCTATTCCTGGTTTTCAGAAGATAGAAATACTAAAAATGCTTTCTGTGAACTTGGTGGTTATTCCATTTTCACTGACAAAAACAGTGTTCATGCCACTTTAGAAAAACAGCTGTTAGATGCTTCTTGTATCTGAGATTCATGATGTACATTTCTTTTATAGAGGTTTTAAAATTTTTTGTTTGATTTGAAGGGGCTAATTTTTTTTTGAAAAACAAATACTGGACCCTATAAAGAAAGGTCAGAGGTCCTGGTTTTGTGGATGAATCATGAACAACTGCTTGAGTTTTGAGAGAATGCAGGTAATTGGTGCAGGTCTAAGTGTTAACAAAATCACATGTCTTAAGAATACTTCATAGGTTTCTAACGTGTTTTGCAATTGAAATGCTAAATTGTTCAGGGTTATATTCTCTGAGCTAGTGAATGATAGACAAATGTGAACTTTGGTTCTAGCAAAAGGAAGTTCATGTCTTCAGTGCTACTGCCCTGGTTCTTCAATGACTATTTAATAGGGTCGTTAGCTAATTCCATCCGTGAGTACATTTGTGTGCAATATATTTGCTAGTTGGTTTATTGCAACAGTGTTCTTAGTGTTCTAAAAGACAGTTAGTCCGCGGCTGCATTTTGTGTTTGAAGAAAACCATCTCTCTTTAATTGTTGGTTAGAGGTGCTGAATTTTTGGTGTTGTGGGTTTGTTCATGTTTCTTTAATCAAGAGGAGCATTTTTCTTTTAGTCTTTTGGTTTTGTGTGCTTCTACCCCCCATCATCCTATCACCCCATGAAGATCTCCCAAAAGAAGAGTAAGTTACAATTACCCTGTCCAAACAGTCTCCTGGGACTCAAATACCTTCAAGGCACATGTTGCATGTGGATTTCAGTTTCAGAAATCTCACTGTCTGCATAGCCTGGTTTTGTGAGATCTTCAGATTTTTTTTAAGTTTAAAACTCCAGTAACTTTATAGAATAACTGGCTGCTAGACCTGTATGTTTATTAGAGTAATCTCAATAAATTTTTATTTAAATGGACAGTTACTAATTTGGAACAAATCCACTTTAGGTTCCAGTGGCTTTAATGAGCTATTTTTAGCCAGTGGCAACACACATATTCACAACATGCATCCACAAGAGTTATGATGCAGGCTTTTGGTTTGCCAGTCTCATTCGGCACTTGTAGTTAATAATGAAGTGTTTTATCTCCTTGGTCACTTGATGATTATAAGCAAGATCCTTGCGTACATGCCTGTGGAGTAGGGTGTTGAAGTAGTCAAAAATATTTCATTTGAGATTAGAAGCAGAAGCCCTTCAGCATTTGGAACATGAGTCAAAATTAATCTGCTGGTGTGAGTTTATAGGGATCCTTTCCTAGTTTGAGTTGATTGACACCAAGAGTTTATTTTCTGGTGAGTTTATGGTCCTAACGCCCTGGGCAGAACTCTTGTCTGTCAGAGTTCAACGTGTGACTAACGTGATGAATATGAGGAAAAATGGTGCAAGAATACAAGAAACTGGGAGGTTTAGTTTCTTATTAGAAGTCATATTGTCACTCTACAGAGTCACCAGTTATGGCTAATTTTTAAAATTAAAACTATGTTAAATTGGAAAAATAGCAGCTCTTAATACATAGGTGCTTTATGATTAACTTTTCTCTTCAAACAGTCATGTAACACTCATGAACTAATATTTTTGTGTAATTGCACTATTGAGCAAGTCTAATTACTAAGCAGTCACATGGTCTTACTGACCTCCTTTCTCCTGGCATTCAGCCTACCTGTTCTAAAATCATGAATGCTACGTAATGAATGTACGTAACCTTCCTCAACTCAATTCATTTTTTTCTGGTTCTGTTCTATTTCTTCTTATTGTTCCTTCTTTCAAACTGTCAAATCAAGATGTGCTTCCATTGAGATGTGCTTGTTCTACATAGTGAATTTTCAGATTGCTAGAGAGAGGTTGGTTCTGTGGTGCAGTAAAAGGTGATGGGAAGATGGTGGAGGGAGATGTTAAATGGAAAATCACTCCAACACTCTCTTAAAGTTTTGTCAATTGCCCTTAAACTTCTGGCACCAGAATTAGCATACATCTAATTGTGTCAACAGAGTAGACAAAGAATGTAACTTACGTACTCCAACAAGTAGCCATTACCTACTTATGAAAAAATGTGTTGGTGTGTGCTCACAGACTTTTCCATATTAAGGAGAATGGGATCTCCTGTTTAGCAATATAGGAAGTAGGATTTAATTTAGCCCTGGTTTTAGTACAGAGTGGCAATTGATAAAAAGAAATGCAAACGTTCTGTTAGTTGCTGTATAAGAATTTACTTTGGCTAATAATTTACTTTTTTAGTTTGCCTTTTTGAGCGTGTATGTATGGTTTTGATATGCCAGTTAAGACTGGCATGCAGCAATTGACGCTATAAAGATGGATAGTTTAATCCTACCAGTCCTTGTATTTTTTTTTAATCGTTCCTGAAGGGGGCAACTTTCACTTTTAAAATAAGAGTGATAAAATATAGTTTGTGTATCTAGGAGATTTTGTGAGAGTATTGATTTGTTCAACATCCTGCAAAGTTAGCTGCTATTATGGCAGTTAGTCCTGTTGATTTAGGAAAAAGAAAAGATGTGATATACTGTCAGGCTGGACAGGGCTCTGAGCAACCTGATCTACTTAAAAATGTCCCTGCTGACTGCAGGGGGAGTGGGCTAGATGACCTTTAAAGATCCCTTCCAACCCAAACCATTCTATGATTATTATTTTTTTAATTCGTACCTCAAAGTACATTAAAAATCTAAAACCTGAGAAAAAATTGTTTCATTTCCAGGATAATCACTGCAATTCATGGAAATGGGATCTTGTTTTAAAAAAATAATACCTAGGTATCCTTCTGTAGCATCTGTTATATTTTGCTGTTCTGTGCATCTGGTTTTGAAAATATGCTTACAGTTTCAGGTTATGTAAGTAATGATTTGTCCTATAGAGACCTGTTTGCTTTATGTGGGATTGGTGAATAAAGTATCTATAGAATTAATCTATGAGTGATTTCAGTTTCAGATAATATCGTAGCTGGCAAAGTTTGTGTAGTATCCTTTGTTTTTCATTACATGCTTGGTATTTAAAAAGGAGTGCACCAAAATAATTATGACTTCTTTGCTAAAAACACCCCTTTAAGTTTTCATGGTATAGCACTTGTTTGATTTATGAAATATTTAACATCAAGCCAATCATCTAAAATATAAATAGAGACAACACTCTTTTTCATATATGAAGCTAGACATACATCAGGTTTAGGAGTAACAGTTTTGTATGTATTCTGTAGATAGTTAGGGGTTTCTTTTTCAGGGTAGGTAGCCTGTGCTGAACCCTGCTGCTGTATCCAGGGTGTAACAGGTCCACAAGGGAACCTCGGTATTCCTGTGTTGTGTTCTAGACATATCCATCAGGCCTTTCAATGAGTGGCTTCAGCTCTAGACCAAGTGCACAGTTTAGAGCACTTTTGTCCAAGCAGCCCACTAAATTGAGGGTGATCAATCTGTAAATTTCAAAATCTGTTATCGAAGGGCAGTAACTTGTTTTCAGAAGCCACATGTTCAGATGGGAGTTCTGTGGTACTGGTGGTTAGACTGGAAAACCCCTCCCCCAATGCCACACACCTGGGCTGCCCACCTGTCCTCTTTCACAGAAAACCCTGTCTACCCTGAGAGTGCCCACAGCTCAGCAATTCCCTCTATAATTCATGGTGTTGTATGATCCAGTCCTGTCATTTACAAAGTACGTCACTGAATCACACTGACGTGCGTCCTCATGATTTTAATCCTTCAAGTGTTGATCAGTGGGCTTGGCTCCACCCTTTTGTGATAGCACGCAGACCTGTGGTGAACCAGGTTAGTTCATCAGACAGTCCGAAAGACATTAGCTACCAGTTTTGTTGGGATTAGCTCTGTGGTAGGTTGTGCCAGCATAAAGGTTGCAGTAGCAGTAGTAGTAGTGAAGAGGCGAGAGTCGGAAGGACAGGTACTACTTCTTTCAGTGGCACTATGAATTTGAGCCAGGTTCAAATGGCCATAGAACTGTGGCCTGCATCGCTCGTGTGTGTAGTAACCATGGGGGGTTTTTTTGGAAGGTGATTATTGGTTTCTTCTGCAGCTTGCCATTTGCTGACACCCTATGAAGTTATATTGGCAAAAATAGGTATCATCCTTTTTATTGTGTTAGGGGAAAGGCATGATTTTTTCTGTCAAACTGACAGAATGTGAGAAATAACCCTGCCAGCTGAGAAGTTACAATACGCATGTTAGCTTATTTTGGTGAGTGATCTTGTATCACCAGATTCTGTAATGTAACTATTAAATTGGACAAGAGGTCTGCACTGGTTGGCCTGGAGAAAGCAGGCAGTACTGCAAATCCAATTTTATACTGAGTGTTCAATAAGATGTTTTTTCCAAGTAGCAGTTATTATAGGCCAGAAAAATTCCAGTGAGCATTTAGACAATTTGCTCTTTGACTGCAGGATTGATCTTCAAGGAATCTAATTCCTCAGGTTAAGAAGTTCTGAGTTTTTAGAGACCTGGTTTTACATCACTAATCTCCAGATTTGAGGATATCAAGAGAAGACTCTCAGTAGAGTGTTCTTCATATGTAAGAGTAGTATGTGGACTGAGTATCAAGGGACAAATGCAGTCTTGAAACTACTCCGTGGGATTATCTCAGTCTTCCTTCTCTTGGGACCAGGAATCTACTTTTTTAAATTTTATTTTATTTTACCTAAGTATCAATAAATCACATTCTTTTGATCAGGGGAAGGTAATCTGAGTGCAACTCGTGGTGTTACCTCCTCTGGTCATAAAAGAAGAGGGTGATGACCCCCAGCAAACGCTGTCTGTGATGAATGCCAAAGCAGCATTTTTTAGGCAGTGAAGAATATAGATTTATTTTTTTTTTTTCCCCCCTAACTGATCAGTATATGGCAGTGTCAATGAATTCTGCATCACTTCTTCAAAGCAAATAATTTCATATATTATCATCCTCTTTTGGTCATTTTCATGCAATAAAGTATATTATCCTCCAGTTTATGAAAATGTCTTCATTCCTACCAGTGGAATCTACTCTTCAAACGTATTTCATTATGCAAATATTGCCAAAAATGCTTTTTATCATTGTACCACCTGAAACTTTTTGGTTTCTGACAGCTTATCTACAGCCTGGAAGCCTGTATTTTCAAGGAAAGTGATTCTTTTCCATAGTCTCTCAATGCTTGGCAGGTTTTCAGGTTAGTTATATAAGCCCTGATAGGAGGAAGGTCAAGCTGTCAGCCATTTTTTTTCAGTGTAGTAATCGTGCTAAAGTCTGTGATATATTAATTTGTATATTGAAAGAAACTCTTTGCTTTAGGAAATTTTGTAATCTTTCCATAGGGGCCTAAAAAGGCAAATGTCAGCCTGAACATGAATTGGTTGTTTAAGTAGTGTAGGAGTATGTGGCTTTGTGTCTTATAGGCTTGGGAATTTACATACCACATTTTATCAGGTTTGATAGCTGTGCCTTTGGTTACCTCTAGGAAAGGACTGGATTTGATTACTGGGGTAAGAACCTCTTGGTATTTTGGTGCAATATGTTTTACTCAGATTTTTCAGAACTCTAATTTAGATGTGGAGCAAGGTTGGTTTGTGTGCTTCTGTAGGCTTCTGGCTTTCAAGTTTCTAGGTCAACAGGTGAACTATAATTGCAATGTTCTTCTAACCCAGAAGCCTCCATCTATTTTTCAGGTCACCATTAAGCATTTGCTTTCACTACTTTGGAGTTTTGTGGGTATAAATTCTTCTTTATGCAAGAATAAAGCTTCAGTGGAAGTGAAGGATAGACTGGAAAGGGCTGAGGGAAAAACAGGTCAATATTGGAATGTTTTTTCGAGTGTTTAAATGGAGATAGCTGTGGCGAAAGTCTACATGTATATTTGTACTTCTGCAACATTATGAATATGAGAATATACCAATTACTAATGGAGAGATAATAAAAATTAACACATTAGTTTTGTTAGCGTTAATTTAGACAGTAGCTGAGCTGCAGTGAACAGAGCTTCCTAAGATACGTATTTTTTTTCTTAAATTCTATACTTTGATTCTTTTTTTTAAAGTACATTAGTATTTGAAAGGTCTGAAGTCTATGTCGGTAAACCAGGGTAGGAAATAAGAATTTGATAATACTCAGGGGCTCAGAAGTAAATTCAGGTGTCAAACTGTTGCTCATAAGCTCTTTGAAAAGTGCTAATACAACAAGTTCCTTGCAATAGGATGGAACCTGTTCGGATTATCAGAGGTGGAAGGGATTTCTTTCAGTTGAACTTTGGTCAGGATGTCCTGCAAGTCTCATTTCTGTGTTGACCAACGTGTGATGTCATGTATACCTGAGCTTTTGTGTTGCATATTGCTTCCTCCTGCAACTACAGAAATTATCTGGGCCTGCATTTGAAACTTACTTTGTCGGAGTTTCTTGATTTGTATGAAATCATTTCCTGACCTGCCTAGTCACATGCATTCCTTTTTTGACATCTCTTAATGTGTTTGTGACTCTTGCACAGCCATGAAAAATGAAGGCTGCAAAATTCTTGCACTATAAGTTTAATTCCTTTCAGAACACAAACTGCTATCCTTCCAAAATGAAAACCAGAAACATTGAAAGAAATCTGTTTAGGCTCAGGTGTGGAAGCTGTGAAGTGTGAATACGTGTTGTTATTGATTCTTCAGTGATGCAGGTGAAATATCTACAGCACAGGCTACTTAGGAACAACTCCTGTGAGGAAAACTTAGATTTTTCTATCTGTCATCTGTCCAAAGTGTGGAATCCATGACCTAGGGAGTGCTTTGCTTTTTTATAGTAAGGAACCTGTGGACTTCAGTGCTTGCAGATGTTTTAAATAATTTTTTTTCTTAGTGCCAATGGCAATATTCCACTTACCTTGTAGGTGAAGGGTAAACTGTGCTGCAGTTGAGAGGGACAAAATAATGATTGAATGAGCAGAAATAGGAGGGCAACTTTCATCAGAAAGATGAGTAAATAAATAACTCCCTCATGCAGGTTGCTTGTTACTTCATGCCTTGTGTAGTTCATAAAACATGATTGTGGCCTGCTGAGTTACAATTTGCTGTGCACTAAAGATACAGAACACCATGGCAAGCTTTATCTCAGTTTCGCAACCTGTGCAGTTCTGAAGTACTGAAGAATTGTACAAAGAATTGTGAAACTCCATTTTATAGAGCAGCTGGCATTACAAATACTCAATGATCTGATTTCCAAGAAATTGGATTAATTGAAGAATAGAGTAAATTTTTTCTTTCCTATGCTCTTTTGTGAGTTTCCTGAGTTGAAATTTTCTGTGTGTAAATTCTATAGCATCAAGTGATTTTTTTTTTTTCTCGAATTATTTCTTTCTCCTATTTTTCATATTTCACAATCTTGAAAGTAAACTTTTTTTTTTCTAGGAGTCTTAAAGTAGAAAAAGAGAACGATACAGCTTTTAGCACAGATTGCCTACTATTGTTTCTTATTCTCTTGTCATGGGAGAGGCATGACTCTACTTCTGTAAAACTCAGATATGCATTTAAAATAAAATATTCTACAGAGTGATTTTTGCCATCCAGATTTCACAAGGGTCTTTGATTGGGGAGAAGGTTGCATTTTGGTTTTGTTCTTTATTTTTGTAAGTCTTGCTATTAGTGAACCCAACAAGTTGAAGCTATACAACTTCTAATGAAGTGATCAAGGAAAGGATGTCATTGGAATTGTTTTATTCAGGTTGTTTAGGGATATTTCCTGTGACTTTACATCATTATTTTTCGGTAGATGACAGATTTAGTAAGATCTGTGCTTTATTTTTGTTTCTTTATAGATAGCATAGCTGTTTGCAGTTTAATGCTGTTGTACAGTATATCCCAAATCCTGTGAATGTGTCCTTAAATGACTTGTTACGAATGACTTTTCCATTTTCTTTTCTCCAGCGTACTCTTTAACTGGTGTGACCGGGAAACATCTACTAAATTGTAGTTTCTTCGGTTTATGACAAAGATGTAAATTGCTGTGATATTGATAGTTCAGCTTTAATTGTGGTATATTTTCCCCTTTAATTTCAAGGCTTTCAAAATCTGAGGAGATCTGTTTAAAGACTAGTTTTGAGCATGTAGTTATGGTGTTCTCAGCAAGCAGGGCTTTTTCATTTGAGTTTTCCTTTCTATAAGCTAGCTGCCAGTACATTTACTGGTAAGAAGTACTTTATTTCAGCAGTAGTTTTTCTTCTAAACCATGAAGAAAATCATGGGTTTGGGAGGATAATGTGGATCTTCCTATTTTTACATTTTAGATTTTGGCTTTCTGCATTCTTTCAAATATAACTCCACCAACCTCTGCTTTTCAGTGTAAACTCAAACATTCTGTTAGTTTGCCACAGAAAACTTCTTCAGTGCTGCATTTACTGGGAGTCTTACTCCAGTTCCTTACTACTTCTGTATAAGACAGCACAATGGAGCTTGCCTTTTTGGCACTGGAGGTCACACTTTGAATTGGGAAGTGTTACTAGTGATCAGATGTTGCTCTTGCAGCAGCAGCCTTTCTGTTTGTTTTTCTTTTTCATAAGTCTATAATTTTTTTCTTCCACTAGCCCATCTTTCTTCCAGAGTCCTATCTTTGCAGTTGCTGCTCTACGGCTTCTCAATTACAATGGTAAAGAAAATTTAGGTGTTTCTTTTTTTTTTTTTCTGTTCTGTTTGAAGAATATGAGATTTGCAGCAATAATTAAGTCATTATATGTGATTTGTTCATGAGTGGGAAAATTCCAAAAACTTTTCTGCTCATAGTACTGTATTGTCATTGATTCCAGTATCTTTCCTGCTCAACTTACAAGTTATAAGAAGACTTAGGTAAAGTAAGCTTTGGAGAGCTTTGCTGCATGTGCTTGGTTTTTCTGCTTTCGTAGAACGATCAATATCTGCCAGGATCCTTCTGTTAACTAAGGTTCCAATTAGGATGTACTATAGGGTAATGCATAGCTTGCCTTTTGTTGTCATGAATTGTCTTTTGCTTGGAAGTGTTAGTCTCTTGTGCTTGACACTTAAATTGTACTTTGAAAGAAAGCTTGTGAACTTGGAGTTTGCATAAATTGATCAAAAAATACTTATGCACAAGTCAGTGTGATTGTTTGAAGCCTTGTAGGCTTATTTCTATAGATATATTTTTCTTCGTGTGGTTAAGATACAGTTCAATGAAATGTTGCCCTGTTGATCTTTTTTCCTTTGTCATAAGGTTAATGGTCATTAACAGCAACAGTAAACAGGAAATTAAGTAATTGTCAACATTAGTTCCTAGGTTTGTGTGGTACCTTTGTATGTCACAGCTCCACCATCCATGCAGTGTTAAACAGGGTTTAAAAACGTGTTAGCTTTACCTGTCGCTTATGAGGGTTTCTCTTTTCCGCAGAATTAATGTTATTTAGACCTGTAATAGAGGATGACGTCCGTTAGCTTGTGCTGGGATGGTGGCACTGAAGGAGGCTGCTGACACTTGCTGCCAGCTGTTGAGTCTGGCAGGGGACATGCTGTTCATGAGCTGCTGTTCATTTTAACACCTTCCCCTTCTATTTTTTATCAGCTCCTCCGGTTCTGAACATTGGCTTGACACTTTTTGAGCTCCGAGCACATACTAGGTTTCACTTAACCTTTAGCAGCCAACACTTCTAAATACAACACAGAGGAACAGAACCGACCCGCTGGTTGTGCCTCCTCGAAGCCTTTCTCTCCTGGTGAGGAATAAAGTTCAGGTGTGGTGCGGGAATTGTCTCGGAGCAGCTCCGAAGGGAAGGAGAAATTCAGCTCCTACTACAACAGTTACGTATAACTGGAAAAGTAGGTCATTGTGGCAGGGAGTAGTCCAAACAGCCGCCTGGTTGCTGCAGCAACGACCTACTTTAGGAAACTATTTTTGTTGATTCATATTGAAATGTTCTTCTTACAAATGGTATAAGGAAATGATCAGGTTATGAGACATGTAGCAATGAAAGCTGCAGACTTCATAGACTCCCTTCACCCCTCTACGTGCCACCCCCTTCCTCC
>VYZX01009261.1:204606-216852 GCA_013401335.1 Brachypteracias leptosomus | reverse complement strand
TGGACATATGGGGATTAAAGCAAATAAGGTTTGTTTTCCTTCAGTTTGACCTTTAGGGGGGAACATCTCTTCTTTCTTGAAGGTTCTGCGTAACAGTAGTACTTATCAAAGGTAATTGGGTTTCCAGAGTTCAGAGCCTACAAAAGCCCCCCTTATCATTTTTGTCTGTAGAAATAACTCTGGAGTTTTTCATTTGTTTTTTTTTTTTAAATCTTCTGTCTTAGGAGTATCTCTTTTCTGGAATGCCAGCAGTTTGTCTTGATATTCACTGCTCTTATTTTAACCGCTTTGAATCCAACAAAGTTTATGTACCTTTAGGAAGGTGGACTTGGTGTCACATCCCCTCCCCATTTTCAAGTTTGTTTTTTTTAAATTGGCATTGTTCCCGTCTGCATCTTTCATGTTGCTATTAATTCTGATCCTGGCACAAGCAAACTGGAAAAAATAGTGATTCTGTGTAGGATGATGTTTTCCAGTTGTCTACCTTTATTCTTTCAACAGTCAAAATAATAAATAATCTGTGACTGGTGCTCAGGAGGTGAATTCATTCCCATCTTCTGAAAGGAATGGGTAGATGGAAAAAATGAGGAAAATGTAAAAATACAGTTGTTCTAATAAAGGTTTCATTCTTCATAAAAATTCTTCTAAACTGTCAGTTCTGCAAAGATGGAGTATCACTTTTTAGTTAGCAGAATGTTCCATTTAACTGTACTATGTAACTGTTCAAGGTTAATTTAGTTACTTCAAGTGAGGTACTTTCTGTTGGTCCTGACCTTCAGGATTGCAGTGAACTGATGCAGCTCTGGCAGATGAAGATAGCATGTTTAACTAGAGGTTATTTGGATTTTTTTCACCTATTACATCTTACTGAGTTTCAGTTCTGTTGATCAGGACGTACATTACTGAGCTCCATGCATCTTTTTTGGGAGCTCTGGACTTTGAGATGGAAAGTCTCTGCAGCATGAAGTGAACCATTGCCTCCATTAGTCTACTCATATGCTAAAAGTTGCATACACCACAGAGATGAAATCCAATCAATTTTAATTAAGATTTTCAGGAATAGCTTCAGGGTTTTCTTCTGTTTTTCAAAATTCCAACTAATTTCTATGCTTGCTAGTAAATTTCGTCTCTATTCTTAATTCTCTTCTATTAGTTCTATTAGATTTTTCAGATATGGGAAGCCAGAAATTATGTATCTTAAGTATATCTTAAGTATATGTTAAGGACTTGCAATTCATACAGTATAGTTGAGAAATATATTTATTTTACACAGTGTTTAATTTCTGGGAAACTTGAAACTGTGCAAAAACTTATTAGCAGTATTTATTACCTTAAAAAGGTCACTTTAATGTAAGAAAAGTAAAAAGGTTTTATTAAAGTAAATGAGGGGCAGTATAAAATTTGTCCTTCAGAATCAGATTGCAAGACTGTATCTTGTTATAGTGCTCTTATCGTGTTTGCTCTTTTGAAGTAAGCCATAGCTGCTACTTTCTCATGGACATTTTAGACTGCTGAAAATTATGTGGCTGAACTATTTTATGAAGCAGACCAGCTCTGGATTAATTACATCAAACCTTATGAGCTGCTCATTTAAATAAGAGAACTTGGGTGCATTGAGAATAAGGAGCTTTAAATTTATTTAAATATGAGCATGTCTAAGTAATTTAGTTTTGTAATTTGCTTGTTGGTTTTATTTCCCCACCTGTCCCCACTGCAAACACATTTGTTTGCTCTTGGATTTTCCTTCATAGATCCAACTAGTTTCTCTCTGGAAAGAGTAGGCATAAGGAATTAAAGTAAAATAATAAGGACTTTGATTTATCACGTTGGAATTAGAGGATTAGAGAAGAATAAACACAGAATATATACATTAAAGAATAGAAAAATGGGGAGGGAGATTTAGGAAGCTATGAGCCTGTTGGTCTCCTATCACCAGAAGGTTGACCTTTGTAACAAGCAATTTGAGATGTTTGCTACTAGCTATATGGGAATAGTTTAGATGAATAATAGGTGCCCTTTGAATGTGAAGTTAAGATCGGGATCTGTACAAAAACTAGATACACTATTTGCTGCGATGGATGACTCACAAAATAGAAAGCAAAAACAGATAGCTATTTGGGAGATTATGAATGTCTTTGGAATAGGACAAAACTTTTGTATTTCCTTCCTTTGGGGAATGCTAATGCTGAAAAGGTAGTTGGAAATGATATGAGGAATGGTATGTAAGGAAATGCTAGCTTTGTGTCCAATGTAAGCTAGGTTAGGTTCAAATGATTATGTTGTTCTTAATAGAGCAGTATTGCTTGCCATAGTTTATGTTCTAGTCCCACTCCATATGTGAAATGGTCTTTACTACTTAGCTTCAAAGAAGATACACCCAAAAGTATTCAGCTTGGAGAGATTATATTTTAAACATTTCTTTTGCTCAATTATTGTTTGAAGCTCTTTCTTTCATCCTTTTTCAAAGAGTTAATTTGATTTTTAAGAATCTTTTTTACAGCAGTTATGGATATTTCAGCTGTACATGGGCTTGGGTCTATCTTGCATTTTTCCTCCATCACAGCTCTGCTTTAGCTTGAAGTTTATAACAGTAGTAAATACTAGAGGGAAGAAGCCAAGAAACGCACTTCATGGACTCTGTTTGGTCTTGTTTTTGCATGTGGATCAGTGCTTACTAAGTTATGAAAGATGCTGAAGTCCTGAATTGCACTCTAAAGGAGCTGTTTTTAATTCACTGACTGTAGAGGAACCCTGCAGGAGATTAGTCAGATCCCACAGCCACTTCATTTAAGTATCTAGAACTGAATAACATGAACTTCTTCCTGCTCCTGTGTATAAGCTTGGAGGATAATACCTCCAGAAATGTATTATTGTATACCTTTTTAGGATGTGGAAGTTGTATGTGGTGTTTGCTGAAACAATGTAATATAATAAGGCATGCCTCTGTGACCTTGATTTGGTAATAGGAAAATATTACTATGGCTCACTGCCAAAGGATGCAGTGGAGTGTACATAACACTTAAATCTTGTCTGAGCTTAATCTTCTTACGGTTTCGTAAGAATATACTGTTCCTGCTAAGACACATTGGTTGGTGGCAATCAAACAGGAAAATATATTGATAAAATAATAAATATTTTAATTTTAGATACATCAAATTTGAGATACTTCTCATACTCTGTTTTGGTATTAGATGAAATCCACCTTATGATTACTGTAGAAGCTAGTATGAAGAATATGTTTACCTAAATGATACTGGACTTTCATAATGACCTAACTGAACATACGGCAAAATAGCAGATATATGTGAAAGAAAGGCTCGCCCTCTCTTCCCCCATGAAGAGAAATAAATGTTGCATAATTTATTAATACAATCGAGGTCTAATGCTGTAAACTGTATTTACTCAAATAAAAAGATGTGGTTGATGTTGTACAATACGTAATATTATTTCTTTTTATTGAATCCAGCTTTACTAAATTCTGAAAGATAAAGGAGGAGTATGTGAAAGTAATGTTGGGGGAAAAAAAACTGGGTGGGGAAAATAAATCTAGCAGACTTCAGGCTGTCTGATAGACAAAATCTGGAGGAGCAACCAAATATCCATAACGATGTGAGTCTCTTGTTTGACAGTACTTTTCTTTCACTGGAGAGATTGCAACCAGTGGCTTGCCATGAGGACAAGTGGGTAGATAGAAGGTGTTTAAAAAGATGGGTTAAACAGAGGTTTGGATGGATTGCTGGAAGTTGATTGATCATAGGTAAAGTATTAATTAAACTTAGGAATGAAACAAGTTTTAATGTTGTTTTTTTTCACTTAACTTTTAAAATTTCTTCCTCAGAATGAGGAAGCCTGACTAGATTCCCTTCTTCTGTATGGAACTGGCTGTGTGGTCTAACACCCCTGCCTTGTCTAATGGTTAAGTCCAGAGGCTGGATGAGTTCAGAAAAAAGCCTGAAACTGTAGATTCTTGATTCTTAGTGGCTTGACACCACTATTTTCAGGTGTGAATGACACCTGAAAGAAAAGTCATTGCATTTTAAATCCCCTCAATTCCCAGCAGCTGTCCTCATTTCTTACTGGCAAGGGTGGTTCTATGTGATTACTGTTTCTGGGTGTTTATTAATCCTAAAAATAAGCCCAAACAATACTTAATGGTAGCCTTAAACAGTGTGTCTATAAGTATCCTTGCAAGTCTCCCTCTGAAGTAGAATTTTATTTAACAGACTGCTCTTGGCTTCTTCCCTGGGTGAAGTCTTCAATCATGTTGATAGCGCAGAGCCGGGAGGGCTGTGTGATGTCATGCTTTTTGTTCATTGTGTTAATGGTTAACTGTGTTAACAAGTAGTTATTTAACTTTTTTGAGTTGTGCCTTGATGGTACCGGTTTTTCAGTCACAAGGTAGCTAAAATTATGATCTGTTATGCAAACCAGTCGCTCTTAAGATGTGGTAGGAAGCAGAACATGTAGTTTAGATTTCAGACCCCAAGCAGACTTTGCATGATTGGCAACAGGGAAGATTTTGGAGTTTCTTGGAGTAAACAGTTAAGGGTTTACGTACATGTCTTTTAAAGAACAAGATCTTCATAAGCTTTCAAGAAAATTCTGAGTATCATAATTAGGTGACCCTGAGCAAAATGTGTGTAATACCCTCTAAGAAGAACGTTGCTTGAAGACGGGTATAGTTTGCATTGGCATCTTCCCTATGTTACAGTAAGTCGTAGGATAGTTTGAATTGGAAGGAACCTTAAAGATCATCTAGTTCCAACCACCCTGCCATGGGTAGGGACACATTCCACTAAATCAGGATACTCAAAGTCCCATTCAACCTGGCCTTGAACACTTCCAGGGAGGGAGCATCCACAATCTCTCTGGGAAACTTGTTGCAGTGTCTCACCACCCTCACAGTGAAGAATTTCTGTCTTATATCTAATGTAAAACTACGCTCTAAGCCTTTTCTGTCTCCCTCTATCACCTCAGTCATGCATGTACCTCACAGTTTGCTGCTGTGAATTTAATGATGAACTTTTCCTTTCTCTGGTTTGTCCAAGGGAAAATGAAGACTGGACTGAAACTTGGGCTGATGCTCTAATTTGATTTAAAAAAAACAACCCCAAAGCAGCATCCTTTTTGTGTCTTTTTAATGAAGTCATGTCATGTAGTTTTTATGTTCACTCAAAGTGAAAAAGAAAATGCTTTCCCATTGACTGTTAGGTTGAGAGGAAAAAGTTGGTTTAGATTGCAGACTCAGAAACATGACCTGTTACTGTAGTGAGAGATTTAAATAGCTCCTGATTACCACACTTTGGTGTAAAGAGTGAAGGAGTTCAAGCCTAGTAGCTCTTACTTTGTAGCTACTGTGAAGAAGCCTTGCCTCAAGAGCTTATATTCTAAAAAGAAATTACTTTTTATGAGATGGAAGTTTCATATTTGGTTTCAGTTCGCAGTCGGATTTTCCATTCATTTTTCATTTCTATTATACTTTGAAAGGAGCCTGTTTGTGAGCATTTTGGTGTATCTCTTCAGGGAGAAAGCTGAAATAACTTTGCCTTGTCCATGCTAGAATGCTGCTCTTTGTGTTTATATATCTGCACTGAGCAAAACACCTGCACGTTCCTGTGCTGCAGTAAGTGCCCATGGATGGTGTCTGTGAATCAGAACTCTTTTCACTTGCAAAAAGATGTCACCAGTCAAAATGATACCTCGGAAAACTAAACCCTCTTCTCTTCTAGATCCCATAATGATTCACTGTGACACTGTGTTGAATGCTGAGAATTATTATTTTATAATTTTTAATTAATGTGCTTAGTATGTGTGCATGTTGTGGACATGTTATTACTCCTCCCTGACATGTATGTTATGGATGAAACATAAGTCTGCTAGGACAGGAGGTAAATGCAGTGCACTGCAATACCAAGCCAAAATCAGGGCTAGTGCTGGAATTAGAAGTTGTCCCAAGGAGTTGGTACAATTAAAATACTTCATTTAATGTAGGCCTTTTCACACAGGCATATGTTGACATGTTAGATGAATGCAGAAGTTCTGAAAGATAGAATTTTCCTTCCTTAAGTTCAAAATAATTTGTATCTCGATAAACCTGAAGCTAGGTGTTAATTAGCACGTATTTAACCATAGTAAAGATACTGTGCTGCTCTTGCAAGTTCTAAGGGTACTCATGAGGAAAAGAGGTGAAAACTTTGATTATGACAAATAGTTGATTCAACTATAAGTTTCTTGGTAATGGTTTTATCTAGAAGCAAGAAGGTTCATTTTTAATTGAGCAAGGCAAATCTGTATAAAGACTTTTTTGGTGAAAACAAAACAGATGAGTAGTTTGCAGCATGTTTTGTTAAAACACATTTGGTCCAACGGAAAGATTCAAATTTGCTTAAAAACCTGCATGCTTATTTTGAGTAACCACTTTTAAACTGAATCTGTATTCTGAAAGCTAAAAGCAGTATTCTTTTGCATTGCTGTTGCTATAGATATCATAGGGTCTCTAGGGATTAGTTTAGTCTATTATGTTTGAACAATATGCTTTCAGTGACAGTCTTGAAACTCAAACTGTGGTTTGGCTGTTTTGCCTTTGTTCTGTTTTTGTTCAGCTGCAGGCAGTGTGTGTCTCCCCTGGCCACTCTGCTGCTCCCTTCTTGCATGCATGTCACAATTTGAGTCTACGCCATGATGTTTGTTAAATACATGAAATAGCTTTATGAAGATTGAAGTGCAGGAGTGTGATAAGAAGAGATAAAGAGAGATAATGGAGGGGATTTGGGGAACCAACAAAATAGAGATTGAACAGTATTAAGGGCAAGTTTAGGGATGTTGGATATGAATTGGAGACTGGGTCAGTGCATGTAATCTTCTAGAATAGTATTTTCTGCAAAGTCCAGACTAGAAGTTGTTTGTTATAGTCAATCAGGTAGGAAGAAAAGAGATGGAGAAATTGGAGGGAACTGAGATGCAAACAAGGGAAAAAACTTTACAATGTCCTGAAAGACAGATTTTTACTTTCAATAGTTATGAGCATTTTCTTTTCATCAGTTTCTCATCATACCCTTTCTGTATATTTTGTGATAACGAAGTTTAAAAAAAACCGAACAAAAAAACCCACACCAGAAACCACCACAACAAAACCCTACCAAACAAAACCAAAGCCCAACCTTTCCTGGACTGTTCCAAAGGTATCCCGGACACTAGGCTGATTTCATAGCGATTTGTGAAATATAAGCGAAGACACATGCTCTTTGAAAGAAAGATTCAGGTGGATAAGATAAGTGATAAGGTCTGTCATTCCGGGTTGAAAAAACAAAAAAGATAAAATGAAGCTGTACTTCTCAGAGTCCATCTGGAAGAGACCTTGGCCTGGGAACATGGGGCCCAAGTTCTCTCTGATAGAAGCATATGTGATTCTCATCTGATTCTTAAAATTACTCCTGTGTGGTGTCTAACTGAGTGAGTATAAAGAAGTTTCTTTTTAGATACAGCATAACCTTCGTGATCTCACTATTCTGGATTTTTTTCAAAAAAAATTTAGCTAAGTGAGAGAATTAGATGTTTGGGGCTTATTCCAGTCGTTAAACATCTAAGCATAGTTGCCAGCCAAGAAGCAGTTGTATTCTTGTACACTGGCTGCCTCACAGACTTGCCTTCTGTTACCTTTTCAAGTCAAGAGAGCCATGCATTTTCGGCATTTAATAGCAGCTTGGGGGTTTTCCTGTCAGCCCTCTGTTTTAATTTTATCCGGGGGAAAAAGAACCCAAAAACTGTAAAAGTTGGAGGCAATGCGTGTTAGGTAGGCAACACATATATTACTAAATCTCTAGAAAATGTAAAAAATGTTGGTAGATTTACAACAGTCATGTTTGCTGTATCCCTCCTAGAAGGCATAACATTTGCATTTTAACTGGTTACTTTTTTTTTAGGATTTGTTCTTAAAAACCTAGGTGTTTTATGAGCCCCTGCTTGCTGGGTGCCTTTGTCGTAATGCTGTGATCACTCACAGTGGAGCAGCCTGCTCTTCCCTGGCAGCTCCACACCCTTTCACCCAGACTGGGCATGCAGTGTCTCCAGGCCTCTCTGGCACTGTTTTAGCCCTGCCTTGGTCTCTGGTGGTGGCTTCTGTGGTGCTATCCTTGTGGCCTTGCACCTGCACTTAGTGTTGTTACAGCAGGCTCTGTCAGAAATAATGGCCCGCAGTGTGGGAATCTCTTCTTTCCACCTTTGGGTGTAGCTTTTGGTTTGTGGCAGGAGATCCAATAACGTGTGTGTACAGAGGTTAATGACTGGCAAGCTCTGACTCAGCAGCTGCCCTGATCAACATGCACTTTGAGTGCCAAGGGCATTGTAAGAAAGAACAGCTGACAGTGTTTGAGCAGCTCCTGGCAAAAACTGTATCATTACTATGAGGAAAAATACTGTGGGGGAGCCGCCTGTTACACTGGAGAGGAGTCCAGGGGAAGGGCACTCATCTGAGGACTCCCAGCATCTCTCTTTGTGACTGGCTGCAAAGGAGAGTTTTAGGTTTTCTTACCTCTCCTTCCTTTTGTTTTTATATCTTCCCTGAAATAACTTTCAGCATTGGAGTTATATTTAGTTACTGCACTCACTAATAAATCTTTGCCCATGTGAATCTATCTTAATATCCTTTGTACATCTACCTGTTTCTCTTGAAGACTTTCAGATTCGCAGCACCCCATTCCCCCCTTTTCTTTTCTTTTTTATTTTCCATTATTTGCTGATTTGCTCATTAAATAATTTGAGTGAAGTTACAGCCAAGATGAATGAAACTTTGTTATATAAAGGACTACTTTTATAAATGAAGGCCAAAGGGATAGCCCTCTGGTATACTGTTTTTAGTAACAGTGCTGTGTTGTAAGAAGGACTTGGATTAAGTTTAGTAGCAGTATGCCAGCAGCTGATTTTGGTGGTGGTGTTTTTTTTTTTTCCTATGGTGTGCTTTTTTTCTTTAGAGTGACAAGATACTTCCAGTTTTACTTATGATTTGAGTGTGTTTTAGCCCACTGCAGAGTTGAGTAGTGTTGAGATGAAAACTTAAATGACAGTTCAGTTTGGCTTTCTGAATAATGTCTTGTTGAATATATTATATGGTATTGAAATGCTGTAAGCTAAGTGTACTTAGGATGTGAATGTGTATGCGTCACCAAAATATGCACCAGATACTGAAGGTCTGATAATCTTCATTGGATTGTTCTTCTTAGTTCCATCTTTCTATTGTAAAATTGTCTGGTTTGCCTCAGAAAATAAGTATTTCTTCATAATTCTTTGCAGATTCCTGCTTCAATGTCTTGAGGATCTTGATGCCAATCTACGGAAACTGAATTCACGTTTGTTTGTTATTCGTGGACAACCAGCAGATGTTTTCCCCAGACTTTTTAAGGTAAATGCCACCTTGCAGTTGTTTCTATCTGTTAATTTGACAAGTTAATTTCAACTGGGAATATTTCTTGTACTGTATACTTCAGTGCAAACTGTTATCCATGGAAATACTTAACTATCCTTGCAGTTTCTCTTTAAGGTTGTTTTTGTTAGATTTGAGGCTTTCCCCTCTAGTATGCATATCACCAACTGAACTGAGTTGCTCTTAGATTTTAGTTTTTGATTTCTTTCTTTCTAGAAATGGAACTGATTTCTAATGGTTTGCTATGTGTAGCTACAGTATATTACTAAATTTTCCTTTCCAAGTTTCCTTTGAAATACTGAAATATAATTCTGTGCACATGAATCTAGGTTCAAAGCCTGACCTATAAAAGCAGTGTTTTACTTAGCCTACTGTGGTTGCTTTTTGGCCATTAAAAGTGATTTGATAAGCTTTCTGCCAGCAGTAGGCTTGGTAAAAGCGTAGTGGAGGTAAAAAGCAATTTCTAGTCAAAGAAGTTTAAGGCTTTTGTGGGGAAGGGTCTTATATTGAGCAAATTAAAGCTGTGAGGGATTGCTACTATTACTTTGTCTTCCATGGATAATAGTGTATTTAAGGTAGCAATACTATAATAGGATAGTAAAAATCAACACTTTCCAGATAGATTTTAAAATTTTTTATGGAATGACTGGATTGAGGTGACTGAGATGAGCAAGACTGGGTGAGGGAATAAATATCTATTTTCCAAAGAGATCAAGATTTTAATTCCCAATTCTTCAACGCCAAGCTGAAAACTCGACCAAAACTCACATTTGTCATCATTCTTGTACTTTAGTTGTGAAATGCTAACTGGACAATACTCTGGTCTTTTCTTGATTTCTCCTCTGTGAAGAATTTCCTGTGGTATTGTGGCATTGGTTGTTGTTTGCAACCCCCCCAGATATTCAAGCTTATTATATCTGCTTGCTAAGTTTGGTTTGACTGCATTTAAATAGGGGCAATGATCTTGCTGTTGTGTGTGTTGCCTTCTGGATTTAAGTGATCTGTGACAAGTTTTCTTAAATACTTGAATGGCTGCTTTGACAACTGCTGTTTCAGATCTTGCTGCTAGGCTGATCCTTCTATGTCTAACAGCTTTGGAGTGCCACATTTTCAGAATATTAATTTTAGTGCTGAGAAGGTAATGAAAATAACTTGTCATATAGATAGTGTACATCAATCAAAAATATTCACATCTGTCTATATTTTCTGCTTCCTCAAATTACTGAAAAGCATATTTATTGTGTATTTGTTCACTGAGGGGCTTTTCAAGATGTCCTCAATCCTTAAATAATAGGCATTGTTGAAGCTCTTGAGCATTTGGCTGAAGACTACCTGGAACATATGTCTGTCTCATACCATTAATGTCACAGCCTCTTTTGTCAGAGCCGTAGCTGTACATAAGGCACTTGAAGTACAGTGAAGGGCATATGACACTGAACCAAGCTTTTCAGATCATCCTCATTAAATGTTTCAAAGGTGAGCAATAATCCTGACCCTGAAAAACACATGTTGGTATTTTTTGGCAGGGAGAGGGTAACTAAGTAAATAGTGGTAGGAAATACTGGAACTTCTGTAGAGCGTTGTATCAGGAGCCCTATCACAGATGCCAGCATCTGTGGATTTCATGGAGGATGAATGTTTCACAGCTGTTTCTTGGTAAGGCTCTCCTTTTCACAGTCTGAAGGGCAGTTCCTTCAAAAGACAGTGCACTGGTCTATCTTTATCCTTGCAAAAGGCCTTGAGGACCTTCAAGCTCTTTTCATTTGTATGTGTCTATATGTGTGTGTGTATGTGTGTATATATATGAGTTTGATTTCCTCTTTCCAGTCCTTCAGAGCAGCTTTGCTTCCCTTAAGACACTGAATTCGGTGTCACATGTTTACAGCAGTGGTAGCTAACAGCACTGCTAATAGCAGCAGTAGGCTGTCATCCTCTGGGGCAGTGCCTACAGACAGAATGTTTTTACCAGTGGACTTCGTGGGTCTTTGAAAAATTCTTTTAGTTTTTTTGTATGTTGTTGGTTTTGTTTTTTTCCTTTGGTTGTGTTGGTTTTAGGTAACTTTTGAGGATAGCGTTTCCATCTGACTGCAGAGGTGCAACTTCCACTAGTAGCAGGCACCCACTTGGCACCTGTTGCTTAACTGGAACCAACTAAGTCTTGGTTGGTTCTTGCCTCATTCTCTTGTCCTGGTCTGCTCTGTGTCTTTAGCTTTTTGGGGCTGGCTTGATAAAGAAAATAGAATTGGAACAATCTCTAATTATTTAAATGTATCAATGTTGCTAAAAGCATCCAGTAGTATGTGCAAAGTGATTTGTGTCTATGCCGCTTCTATGTGCCCAGCTCATGCTGATGTGATCTGAGGGTATTCACATCATGTCGCATTTGTCTCAGAGTTCCTTGCCTCCTTGGGGATGTGGCACTGGCTTTGCATGTGTTTTTTATGGTTTTCTTTTCAATATGTCAGAGGAAAGAATTAGAAAAACATCTACTGCAACTTGTCAGACAGTGGTGTTACATTATGAAATAGGAAATAAATGTTGTATGAGGGTGTAAGAGGTTGCTTGAGGATTCAGAGCCTGCTGGATCAGTCTTGGCATACTTAATGGTGGAAGGAGCAAAGCCTTTTTTTGAAGAGCAAGCACTTCCTGGCATCACCTATCCTCAGAGTTGTTCCTGGACCTCATCTAGGAGAGATCTAGAGTTCAGAAGTGAAACAACACCCCAGGTGAACAGTATAGAGTGGCCCTTGTCTCTTTGGTGTAAATCCAGTTCTGTAGGATAGTCTGGCTGGTGTATTTTAATCAACTGATTTAGATTTTTTTTTTTT
>VYZX01009261.1:174051-194488 GCA_013401335.1 Brachypteracias leptosomus | reverse complement strand
CGCCTCTGAAAATTACTTATTAACGTGTATCAGCTTGATTTCAAAGGCATTTGAATATGTTTTTTCTCCTATAAGTCTACAAGCATCCTAGTATTTGTAATAAGTTGCAATTTGTCAATATTCAAGTCAGAACTGTTAATTTCTAAAGTTTTCTAATGCTAGTGTTGGGTTGCTTACTGGAATTTAATTCTACCATGATGTCAACAACAATATGGTGGACCATGTCTGAAATAGCATAGAATTTATCATGTTGTTCTGGTTTAAATTACTTTATTAACATTCTTATTGTAACATACAAAGACTAGCATTAACTAGTTACAAAGAAAAAGATTAAAAAACCTACAGTATTAACATTGTATAAATCCATGGTGCATCAACATCTTCGATACTATGTACACCTTGAACTCCTCACAGTAGAAGAATATGGTAGAACTGGGAATTTACTGGTTTTGTGGTCTCCTTGGACTTTAGACAAATTTAGAAACAGATTGCAGAGGAAGAGGACCTGATTGTTCTCAGGCAGTACAGTTCCTCTTGAAGAATCAAAATCTAGACTCCTTAAAGCTGAGTGCTTGAGCTTTTATTTCTTTCAAATTCAGAGATTTAGAAGACAGGAAGGGCTTAGTTAAAAAAATTAACATTGTGCACTCTTCTCTCCTTAAAATATATGCCTGTATACTTCAATGTATAAATGTACTTAAACTTTTCACATTAGGAATGCCTCCATTTTGTAGGAGGCTGCTATGTATTCATCTGAATTTGCAAGTGTGAATTTTGGAAGATGAAAGCTTTAGAGCTTTGGATCAGTTCTGAGGTGGTTTAAGAAAAAATCCGAAAAGCCACAATCAAAGTCTGTCTCTTGGGGGGGGGGGGTAGGGCAGGTGGAGGAAATCTTTTAAATACCAGAACTGGAATTGTATCTTCTGTTATGTTTAATTCTTTTTTCCTGCCTCTCCAGGAGCTCAGCTGGGAACTGGTGATGGTCATACAGTTGTTCAGCCATGTGCCCTGGGAGAGTCTCATACAGGTGCAAGTGGAATTCAGCAACAAGGTATTATGGCAGTGCCTGTCTGTAGAGGATCTCCAAATCCTTGCAACTGTGGAGAAACAGACAAAACATCAAAATAACATGGATAGATTTTTGGTGACAGCTGCTGTCTACAACTTGAACTGGCCTTGTTTCTGTTCTTGAAACATAAAAGTTACTTCTTAGAGTGAACTTGGCTTGTCTTGTCACTTTTATCTCTAAAATGCTCATCTAGATAAATGTTTGTATGTTTTGAGTGGGAAGGATCCAAGTGTGACTAAAAAATTAATAAACATTATCCTAGACTATATTAAATGAAAGATACTGAAAGAAAGTCCACTTTCTGTATTTGATAACAAAATTTTAATGTTATCTTCTCCCTGAGTTCACTACCACTCTTTTGACAATTTACACAGTTTTGTGTGGAAATTCTTATATTGTGGAGGCAAATTTTTGTTACTTTAACTATACAGAAACTTAACCTGTGGTTTGTGATAGACCAAAGCTGCAGTCAAATCTAGCACAACTGTTTCTTTGCAGTCTTAACAGAGGTTATGTGTTTACTGATCATAAAATCTGTGTTTTGCATCCAGAACATAATCAGACCACAACTGTTGAGAATAAGAAACCTTTTAACTGCTTTTGCTAATTTGCACTATTGATGCAGAGCACTTCGTGTCAAGGTTGTCAGTGGATAGTTTACCAGAAAATAGTTTGTATCTTTAAGTTTCTTGCATACATTTTTTTTTTTTTTTTTCACAGCTTAGTTATGCTAAGGATTTGCTAGCATTGCTGTAAGAGAATAATAAAAAGGATGAGGAGTTTTGACAGAACAAATGTTAAACTTTATAACTTAAAGTGTGTGGATATATAAACATTTGGGTTGTTGCAAATATAATGCATAAATATGTATGCACTTAATATCATAAATATATATGCACTTATATAGGCACAGTATAAGTGTTATAAACTGCCATGAGGCTTTTTTTTTTTTTTTTGCTTTAGAACTCTTCTGGTTTCTGGCAGGATTTTTCTTGATGGAAAATAAATCAATTGGCTCCTTTTTGTTGTAAAGAATGTAATTGTACTCTTGTTTGCAGTTTTATAATTTACTATAATAAATATCTACTGTATCTGAACAGGTTACTGTCAAGCAAGTAGTATCTTACACTATGCTCATGGAGACAGTCAGCAATCACACTTAATGCAAGCAGGTAATTTAAAGAACAACAAAACAACCGAAACACTTTTCCTGAATATATAAAGGTACAATAGAGTCTTAATGTAAATACTGGTTTTAAATTATCAGGAAGAACGGCCCTTGGTACTGGCATTAGTGCAGGGAAACGCCCAAATCCAGAAGAAGAAACTCAGAGCGTTGGACCAAAAGTCCAGCGACAGAGCACAAATTAAACTGGTAAGATCTGAGACACCTTAAAGTTATCCTGTTAATGAGTAAATTCCTGCATGGATTTTGTCTGTGATAATATTCATATCACTGCAATGCAAAAGATCCTAAATTATTGCTCTAAATATTTCTGTTCCAGGTACTGTACAAACAAAATACAAAATCCTGAGTTTACAAGAGGATTTAGAGAGTTTACAAAATACGAGATAGAAAGTAGTTGTGAAAATAGAACCAGACCAAAGACTATCAGAGACAGATCGAGGCCTCAATGAAAGGGAGATGGTGTCACATAGGTTAGCAGAGCTGCTTATGTAGCTTGCATTACTCTCTGCTCCTGCATCTCACCCTAAATTGTGCCAGCAGCTCTTTGTATGGTGACCTGAATCAGACAGCTATCACAACTTAAAAGGAAAGGTGCAGGGCCTGGATTAGACATAGAAGTGGACTAAGCAGAGCATGTTTTAGAGAAAGCTTGTAGAAAAAGCTGATGTAGTTATTGCATGTAAAGATAAAGATTTGAAAACTTGAGCTTATGTTGTTGGTCTGTAACCTAAGCAGGATGCTCAGGTTGCCAAAGTTTGTCAAGAAGAGCTGTAGGTGGTGAAAAGTACTTGAATTTGGAGGAGGCAGCATTGCTAGATAGATATGCACAAATAGGTGTGAAAATTTGTGGAGAGAAGCAGTAAATTGGAGAAAGAGTTTGATATGTGTGAAATCATAAATGTTGAAAATAACTGTATTTTGTAGTTTGGATAAAGTTACTTGGGAACAGGATAAGGAAAAGAGAAGACCAAAAATATTATACCTTCTCCAGTGAGCTTGATTTAAGAGGAATAAGGAAGATGACTTGAAAGACAAGTTTAAGAGTAATTACTCAGGAGGAGAGCCAAAGAATGAAGGGCTGTCTGAAACAAGAGGGGTCAAGATTTCAGGACTAGGAGTGTGGCTGCATAGATGAAAAGTGATTGAGATGTCATTTCATCCCTATCTTTTACCAAAAAAAAAAGGTTAAGAATTTGGTCACATGGAGTTAGAAGAATAAGTAAGAATAGCACACAGGCGAGATAATAGCACATGGAGAGACTGGTGGAATTGGAAGATAGGGGTTCCATGCAGCAAGTATAGAAGATGCATTCAGCATCTCTAGAGATAAAAAGGGAAATTCAATCCACTTCATTTGGATTTGACAACAAGATCTGATTTTGCTCGTTGTATGGTGTCAGCACTTTGACAAAGTTATTGTGGTGCATTATAAACAATTGTGCTGTACTGATTTGGTTCAGTGAAGAGCAGCAGCCTTGTTTCCATAGTGCCTGTCACTTGAAGTGAGCTGAGACCTTAGCAACTGATCCATCTGCTATTTTCTCACATACTGGAAGCACTGTAAACTGTGTTTCTGTGTTCTCAAACTGATTTCTGGTACTTGGATGGACCTGAGTGGAATGAGAGAGTCTGTGTTTCAGTAGCTGTCTAACCCTTAGCATGTGTAGATTCATTCAGCATCCATGTTTTGTATTGCAGAATTCCTTAGGTGCTCGTGTCTGTGTAGAAGAAGTGCCTGCAGAGCGAACGTCTGGTTCCTGTCTAAGCTCTTTTTCAATTGAGAGACAGGTTGGAGAGGTGAAAGTTCGGCAGAGAAGACTCAATTTGATTTTAGGGATGTTCAAAGCATGCTGCAAAAGCACTATAGTCAAATACAAAAATCAGCCAAGATCATACTCAAAAACACTGCTGACAAAAGGATGTACCTCTTCTGAATAGCACTAAAGTACAGAGGCTGTTTGGTTTATCTCTCTTTTTTTTTTTTATTTTTTTTCCTTCCTCCTTTCCCTTTTAGCCTTTAAGGAGTAAGAAGTAAGAATTCTGAGTATTTGGGCCAATACAAATGGGGACGGGGCTTCCTGCACTGAGAAGAGGGGAAAGAATATTGGTCCCTTAAATTATATCTGTCGTCTTCAAAGGCTCACAACAAACTGCTTAAGAATAATTCTTTTCTTTTTTCTTGCAGCATCATTGGAAGAGAAGATACCACTCAACACACAGGACAAATTTCCTGCTTCTCTGTATTAGAACTAAAGTGTTGTGAGAGTACACGTATGAAAATGACATACTTTTTCATAAATTATTTTCAATTGTTCTCAGTTGTTGTAAACAAGTCCAATTTTTGGAATGCATTATTTCTAACTGGCATTTCTATGGTTTTTAACTTTTTAATGACTTTCACAAAGGGCAAATTGAGTTTTGTATATAAAGTATTTGGTGAGGAATTTGCTAACTTAATGTAAATATAAACATTCATGATTAGCGATAGACCCATCAATATATTTTTGATAATCTTTCATGTATATGGTAGTAGGAAAAGCTGTAGTGATGTTCTGTAAAATGGACGGACATAGAAGGTTTTGAAGTTTTTAAATTGTTTATTTTTAGATTCCAGAACTTGACCTCTGTATGATCAACTTCATATAGTCACAGTGTAAGTGCTTAGGACTGTGTTTAATCAAATACATTAGAGTTGTAACCTTTATTAATAGCATCTGTATATAAGTCATATGCCAATTTTGAGTTGTAAAATTTTCATGTATATGTCCAGTCCTTGTATTTCCCAGTTGCCTTGTTGAGTAATGACATACCTTGTTAATAAAAGAAAATTGTGTATATATATATATGTTTGTCTTTTGTGTATGCTGTCGCCCTGGTGCACATTTCCGAACAAAACTTTCAGGAAAAAAAGGAAGTGTAATTTTTAGACTTAATCTGAAACAGTGAACTACTATATTAATCTGAACAGTGAACTACTATAGTAACCTTTCACTTCAAGTTTTGTGGTATTGAAGCAAAACACTATCCAAATTATTCAGTCCTTTTTGTTGAAATTGCATACATGTATATATTCTGACCATTAAATGTTTTTCACCAATATATTCATTAAGTTTCTTCAAAATCTAGAGGGTCTTTTTGCTATAATTGCAATTTGCACGACAGCCTGATAGTCTCTCCTGCACTGCAGTGAATTTGCTTCTCTTACAGGGTATTGATTTCTAAAAACACATCTCATTTGACTACTCAGTCAATAGTGTCTCAAATGTTTAAAGAAGTTGTATCTAAATGTTTCCTCAGGCCATTAGGATCTCTGAAGCAGCAGTCTGAATTACTACCTTTTACATATAACCAGGTCAGTGACCTACTTGAGTGGGTACACAAATTAATTCCCATGTAGGAGGAGTTAATTACCTTGTTCTCAGTATCACATGACTTCCAGTCATGGGGTGCTTCTCTGTGTCAGTTTAAAATTCAGACCAGATTTATGAGTTGACAGCACATGCAGCAGGGCACTTGCTGCAGAATAAACTGCCATGATTCTGCCTGTTATAGACTCAGGTGATAATGGAAGTGTCTGCTTAGTGATTTGGATACAGTAGCAGAATCAAAAGTACTACTGAGAAAATACAGGCATGCTTACTGTCTTGAAGCAGAGAATCTTTGACTGATCTTGAAGAAAAATAAAATCTCAACAGTGAGAACGGAGAAGCAGGTGCTGAGTATTTTCCATAGATCAGTCCAAGTAGAATGGAGGGATTTCCTAGGGATAGACATCATCAGTAGAATAAACAAATCTTCTGTTCATTTAAGTAGTCTGAAAAAAAAACCCCTATAGGTCTACACTGACTTAGGAAGTGTTTTATTCTGTCAAGATCATATTGGATTTTTTTCTGCTCACTTGTAAGAAAAAGAAATCATACCATCTAAATGAAATATTCCTCTTAGCCTCTCTGCATGAATAGGCTATGAAATTCCCACAGAGAAACCTGAGAGACGTAAGAACTTATGCTTAAGTACCACCTTTCCCCCAACCAGTCTGGAAGTTCAGTAAGTGAAAGAAGGAATTTCCCAAGGAGTTGATTTCTATGGTAAATTAGTTCTCTCCTGCAATTCTGAAAGGAGGATTCCTTTTCTTGGTGTAGGCAAGTCCTTAGGGTTAGCAAAGGAAGATCCATGATGAGGATGCAGTTTCACTCGTGCTGGCCTGAATGTGTTCTGGTGTCAGGACTACAGTGGAAGAAACTGTAAGTAGGTTAGTGTGAGAAAGGGGAGAAGTTGCTTTCTGAGCAGCAGTAGTTTCATAAAAGTCCTTTGCTTCATATTCTTCCCTCCCACTAGTACTTGCTGTGACCACAAAAGTAAATAAAAAAAGCTGAGGCTGAAACTATTGTAACATGCAGAGGTTTCCTTCCCCCACCCCCACTACCCTCTTGTGATTTTCAAGGAGGAGTAAGACATGTGTTGTAAACCCAGTATGGGTAAGGGCCAGGGCACTGTTTCTTATTGGACCTCTCCTCCAGAAATGGAGCTTAAAGTATTCCTCAAGAAAGCTCTGTTCCCAAGGGATTTATCTGGCCCCTCCCTGAGCTGGTAGGGGAGAAGGAGAGGAGCATGTTGCAGACTGGGACTTTTTGGAAACCAAACCCCAGGAGACCGTATTCTGGAAGTGTTCAGGGACACCTGTAGCTGATATTGTTGATTGATGAGAAGCTCAACATGAGCCAGCAGTGCGCTCCTGCAGCCCAGAAGGCCAACCATATTCTAGGATGCATCAGGAGGGGTGTGGCCAGCAGGTCAAGAGGGGTGATTCTTCCCCTTTACTCTGCCCTTGTGAGACCCCACCTGGAATACTGTGTTCAGTTCTGCTGTCCCCACCATAAAAGGGACATAGATCTATAGAAACAGGTCCAGAGGAGGGCCACAAAGATAGTCCAGGGGTTGGGGTATCTCTGCTATGAGGATAGGTTGAGGGCACTGGGATTGTTCAGCCTGGAGAAGACACGACTCCGGCGGGACCTTATAGCTGCCTCCCAATACCTGAAGGTAACCTACAGGAAGGCTGGGGAGGGCCTCTTAACGAGNAAGGCTGGTGAGGGACTCTTAACGAGAGTGTCCAACAACAAGACAAGGGGAAATGGTTTTAAACTGAAGGAGAGTAGGTTTAGGCTAGATCTTAGGAAGTTCTTCAGTACAAGGGTGACGAGACTCTGAAATAGATTGCCCAGAGAGGTTATGGATGCCCCCTCGCTGGAGGTGTACAAGGCCAGGTTGGATGAGGCCTTGAGCAACCTGGTCTAGTTGAGAGGTGTCCCTGCCCATGGCAGGGAGGTTGCACTAGATGATCTCTAGGAACCCTTCCAGCCTAAGCCATTCTATGATATTTGTGACAAAAAATAAACTTCAAGTGTCTTCAAGCACAGAATGTTTCCAAAGGAACTTGCACAGGTGTTTTGCCAATTATCCTGCACAACACCAGGAACACAACCACCACCAGCAGGATACAGATGGAGACTTTATTATCCCTACAAAACGAAAAACTGGTGCTGCATGGCCAGAAACAGAGGAGATGAATCTGCTAACTGCGGGTGATATAATGAAAGGGAACACAAACTGTATTACAAACTCAACAATAGAAGGGAAAAGAAACCAGGCAGCAAATTTGACGATGGGTGGAGGAATCAACCACACCCCGAATACCACCAGGGCCATGCACAGGCCTCCCCAGCAAATGTCAGAGAGATGCATCAACATATCATGATAAACACCAAAAACATACATGACCAAGCTGTGACCTATTCCAAAGGGGCAGACAATCAGATCCATAACCTTTGTTCCTCTCAATGTCTCTTCCAACGTCTCTTCCAATATCTCTTCCAATGTCTCCCTCTATCCTGCTGTCATTGGGGAACCCCGATTGCAGCAATCAGTCAGGGGCCTTCACTAGTGGGGAAGTCATTCTGCAGGTGGAGACAACAGGCTGTCTCTTACTGGTGCTACCTGCTTACAGAGGCTTCTGAAAGGAGGGGAATGAAAGGAGTTAAATTCAGAGCAAACCCACTCAGGCCCTGCAGAGGGGATCCTGGGCCAATCTGGAATGAGAAGTACCTGTCAGTTTGAAATCAGAAATTAGCTGTATGCTGCAGTTAGCAACGTAATTGACCAGTTTCTGTTGGAAAAGTGACATTTCCACAAACCTTCCTGTAACTTAGAAATCCTGTTTGTACTTGGCAGTAGCGTGGAGCAAGAGCAAGCTGCCACATGTGTATTTATCACCTCCGACCTTGTCAGAAAAAGGCAGTTTGACAACGAAGCTGGGTGCCCCTGTGCTGCTCATCTGGGTGGGGGTTTGAAGCTTGGCTTCCATCAGGGCAGGGCCTGCAGCAGCCGTCCACAAAGGCCTGGGGAGCTGTACCCCTCTGTTTACAGGTAGTTTGGGTTACTGAAAGTGATGCTCAGTGGTAAAAACCAAAACCCCTCTGAGGTCTTGATGTAGGTTTTAAGTATAACTCTTGTTGCATATTTATTAAGCCCTGTTAGCTTTATTATTTTAAAATTATACTTTTAGATTTTATGGTAAGTTAAACTAAAATGTTCTGTGCTGTGCATGTACCTGAAGCAGTTTTTCTGATTTGCTGAAACTTTTAAGTGAGAGAACTCAGTAATTTTTTTGACTAGGAGATGGAAAGAAAAAATAAATCATTTATGTATGTTACAAGCTATGCAAGTATAGGTGCCTGAAGGAGCAGCTTGTTTCCTGTGTGCAGCAGCTTCCACAGTGACATGGCCAACAAGCTGCCCTGGGTGGTGGTGGAGTCACCACCCCTGGAGATACTTAAAAGATGTGTAGATGCAATGCTGAGGGACCTGGTTTAGTGGTGGGCTTGGCGGTGCCAGGTTAATGGTTGGATTCAATGATCTTAAAGGTCTTTTCCAACATAAATGATTCTATGGTTCTCTGAGTGTGGCTTCAGCTGCAGCTTCTCCCCTGCAGCCGTGAGCTGTGTGGGTGTCACCGGCGAGCGACACGTAAACTGGCCGTGGAGGACTCACGTTGTGTCTCGGCCTCTCCCAGCAGCTTGTGGAGAGCAGCTCGCGTTCCCATCTCCCCGTTCCCATCATCTCCCGTTCCCATCTCCCCGTTCCCATCATCTCCCCGTTCCCGCCTCCCCGCCGCCGGCTCCCGGCGCTGCTCTGACGGCTCCCGGGCTGCAGGTGGAGCCGCGGGCGCTGCGCTGGGGCCGAGCTCCGCCGCTGCCGGGGTGCGGGGTAGGGGCGGGGTCCCCTCTGGAGGTGGGTTCAGGCTTCAGTGACAACTCTGGTTTTGAGAGGGGAAAACCAGCTCTTGGTTATCCAAAACATTCTACCCGCAGCCGGGGAAGGGGAAGCGCGTAGAAATGATGGCATTGCTGTATAGCCGCAGTAACAGCTCCCCGGTGCTTCCGAATCAGAAACCAAATCTCTTCTGTTACTTTAAAAATCGATTTTCAGGAACGCTGCCCTGCGTGCTTGCCTGCATAAGCATATATTCTCTTTTTAAATACACTTTGTCTAGAGATTACTTAAAAACTGGTTTTTGAAAGTATAGTCAAGCTTTTACCTCCCTGAAACATTTGCTGGGCTCTGTCCCCTGCGGACCCCTAGGACCAGAGCATGGAACTGGGACCCCGGAGATTTAGGTTCTTGTCCCTATTCTATCATAGACCTGCTAAACAGCCTCAGGTAACTCTTTGTCCATTCCTGAGGCCTTCGTGCACAAGCTCTTGCTGATACTCGTGTTGCTCTGCGTTGTTTACTTTAGATTAGATTAGATGATTAGAAGGATTGAGGATAGAGTATCTCCACTCTTTTGTTCGTGCTCCTTACTTCCAATAGAAAAGTGTTGTTTGGGCAAGAATTCTTCCCCTTAAAGGATCAAGCAAACAAAATTCTCATACTTTAGCCATTATCTCAGCTTTCAACTTGACTGTTTATTGTTTGGGGGTTTTTTCCCCTAGAAATGAAACATTTCAAAGGTGGTGAAAATTTCTGGGTAGAGGGGAAATTTACATTAACCCAAAACCACAGGGAAATCTTAAGCAGACACAGCAAGATAATTTTAATGTTGATTCAAGGGATCTAAATGCCTGGTTTTGAATTGTGTGCACCACAAATGCAAAATTAAATTAAAATTAAATTTAAAAATGCATATAGAGAGTTGAGTTCAATATTTTATACAAAATCTGCAGAACAGAAAGATGAAAGATGTAAAAAAGAAAATGCCAAAGATACCAAAAATGAACTTCTCTCTTCAGGATGCTGTTGCTTTGCCTGCTTGCAAGAGGTCTTAGTGCAAATTTCACAATCCAAAACTCATACAAAAGAGCTGCAAAATGCCAACATGCAGCCAATACACAGGATCACATCAGAGGACCTGTGATTAGTGGAAGCTTGTGCACCTAATGCCATGTAAATTATACTTTTCTCTGATTTTCTTATCTCTATTAATTACACCTAGCACAAGAAGATGATCTTGTGAACTGTGATTATTCTAACTGGGAGTGGCCAGTAGGCACATAAATAATTAATAAAAGAGCAATTTATAGGTAGCAATTACAGAGAGGGAGGATTTTCTTCAGGTCTGTTTGGCTTTCTAGAGTTTCAGACCATGTGGTCATTGCAAGCTCTTTAATTACCTGATTTATACATGTTTCTCAAGTGCCTTTTATCCCATCCAAGCTGGGAATACTTTTAAGCAAAATCATCTTTATCTGGTGGTAGATAGCAGAGCACTGCTCTGAGGAACATCTTGCTCCAGCAAACATCATTAGTGTTGCATTCAGACCTCAGGGTGACCGCTACACACACACAAGAGCAGGGGATTTCAAAACAAATGAATAGAAGAAAGATGATGGAAGTAGGGAAGGATTTTACAGAATCCTTAAAGAGGGAAGAAGGAAAATTAAAGGGACAATGTAAGGTAAGTAGCCAGCTGAAGGAAAGAGAAAAAAAATCATTTAAGAAGTGGAAGTGCACTGGCAGATGAGGGTGCATGGATAAATGTAGCATCCATTGTGTCTTGACTATCCGAATGATAGTCCTTTAATTGCACAAGCCTTTTCTGAGCGGGAGAGAGGAAAAGATCCTTTGCAGGTATTTTAGATGTTGCACAGCATTACAATTTTATGAAATACTTACAGTACATATGGCTTTGGTTTCCACATGTTTGGGGATTGTGATGGTTTTGGTCCCAGCTCTACTATCAGCCCCCCCCGGGAAGAGCATTATGGGGTAGTGCATCTGGTTCCTCTCCCATCTGTGGGCAGCGGGGCCGCTGCCGTGCCGGCTGCTCCAGCATCCCCTTGTGTCTCCGGCCAGCCCAGCAAAGTGTGGCTGGGCGCTTAGGGAAGCAGCTCACTTCCTGCAAAGTGTTTGCAAATGTGTGGGTTTTTTGTAATTAGCACGGTCAGGACTTGACTTCATTTGTGACATCACATGCTACTAATTACAGAGCTTACTGATGAGGGCACCTCTCCTCTGCCATGGCTCCTGTTGCTAAACTTCTGCCTGAGAAGTTGGGTCTCACAAGAGGCTTTTTCTCTGTGCTGTATGTGTGTTGAGGCTAAAGAAGCTGTGACTTTTAGGTGCTTACTGAGGCTGGGGTGTTGGGTGTTTACCAAGTGTTTTGGAAAAGTTTGATAGCTATGTCATCCAGCTCAGCTCATGGTTAACATGGGGAGCATCAAGCTGAGGGGAGGCACATTTTTAGGGCAGCACACACCTTGAAGTCAAGCAGAGTCTCCTGGCCTGCCCTGCTGTAGTCTAACTCACCGTAGAGAGAATTCAGGACCATTCCTTATTTTCTTGTAGCAGCCTGGGCTTGAGGAAACATCTGGATCATTGGGTAACAGCTGCCATTAACAGGGCCCTTTTTGGGCTCCAGGCAAGACTCAGAGCCTGTAAATGGTCACACTTTGGAAAGCACTGGTTTAATCCTCCTGTTTAGAGATAAAAACATGGAATAGACATATAAAAACCCCCTCACAATAGGTAAAGGAAATATTACCTTAGTGCATGTTTGAAGGTAGCATCTGAAAGATTTATTACAGTTTTATGCTCCATACCATAAAACGTCACTCAAAGTAATGAAGTCTGTAGATAGAAGAAAAATTGTTGAGATGTTATCTTTATGACTGTAGCATTTGCATGGCAAGGCATTTTGTCATGTGCTTACAGCCCTAATCGAATATGTATTTGTGGATCCAGATAAATAATGCAATTTTGAAACCACAACAGCCTTGCTTGATGAACCCTCATTTAATTCGCAGTTCCCTACTGCCAACAGAAAATCCTGGGCTGATTCTCAGGCTGTGTGTGCATGTCCCTTGGAATCAGTGGGCAGGTAGAGTGTGCACCAGCAAGAGAATTCATTCTCCTATTTCTGCTGTCGTTAATGTATGTGGAAAATTGTGACAAAAATGGAGCCATGGGAGATGTTTTGTATGCCAAGACTTTAAAATTTGCATACCCAACCTCAGGATCTAAATCCGGATTTAGATGGTTTCTAAATAATTAACAACAGCAAAGTGTAGTCAGAATCTCAGTTTTGAGCAAATTATTTCTCATCTGAAACTGATAGGCACCTAACTTCTTTCATACAGGTACCATGGGTGTATAGCTCGTGTCCAAATTCAAACTAGTACTCTTTTACCTGGGCCTCGGCTGTTAGACACGCTGAGCACCCATAATCTCCCCTTAAGTGAGCTAACAACAAATATGCTGGTGTGTGGGTTTATCTGTGTCAACTGTGTCCCAGGTTTAAGTCCTCCTCCCTGTGATCTGAGCAGAGCCTTGAGTCTCGCCTCTGGTCGCCCCAACAAATTCTCCAAGTTTAGAAACAATTCCCTGCATGTAGAGCCAAGCCTCAATTTCTAGGCATTTTGCATTGCTTGGTGGGTCCTGTTACTAGTTAGCATGATTTATGTTCTACTATCACTCCTGTGAGAGTTGGCATCGGCATATGGAGCATATTTACAATGGAAAAAGATTCCTGCGGCTTCACTGAGGTGGTGGTGGATTCCGTTCCGCATGTATCTTAGCTATTTTTGTCAGGAGGGGTTTCTGTCTCTACAGTTATCATGACATGATACATTTTAATGTGGCAACGATTGCGATCCATAAGTTTCTTTCAGTCTTCCGTGCCCCAAAAAAGGAAAGTCAGATCCCATCCCTCACCCAAGGAAAACTTTCTTGTGTGCAAGGACACTCATTTCCAAACCAGTTTCTTCTCCCTGGATAAGTGTAGATAAATGGGTCCTTTTTTCCCCAATGATAACTGCAGTCTGATGATTGTGGTGTCTCTGCTGGATGCTGGAGGCAGGCAGGGTTGGGATCTCTTCCCACTGGAATCCCTGCCATGCTGTGCCTTGTGAGGAGAACCCCCTGGCAGAGTTTCCCTCCCATCTCCCTCTCTTATTTCTGTCTGTAGTTCTTGTGCCCGTCTGCACACAGCAGAGTAAGCTGAACTGCTTCTAATTAAGAAGATAATTTTGAAATATCTCTTGAACCCTTGACCTTCAGGATTCCCTCAGACAACATCCTTCTGATCTAGGGAGAGCTCTCTCATGGGTTGCCGCTCTTCATGTGAAAACAGGTAGGGTGTAATTTGCAAATATTTATAAAGTTCTGTTCTGGGTAATTGAAGCTGCTGTTAATTGCTCATGATTTCAATCCAGACAGCTGGTTTGTTTTTCTGCACCGCTCCCACAGGAGAAGTCGCATTACTCCATGCCTCAAACCCCCAGAGGCCTGGTGGTTTGCATAGCATATTGTCTATCTACCACATTTTCAATAACACTTAACTGAGTAGTAAAGGCAACCGTGGCTTGTTCCAAGCATTGAGACGAAGAATAGACAATATGTAAAGCTTTTTGGCTTTGAAAATTTGGGAATAATTGCAGCGAGAGCTGAATGAGCACATAGAGGAGAGGAAGCAGAGCTGTCTGCTGGGGCTCTGAGCAACATGGCAGACCTCGTTAGGAGGGTAGTTGTTATAAAGCCTCTTAAAAGGTAATCTGAGGTTAATAAGAATTCAACTTTGAGTCAGATTGACTCTCTGAAGGTCAGGGTGGATATCCTTTGCTGCTGCAGAGCACATTTCACCAGGAAACTGTGCATGGGCAGGTAGATCACACCAGACAGCCAGCAAGCAGGAACAGCACAAGAAAGGGAATGACAGGAAAGATGTTAATACTCTAGCTAAGAACATCATGAGAAGAGAGGGTGTTAGGAGCAACCAGGACAATTCAAGCAGCTGCAACAGAAGAGGAAAGATCTTTCAGGGCCAAATAAATCAATAAGCCAATCAACGGTCATGTAATGACAAGAATGTTAGAAACAACTTAAACACAGCAAAGAACAAAAAGAGAGACAAAAGGCATATATATGAGTGTATGTGTATAGCCTTGTATATAATAAAAGGAAGAGGATCAATAAAAGCAGCAGTGCTCTTGAAGGGGAAAGATTGATGAGTTGGATATTGCTGTGGAGCTGAATGTCTCATTAAAGATAGTGAATGAAAAATGGTCTCTGAAAATGAGAAAAAATAGAAGGAACTGAAGTGAAATCCAGGCAGCAGGAAATTCAAAGCATCTACATATAAGTGCATACACTGCTTCAGCTGCATCTGTGGGATCTTCCCACAGCCTCAAAGAGATTTGTGCAGTTGCCTTCAGCTCCCAGCACTGGGCAGTGGCCTCCTCTTGCTCCATGACCCTCCCTGCAAAAGCAGCCTCACCCACCCAGCTGAAGCTTGGGGCCAGGAGGGATCTCTGGGTTTTGCTGCAGCACAGGTGAACACGTGCTGTGGCATTCAACAGGCAGGGCCTAGAAACCACAGAGCTGCTGGCTCCTTTGCTTTGCAGGGATTTCACTCCCAGACCCTTGTTACTGTCTTAAGATCAGGTAGGATGAAGCTGGAGGCAAAGCCTGATGGAGTCTTGCAGAGGGTAATCAGTCATGCCTGGTTGGCCTGATGAGCCTGTCACCTTCCTTGGGCTTTATGTTAGGGCTTCATTTCTCAGGCAGGGTGGACCAGGAGGGCTCCATCTCACCCCTTCACACCAGGGCTTTACCAGCCCTCCCTGGCCAGCAAGCCTGGCAGCTCCCAGCTCTCAGCTGGCTACAGGAACACTCATCTGTGTCTGGGGAACCAGGGCATGAAGAATAATTAGTTCAGACCAAGCAAAACCTAAGTAGTCTTCAGTGGGAGCTAGCAGCGTGGAACCTCTTGGTCAGTTTGTGAGCAGAAGAGTGAGTATATATCAGATCCAAAGCTCCCTGATGGCAAGAGAAGATGGCCAGTGATTTTGGTTTTTGGCTACACAGTCCTCATGGCTGCACAAACCAGTGCATTGGAGTATCTTAAGCACATACTAAACATGACATACATGATTTACTCTTTCTGTTTTCTTCTGGGACTGCTGGTTTTAAGATGCTTTTAGGAGAAACACGGTAGGTTAAGCTGAGAAAAAATAGCCTATCCCAGAAGATGGGCTATATCTAAAGGAAGGAGAGAAAAAACAGATCAACAGAAATTTTTATAAGTTTTCATTGTAACACTTAGAAAAACAGTGGAATTAAAATGTTCTAGATGGAAAGGGGGATTATTTGGATCATTCTTTTTAATATCCACTCTATGCTTGATTATATTTGATATATTACACAGGGTGAAATGTCCTCATTTTATTTTTAACAAATGGCTTCATGCACATTAATTGTACCATCCACTTTTTTTTTTTTAAAGACTTTTGTAGCTAGTGGTTGTATTAATTTGGGAAAGATGGCAGGAATCAGGGGAAGAGGCAAATGCATACATCTGCTATGTATGAAAATCATTGTACTGTCCATTCCTTATTTATTGCCATCTAACACGGCAAATGCTGATGACTGCACAGCTACAGAAAACACTGAGGAGACAGAGTACACCCAGCAAGACCCTCCAGCCAAATTGAAACTCCCCACAAGATCTCTATTAATTAAAGTCTCTACAGATTGATTCCCTTAATTGTAGGAAATAGAATACAATCCCTATAATTAACTCTTCACTCAAAGGCTTTTTCCACCCCCCCAGCATCTGGAAAGAACAGCAGTGATTGTTTTGCACCTCATTGCTGGAGGACCAGCACACCTCCCTCTCCAGGCATCTGTGCTGCCAACAGATCCCTGGTATTTGCAGGAAACCCTGGGACTCCAGGTCTTCTACCTCTGCCTATTGCTCCAGAAAGTGCCTGTTCCTTGGCACAGGGCATTTCTCTTTAAAACAGTCTGCCTGTGGCAATTCTGCCTATTCCCCTGTTCTAGGGTTTTCCATGCACTAGTCCTCAAGTGGAAATGCTGACAGAGCTATTTCAAGTCAATGACTACCAGTTGCTTCCAGGGCTCTGCCAGGGTGGGGTTTCTCAAGGTCTCACTGCCCAGGGCCCCACATGAAAACCAGTCTCATCTCTTCGCTCAGACTCCTCCAGCAACCCTACCACACTGCACTGAGGTTTTGGGCTTCACGTGGATCACAACGCCTGTATCCACTAGTGCAATGCCCATTTCTCTTCACCATGAAAAGAAATGTTGGTTCTTTTCTAAGGTCTTCTCTGCCTGGGCTAGAAGGCGAGCACCTCTTCCCTGCTGCAGTTGCAGGGAGAGATGCCCAGCCATGGAGCAGGTGGTATCGAGGGATAGCTAACGAAAACTTGCCATCCCCCTTGGAGCAGCTTGCTTTACAGTGAGTTTGTGGAGCATCTAGCAGTGTGGCACCACCAGTACATGAGGACTGCCATCCATTCCTGTGGGAATTTCCAGCTCTGTTTCCAGAGCTTATGGTTTCTTCTAGCACAGTTCTGGTGTGTCGCCTTTTCTTGATGCTCCTGTAATTAAAACCATTTGTCCAGTTCCACAGCGTTTTATATACTGTTTACTACAGCCTTCTCCTCTTCCATCCCACTATCGCCTCTTGTTACCACCTTCCCTTGCACACTCCAAGTCATGTAACTGCCTCAGCCTTTCTCATTCAGAGAGTCGTTCTCCCCCCATTAGCTCTATCTGCTATGCAGCACTGCGTCCCATCTGCTACCCTGCCTTCTCTTCTTCCATCTCATTGAGCCAGTGCACCAGAGTGGGGCACAGTAGAGGAGAACAAAATTGCCTGCTGCCCATGGCAGCTGTAAAAACATGGGTCTTCTTTTCTTTTTTTTTTTCCTTTCCATTGCATTGTGGGGCTCTGTGGCACAGTAAAGAGAACTTCCCAAGAAACGTAAGGCGGTGCCAGGCAAACTGAAAATTGTGTGCTCCAGCACTAAGACAGAGCAGCTGGAGAAAGGTGCTTGCTTCAAGCTGCCCAGCATCCCTGGTGTTCTGGAACAGCTTGTGTGTGCTGCTGGTGGGAATGCAAATGACTAAGGCATTGGGTGTGGACAGGGCTGATCCCTTAGGGTGTGGTAACTATTACCAGGAGCAGCTGCTACAGAGAGCACTGACAGGCACTCCTTAGCTAGGGGGTAAGTTGTCACCACTGATATTAAATATCCTTGGGCTCTGCCACAGGTCAACCACATGGATGGAAGAAGTACTGGCACCTTGTGTGTGATGAATATCAGCACTGAAGCCTGAAGCAACATATTTCTGACCATGTACCAACTCACTCAAGGAGCTTTGCCACTTTTTTGGGAAAACCAGGGGACACCATCCGGAGGGAGGTCTCATGGTAGGAGGGTTTTGGAGGACCTGTGTGTTGCATGTACTGATTGATAAATTTGGGTAAAAGATGAGTCCCCTTGCGTTCCAGCTGGACCTCAGAGATAAGAGGGGCTAGGGGAGGCTGGACTTATAGATATCTTAATAGATTTGCCAATTACTACCATAACTATAGGTCTGACATCAGATGCACAAACAACCTGTCTGCTGTAGATCTGGCTGCATTCAGAAGAAACAGTTGGGTGCACGAATAGTACAGTTTACTCATGTGCAACATATACAGATTCTTTAAGATTGCCAGTGATAAAAGCACTAAGCTGCAGACTAGCTCTGTAGCTCTGAATTACAATTGCAATCACAAGCTTGATTTCCCAAGAAAGCCCTTGGCGTAGCCAAAGGTTGTGGGTCTTACCAAGATGCATCCCTCCTGGGGAGGGCAAGCAGGACAAACCTGTCGATCTGTCTCTACAATTTGGAGTCCAATTCTTTTCCCCAAGTTAGGTCCAAAATAGGGATAATATTTATACCCTATTATCTACTACTGTGCAAAATGTGGGGGTGGGACCGGGGTCAAGCCATTTTCCCCTGTGGTCAGCCTTTAGCAGTGGTGCAAAACAGTTGTGACTTCTTTGGTAACTCCTGTGAGAAGCAGGAAACTGCTGCAATAAGTAGGAAAATGGGATAAGCAGAAGGAAGGGGCCATGCAGCCTTTGCCCCGCCCCACATTCCTCCTCAGTGGATCTTCACCCAGCCTCATATGTGTTCTAGTCACCAGATGTTTATCAGCAATATTGAGCTTTGCAGTTTTCAATTGTTTAGTGCTTCCAACAGCGTGGGTCTGGAAGTAAAGTGGATACCCAGGGTCACTCCCCAGATTGCAGCCCTTCCTAGTATCAGTGTTGACTTTAGAGAATTCATGGCTCTTCACAGCTCCATGAATGCAGGACAGCTCTCCAGAAGGTGTGTTTCGCTTACAACTCCTTTCTGTCTGCTCCAACCAACAAGACTCCTGGTATTGTGTCTTGGAGGAGTCTCCACAGAGATCCTTGCTCTCGAGGCTTGCAGGCATGCTGGAGTTGTTCTCCTGGGAGCCATGGGAGCATGGGACCAGCTGTAAGGCTGACATGCACGGTGGCTGCAAAGTATCCTCCAGAGATTTGCATGAGGGGAGTGTAGGGTGTGGAGAGCTGCCTTCCTCCCTGCAAAAACTGCAATGATGAAGGCCTGTGCTGGCAGTGTGGAGAGCACATCTAGCTCACAACTGCATGCATGGAACGTGGGGTAGGGGCTGCAAAGCAACTTGACATCTTGCCCATGGACTCAACTAAAGAAATTAATTACATGCAACATAAGCTCTCTGAGCCAGCCCTGACCAAGACCAGCACATTCAAAAGGGAAAAACATGCATGGGGCAAGGTGGCGATATAAAAAAATTAATCATCTTTCCCTTTCTTTTACTGAGTATTTATTTTCCTGCAGTACGTGGGTACCCACTCAGTACAAATCACTGCGAGCTTCTGCTGAAGGCATTTCCATGTTGTGCAGCACAGCAATTGCAGGAGGCAGATGTTTTACTGCTGCTTCCCATGCTTATCAGCAAAGAAAGCCAGTAACTGAAATAATGACCATTTAATTGCTCACGCGCTCTGGCTTTGTTCTGCAACAGCATTGTCAGAGTTTTCTATCTATGGCTTTCTATCTATGGTTGTTTTTTTCCTGATCTTTAGGATGAGCTAGTTTTAGGAACACAAGTCTGCTTTTGATCAGTGTTTTAAAGAAATAGATTTTTCTAGAAATAACTCGAACATTGGGATCACTGGAGTCGCTTGCTCCCTGAGACAAGCTCTCAGCTGCTGTGAAACACTAGGGTCTGCTGAATACTCCGCAAACATTTTCAGGCATTAAAGAATTTCACATTTTGGTCATTGTAGCCAAGCCAGACAGATGCAAAGATTCACCTTTTGGGGTGTGGAGTGGGACCCCTGTGCTTATGCCCATCTAAGGGACTAATATGCATCTCAGAGGGCTGTGTCCTGTTTCCCACACTCACATTCTTCAAGAGTGTGGTGGGTTTACCCTGGCTGGGTGCCCGGTGCCCACCCCTAGTCCCTCTATCACTCCCCCCCAACAACCTAAACCTTCGTCAGCAAGGCAAGCAGGGAGAGAGTAAGATGGAAAAGAAGAAGAACCCGTGGGTTATGATAAGAAGCAGTTTTAATAAACAGCAGAGAAAGCAAGGTCGCGCGCGCGCGAAGCAAAAGCAACAAAGCCGTTACTCTCTACTTCCCATCCGCAGGCGATGTCGGGCCTGTCCCGGGAAGCAGGGCTCCAGAACGCGTACCGGTTGCTCGGAGGACAAACGTCTTCCCCCGAATCCCCCCCGTCCTCCTCCCTTTATAGTTGAGCTGACGTCATATGGTATGGAGTATCCTATTGGTCAGCTCGGGTTGGCTGTC
>VYZX01009261.1:0-173158 GCA_013401335.1 Brachypteracias leptosomus | reverse complement strand
TTTAATAAACAGCAGAGAAAGCAAGGTCGCGCGCGTGCGAAGCAAAAGCAGCAAAGCCGTTACTCTCTACTTCCCATCCGCAGGCGGTGTCAGGCCTGTCCCGGGAAGCAGGGCTCCAGAACACGTACCGGTTGCTTGGAGGACAAACGTCTTCCCCCGAATCCCTCCCGTCCTCCTCCCTTTATAGTTGAGCTGACGTCATATGGTATGGAATATCCTATTGGTCAGCTCGGGTTGGCTGTCCGGGTTGTATCCCCTCACAGATCTTGTCCCCCCCCGTACCTTTGGTGCCATGTGAGCACTGATAGTCATAACAAAGGTGTGTGTTATCAACACTCTCTGGGTCCTAGGGCTGCATGAGGAAAATCAGCTCAGACAGACCCACTACAAAGAGCAATTCAGTCCACATAAAATTTTCAGAAATGATGAAAGAGACCTCAGACTACATCCTCAAAAATTACATAGCTACTGTAGAAGGCTTTCACTGAAAGCCAGTTGGGCTTTGAAAATGGGATATGCATTAGAAAATAAGGGAATGTAAGCATATTTGTGCCTTCTAAGGCCATGGGACACCATGCAGTGGTGCCACACAGGACCCCAAAATACCCCTTTGTCCCACTGATTGACAAAGGCTCACTGTCCCTTTTGCTCTTTGGTACAGTATTTACTTTCTGCTGCACTCCCAGCTCCTCTGAGGTGACTCTTCCTGGTCCTTCTCTCTGAGAGCCCACAGGAGTAGCAGTCTTGTCCAAATCATTGCTTCTGAAGCCAGTACTCCTGACAAAAAGGAGTTAATTCACCTGGCAGAGGGATTTGTAGAGAAATGTAAACCAAGGTATAGGGTTCAGCAGCACAATCAAGGGTAGATTTACTAGAGAGAAATCTAAGCATGTTCTTAAGTGCATTGTTGGATCCCTGCTGTAACCTCTGTCACCCACAGACATGCAGCTAGAGAGGCACCAGTCTTAGCTGCACAAAATATAGGATAAACAAGATGAAAACCACACACTTCTGGCTCGCTGGGCTGGCTGTAAGCTGAGCCACACCACAGTCTGCAACAGTCCAAGTGTGCTGTGACCTCCTGTCCTCCTCATTGAGCCAGAAGTGGTATGGAGACCCTCCAGAGGGCAAACCCTGGTCCCTGGAAGCCTTGCTCTCTGAATGGCTTGAACTGCTCAGAGGGCAGGACTTGGATCAGGCTTGTTTCTCACCAGCTTAAACAGAGCTTCTGCACACGCTTAATCTTGGGGGTGAGGCTAGGGAGGATTTTCCCTCATTCACTGTTAACAAGGAGACTGATTTAAATTTTAGAGATTCTTCTCCTTCTACCAAGGCTATTTTATCAGCAGGGATACACCCAGCAAATTATTTTTCTTCATAAAGTTTTGCTAGGTATTTCAAGAGACTGCTTTGTGCAAATTGCTACCTCAATGAATGTACCTTGCAAACCTTTATGATGACCCAATTAATTTTGCTAAAGTCATTTTAGTAAAAGTATTTCCTACCTAAAGGCAAGGTACCCACTGTCACTCAATGCATTTTTAGATGCCTCCTTTTTCCTTTTTTTTCAATCATCTTTGCTGTTCAGCCACCAGATATTAAGATCAGACTACGGACTTTTTTCCCCGCCACATGTATAAGAGTACAAAACTGTAATATTGATTCAGTTGTACATTCAGCTTGTAAGAGGCCATCTAGTAGCCACAGCGGAGTCCTGCTTTTCTACTGCTTACTGAGTGAAAAGCAAATGTGCTTAGCTCTTCCTAGCCAGAAAGCATCCTGCTGTCTTTTCACACTACAGGCTTGTTCCCATGCTTCCAGAGTCAATGGGGCTTCACAGTTGATTTTTTGTTGTTTTTTTAACTCTTTATATTCTAAGGTAGATTATAGAGAGTAAGATGATGTAGAGTCTGATCCTGTCTATACTACAGTCAATACACAATACTTATGGATTTTGATGGCACTGGATCAATTCATTAGTCTTAAATACATTTGCAGGGAGGTGAGGACTGTGAAACACGCCTAACTTATATCTGCCCCGACATAGGCATAGGCACAGAATCTAGTCTGATATCCTTAGCCATAATCACGTGAGAAATCACTAGATACTGACTTACCAACTCCATGAAACCAAAGCACAGCCTGGCAGCTCTAATGATATTGGTCTTTCTAGGAGTGACCCATGCACGTCCAGGTGTCTCCGCCCAGAATAAATTCTTAGGTGTAAAACTGCAGGCTAAACCATCCAACATTAAAGAAAACATTGTGTGTCAAAACATGACAATCTTTGGACACCTAACTTATCAGCTACTGGGGTAGATACCTGATCTTTCCACTCTCAAGGGAAAGATCTAGCCTGTGCAATGCTGTGGTCAAAGATTAAATGTAAATTATATAAATGTATTCCCTTCTCACTTAAGCAACGTCAACTTTAACTGTTTTTCATATACCAAACTAATTTTATATATTTAAACCTGCTTTCTATTCTGCTTTCTACCATTGATGTGTAGGTATGAGCACAATACAAAATGCAAGAAACAAAAGCCCCCAAGGGACTAGTGCTTCTGGCTAGTTTGATTTCTTGTCATTGTTCATCTTCATGGTATTGACTTGCCCTCCCCCTGGCAGTACCCAACACCTCTCACATAAGACTCGTTCCTTTTTGTATTCCTGTTAGGGAGAATTGTGTTCAATGGCTTTTTTTTTTTTTTAGAAGGGTATGTTTATGAATGTTCATGTACACTAAATCAGCTATTCTCAAACACAGGGTGTTTGGTCTGAAATGGGAGTTTGAGCTTGCAGAGAAGCAACAGGACCAGAAACATCAGAGAACAGAAGTACTTGCCACTATCTAATTGTAACTGGGAAGAGAAAATGATCTGATCTCATGGAAATAATTCTACTGTTCTTACCTTTTTTTAAAACTTCTTAATTTTGTGGATTTCCAAAAGAAATATTGATGCAGCAGGAAGGCACAGACTGACAGTCAATGACTCATCAGTCTTATTTTATGGACTGCCTCTGCCTCTCAGCTCTTCTAATTAAATATTTATTGCTTGGAAATGCCCTCTCAGTGTGTCCCTGCTGGTTAATTATAATAGCCTCACCTTGGCTCTGAAACCTCTGCTGCAAACTGCTGCTCCTTACCTGGGCAAATCTTCCACCAGCTCCCTGGGCCTGTGGAGGATGATATTGTGCCCTTGAGGTGCCAGCACCAGGTCCTGCTTCGGTCCACTGTGTCTACTGTCAGCCACAGAGAAGCCATGGCAGCTTCTGCTTGGAGAAGACCTTCTGTCTTCAACAATGCTAGGACTCTCAACCTGCAAACTCAGTGAAAGCTGTTGAAATTGGGAGAGTACTAATCTCCTGTTGGTGTGAACGGGAGCAATGGCATTTCATTAAAAAAAAGAACCACAAGCAAAAAACAACCCACATGGCTTCTCCAGGTCCATTGGCAACTTCCCATGTGGGCCTAGGTGAAATGTAACCAAAGCCCATCTAGATTAGATCTACCACTTTTCACTGATCAAGACAAGCAGATAAGCCAAACAAGTTTAGCCTAAAATCGCATTGCATTTTTGCCTCATTTCATTTCTGTGCATTGATTATTATTTGCTTCAATATCCATTTTAAAAAGTTGTACGTGAGAGAGGCCAGGCAAATGAATTGTACTTTCTAAATTTTATTTTTTTTTCCCAGCTCAAGATCTACCCCCAAGTCTTTAAAAGTCTTTCAGATATTCAAGTGCCTGTATGATCTCCACTATTTTTCATGTGTTCAAGGCCAGTTTGGATGGGGACTTGAGCAACCTGGTCTAGTGGGAGGTGTCCTTGCCATAGCAGGGGGTTGGAACTAGATGATCTTTGAGATCCCTTCCTACCCAAATCATTCTATGGTTCTATGTTAACAACATTGCAATACTCAGGGAAGATATGCATTACCTTGAACTGTCAGCAGACACAGGTTCTCTGGCTGTTCAACAGCAAATTAAGTTTTCAAAGAAGTTGAACATAATCCAGTTTAAGACTTTTTTTATTTCCAGCTGTTTTTCTATATATCATGAAATAGCCTCTGCTCAGTATTGCCATTTTATCAATAGCTAACAAATGTAGGCAAAAATGTTAATGTTTCATTTACTTGAGTGTCTCAGATCAATAGAATGAACGTCTCTTTTTTTTTTTTTATGTTCCTATGCAAAAATGCCATCAATTATTAATCAAAGCAGAGGAGATTTAATTGAAGATCATACTTCCTGCAGCAAGATCTGGTATCCCTAAATGTTAGAGGTGCCTTTGTTCTTAAAATGCTGCATGCTAGAGCAGCTTCTAATTGCTGCATGAAATGGATCCAATAGTAAAGCCTAAACGAGCGTAAGCATGAGAGGTGGGCTGCAATGCTTCCACGTGCAAAGAGCTCTAATAGAGTGCCCAAAGTGCATAGACCAGCATGCTACACAAACTGTCCTGCAGGACCTCTGCAGAAAGCGTCCATTGCCCCATCTCCAAGGACTGCTCTGCACCTCTGAGGGGCACAGTGGGGATGTCTACCCTTGTGCAAGGGGCAAATAGGCCCCAAAGCCAGATTGTCTTTGGAAGACGTGGGGGAGGCCAAAAGCTGAATTTCAAGGCTGGGGCTTTCTTTCCTGCAGGGGTCTCTGGTGACCCTCACCCTGGTTCACAAATAGGTCCTGGAAATCCTCAGCCTGCCAGGGCCATGCCAGGACTGGGGCTGCTGAGGGAAACAGGGATGTGTGCTGCATTGGGACTTAGACCTTGCATCAACTTTCAGCAAGCAGCTTCCTGTATTTATTTTAAAGCTCTGCTGGTTCAGTTTAAGCCATGCCTGTCATGAGCATTATGTTCAAATGCAAGCTAAAATGACTTAAAGACACATTTAGAAGGACCATGAATCCTGTCAGAATTGATAACCAAGGCCTCACTCACCTTATTTTTCTCACATGCTCAATTTATTGAATATGTACAGAGGATGAATTGAAAACAAAGTGCAGTATTTGTTTGACATATTTAAATTATGTATCAGTAGCCCGAGACACTGTGGTTAGCCATTAAATAAATCATCATAAACGGACCAATTCAGAATGATCTATTTCTATATTTACATTTGTGGCCTAAGAGAGGAAATGGAAGCTTTGCACAGAGTAAAAAAACTCCATCCATCATGGAGTCCTCTAAGTAAGGTATCCAGTGCTAGTAAAAATAGTATTTTAAAACGTAGTACCAAATGGGATTCCAGCTTCTCCTGGGAGTGAAAGGCAGTTGAGTTTCTTTGTGTTATCTTTTGTGTTTAACATGATGTATGCATTCATTTTGAGAGAAATGTAAAAAGAGTTTGTTGGCTGGGCTTTTTTTGTTTTTAAAGAACATTGTTTTCCGTTAATTAAATTGGAATTCATCCCTTTCAAACTCACCTGCTGCAGAGCTCAGCAGGCAGGAGAAGGCTGTCCTGCTGGCCCTGGAAACAGCAGCAATGCTCCAGTTAATTGCAGTTGGACCAGAAAAAATGACACTTCTCACAACAGCCTCACAGATTCAACCTGTGCACTCTAGTGTTTGTGCTTTTCTTTGTACAGCTGCAGCTCCTGGAGTCATAAGATTCCTGTCACGTTTCAGTTGTCCTTTTCAAAAGAAAAGAGGGGAAAAGTTTCTCCCATTAATTGTGGATGAAATTAAAAAACCAGGACCCCTAGGACTCAGGCATGAGGAGGTAAGTAAAGATGTCTCAGGGTGGCGTAGTAAGCCCCTCTCACGAGTGCTTTTTTGAGTCCTTGCCTCATGATTTTGAGACACCAGGAGCTGGCTATGCTACAGCAGGATCAGGCCCCATTGTTCAGAGCTATAATGTCAACTATGTAGGTGACTTACACAGGTGATCAGGAGTTAAATGCACACCTGAAATGTGTCATCCTCAAGCATGTGGCTGATATGGAACCTAACTTCCTTGGAGTATCCTACCCCAGGGTCTGTTTGGGGCAAAACATCATGTCTATAAGAACATTGTAATGTAAATGAGATCTAAGTTAGCAATGCTGAGGCAATTTTGGGGATTCTGCTCTGCTTTTCAGTAATTGCATTATTTATCTAATTTACATCTCAGTTGAGTTGAGAAAAGTAAAACTCAAGTTTAACTTTCCTCTGCAGAGCTTCTGGTTAATTTAAGGTTCCCATCTGCATCCTTTAGTGCAGCGCTGTAATAGCAGCAGCAAGTGCTCTGAGGGAGTCCTTGGCTTTGGGGTTTACTCTTCTAGGGGAATACATACATAGAAGAGACAGTTTTATTCCTTAAAGAAAAGGATTTTAACCTACTGTTTTCCCTCCAATTTTACATGCTGACCTCACTGTGTTTGATTTACACCAATCTCAAGTGCCTAATCTCAAGCAATGAACCTCCTAGCCTTCAGGAGCTGAGCAGTCTCTTTTGGCATTCCTGATAAGCCTCTTGATAATCATGGATACTATATAAAATGTGAGTAGTTGGAGACACTATCTTTCTATGACTGTGCGTTTTTAACTCAAAGACAGAAAAAGCTTCCTGCATTTACATTTTGCTATCACAAAAAATCCCAGCTATGAAGGCACAGAAAAAACAACACTGAAAAACCACCACAGGCTTGCTTTTGCCTTTGTATAAATATGATGGCTTACATCAGCTGAGATCTGGACCCATGTGGGAAACCTGAGAATCTGTATCTAAGTATCAGGAACAGGTCCTTCTGTATTAATAGCTTGTAAAAAGGGGGACAAGCTGTTCTTTAGAAGGAAGAAAAATCACACAGCTCTGTATGTGAGTTATGGATCTGTTACACTTCCACGATTTCACTAAAGATTCTCCTGGCAAGAAAAATGCTCCGGGAAAGCATCCCTAAAAGATCCAACACCGCCAATAGTGTCAGCCATGCAAACACCACCTCAGTGTATGTCACCATATGTAAACCTGGTGAGCTAAATGTTTAACTGAATAGTTCTGCTGTTCCCCTCTCACCCTGAGAGCTGTTTGCATTAGCAAACAAAGTCTAATGTTTGTGTATACAATCACCCACTCTGTCTCCCTCTATCATTTAGCTTTTATTTTGGAGAATTATTCTCTCCAGTGATGTGAGGCTGCTCAGCAGCTGTAATAGCTCCACTGAGGGATCCTGCCTCTCAAAAAAGAGCTGTACCAGTGGGGCCAGAAGATAAAAACTGGGTCAGTGCACTTTAATTGATACCAAATGTTCTTTTAATCAAAAGCAAAAGGCACTGCCACAGTCTCTCTGTGACTGGAAGAGACATGGATGAGGATGGAGAGCAGGTCTCTCACTCCCTCTGAAATTTAACCCAGGTAGAATGAGAATTGCCTTTACAGGAGAGGGAAAAATACTGCAGTTAAGCACTTAGCATCCACATAGTGTTGGTGAGCTGAAGTCCACAGTGGATCATGCAGGTGGGTGCTGTGTTTGTTCCTAGGGGTGAAGCTATGGCATGGAGGCAAGACATTTCTTCAAGGTTGGAGAGATTCTGGAGTAGAAACAAGGAGAGAAAGACATTTTGTGATGCTACACTTGCAGCTCTGTCTCCTGGCACTGAGGAAGCTGCGAGACACTGATTGAAACTCCAACAGTTTTCTCCCCTCTCTGGCTAGTAAGTGAGCTCTGTTGTTAAAATAGACTCTTTCCAGCCATCCCCATCATTGCTCCTACAAACCACAACAGTAAAAGTGGCAGGAATTGCCTTCCTCTGCCTTTGAGTTACTAGGAAACTTTATCCATTCCCTTGAATTACTGTCCAGTCTTTTGTTGCCTGTAAATTATGTTCCTTGACACCAAAGGAGACGCTTCACTGGGGCTGCAGTGTGCACCGTGTGTAGTCTTGTGCTCAAATGTTATAGTGATGGGCCATATTTTAAGACTCAGTGGAGAGATGGAGCAGGCTATATATATATATCTGTAAGAAAACCTGCAGAATACATCTGCTGTTCCTAGCTGAGTTAGGGCTGTTCATGAGGGAGTGCTTCCCTGCTGTAGGATGATGCATTTTGTGCTGAAGGACACGGCACGGGTGGGGGGGTCATTAATCAGAATTTGCTAGGAAACACTCACTTTCTTGTGGCTGGCCATGAACAGATGATGAACCTGCCACTGAGACCTTCATGCAACCATCAGCAGGCAAGCCATGAAGAGAAAAAAGGGGACATTTGAGGATGATGTCTAACACAGGTCAGTGTTCACACAACCTTTGGCCCTGCCTCCCTCCAGCCTGGACGCCGAAGGTGATGGGGATCAACTCAATGGCAGCTCATGTTGTGGCAAGAGCAGTCTCATGCCTAGGTGAGAAACCCACCAACCAAAGCCCCTGTGGGCACAAGCATGACTGGTTTCACATGACATGGGCCCCATGGGGTGGCAAGGTGCTGGGGGAGGCGGCAAGGTGCTGGGGGAGGCAGCAAGGTGACCAAGTGTGCCTGGCTGTGGAAAGCCAGCTCTGTTGGAGCTGGGCATCTTTGCAGATTTCAGCAGAACTGGGATTCCAGCGCTGGCATTACTGCACAAAGGAGCATGCTCCCATCCTACACGAGCCCAGTTGCTCTTGGAGATGGGTGTCCTACCCTCGTTTGGAGTAAAAATTTGGGCACTGGAGATAGCAGACAAAGCACAGAGCTGTGGTTAAACAGAGCTCTGTTCTTCCATCTTTACACAAACAAAAGTCCCATTGAAAGCAGTAAGACATTGAGTTCTCTAATTGAAATATATATATAAATACATATAAAAATTGGGGGTATTACGGTTTCAACTCTATGCTTTCCCTTGATTTTAATTTTCTCTGTGGAGTTCAAATACAGAGTGTTTCTTCACAGCTTATTTTCAAAGCCTTTTTTTGACTTTTATATTTAAAATTATTTAAGGTCCTTAGATTTTTCTCCCAGCTGTGGAAGGCAAAGAGGGAGAGAGAGATAGAGAGAGATAGAAAAGTCAAAGACTCTTTTACAATACTGGAACCTTTAACAACCATCCTTTAAATACAGGAAAAAACCCACACTAAATAAAGCTTCAATTTTTTAAAAGAAGTTATCTTTTTGAGCGAAGCCTTTTCCCATGTTCAGAGTATGAAATAATTAAAGAGTGCACGCATAATTATGCTTTGTCTCTACACCTGCAAGTATTGTGTGAGCTTTTTTCTTCACTTTTGCTACTATTTTATCTCCCTTAGGTTGCCAGTTAGATGCTGCTTCCCAAGCAGGTGCCCTTGGAAAGGAGAAATGCCTGAGCTTATGCCAGGATCACTGTCCTGGTTCTTCGGCAAAACCAGGTTTCCAGGGTGTGCAGTACACACTGTGCCCAGGCAGGTGACTATCTCAGGGCTTTCATCTAGCAAGGGTGGCTGTTTCTCTCCAGGGTTGTTTCTATCTTTCCCTGTAGCTGATGTGGCTGCTTTGAATAGTCTTTGCTTGTTGGAGGAAAACAACCAGGTTTGTGCATTAAAGCAGATTTGTGCAGAAACAAGCAATGTGTGCTCAGGTGCCTCTCAGGCATCTGAGCATCCCTGGGCAATTGAAGCTCTTGTTAATGGGACTGCAGTCCTAGTCTCAGCCCACCCCTTTGCCGGTCTGAGGAGCCCCATGTCCCTGTACCCACTTATCAAATGTAGCTGGCAGAGGGATCTTTCAGGGGCAGCAGTTCTTGGGCTTTACTTTGAGATTTGAGATTGGGGGTGGTTTCTGGATGCCCTTTGAGAACTGTAAGGCGTGGGGTGAGGACATCAACCTGGGGCCATAACCACTAGCAAGTTCTGGCAGCCCAGGGTTCATCTCCTCCACGCCATAACCTATATTGCTATAAAATGCTGATTCACTGAAACTCTGAAACTCTTTGTTTCAGTGACCAGTGGTGAAAGTCACTGACCTGTATTGTGCAGACCATGATTTTGCCTTCCAAACCCCACGCCTTAAGGCTTTTGCTTGCTCTCCTGAATGCCTTAAAAACTTCGGATGGGCCTGGTCTCATTCTGGGTGGGGATGGGCAATGTCTGAAACAAAACATTTCTTTTTCCCCCTTCAGAAAGAAAAGGTTTATTTCTTTATTTTTCAAAGAAATAGAGTAACTGGGAGAACCAAAGTGAGAATCTTTGTATTGCAAAACTCGATTAATTGTATCACATTTCCTCTGTATTCTTCCTTCTCCTCCAAAAACCTTTCTCTGAAGCTCTTCAGAAGACTCGTTATATTAATATCATTGCCTGTGCTGCATTTTGAAGCTCAGTGGCTAGAGAGGAAGGTGGGAAAAGAGTCCGTGTGCCCCCAGGATGGAAACAAAGGCTGGTGCTGGGGCCACCAAGCCTTATGGGGTGGACTCTCTCCTTGAAATGCTTTTTAAATGCCAGCAGCTTTGTGCACTACCACTGGTAGAAGCAGCTGGGTTCACTTTTTAGAGAGTAAAGCAAGCTATTAGCAACCCTGGGAGGTGTCTTTTAAATATCAAGGTGCAGGGGTAGCAATCGAGTGACTTAGTGACTGTGGAGGTCATCCTGGAAGGCTGACTCTGATTCCAGTTATTCACAGACGCTCCATGGGGGGGAGGGAGATAACAGGGATAACCCTAGATAACAGAGAGTTTTTCTTCCCATGGAGGAAGGTCCTCTAGCTGAAGCTGAGGAGGACAGTTTTCCACTTAGAAAGCTTGGAGCATACCAAGTTCCTACTTCAGGCCTCCTGCCAGTAGCTGTGTAGCCTTCAGGTGATACACATGCGACTTTATTGTGTGTCTTTCCCAAAGCTTGAGGCATTGCCAGGGATGCTGTTTTTGTAAAACACCCTGGCAATACAGCAGGGGAGGGTGACAAGTTAACTTCTTTCTCTTTATTTTCTCTGGATGAAGCATTTATTTGTGCAGTGTAATTAGTGGGGGGGTGTGTAGGTGTCTGCCATCTGGAGCACACCCTATTAAGTCAGGAGACTGAAAAATGGGCTGGGTGGCTCACAGAGAGCAGGAGAAGGAAGGGTGTGCTGGTTGGGAATAGCACCCCAAGAAAGATCCCCACTGCCACCCTGCTCGTGGGCAGCCATCCCCTTGAAGGGGCTGTGGGTCAGGGGCATGTAGCTCTTAACCTTGCCCTGAGTCTTTCTCACCTCACAGAAACATGTCATTGCAGTGGTGGTTTAACCCACTGCATCGGAAGACGTAGTGGAAGGAGATGAAGGGTGATGGGCACCATGGAAGAGTGAAGGGGTTTGCCCCTGCTTGTGGAATGGACAACTTTTCCAGCCTGGTGTCAAGGCAGTGGGACTTGGCTGCTTGTCACCACCGTTAAATTTTGATCCCACTGGCCAAATCCAGCAGAGTTTGAGAGAAACTCAGGAGTCTTGAAGTTAATTATATATTCTCAGCAGATTTATGAAGAGGCTCATTAAATCAAGGAGGTGGGCCCAGACAGGGCTGTGAAATTAATATGCTTAAGTGTGCTAAGTCTCTGGATATTCTTCAGAAGTCACTTTTTACTATCAGATCTTTTGCTAGATTGTTAAAAAATAATTAGAAGGGCCCAGGTAGAGCTCAGGGTTGGCCAACCATGTGAATAGGACTGTATGTGATCAGAAGCTCATCAGGTAAAAGCCTGAGAAACAGAAGGAAAATCTCAGACAGGTCAAAAGAAAGCATTTCCAGAGCCCAGAAAGGGAAGGAAGAGGAATGTGTAGCCTGTATATGAAATACATCTCTCCAGCTAGATTTTTCAGAGGGTTTACTCTGAAGGGGATGTTGTGCCTTTATTTCTTAAGCATGTCAGAGAGGCACTTAAATTTCCACTCCCCTTTGTGATAGTTGCAGATTCTCAGCAATGCTTGTTATGAAGTCTTGTTCTCAAGTGCATTTTAAAAAAGTTTTAGAGTCACATTTAGCCATCTTTTCTATGGGGACTTGATAGATTTTCTGCATATGTAATACAACTCTCAGCATCTCATGAGCAGCTCAAGTATTTTCTATTTTAAAATGGCACAAGCCCACTTCCTAAATCAGAGTACATGCCATTGAAGGGGTCAATAAAAGGTTCATTCTTTTTTTTTTTTAAACAAGAAACATGACCTACTCCTGCAAGTGCAGGCTGTTCTATGCCTAGACTGTAGGCTGCAGAACAGGATATGGCTCAGAATTTGGCTCTTTGAGATGGGTATTTAAGTGTCTGGTCACAAGAGAGTGATGGTCCCAGCAGGATGAATGAGTGGCTGCTGGGCTCCATGCTCTGATGGGAAGGCTGTTACTGGCACTCCAGCTACCTCATTTACAGCTGTGAGCTGCAATGTGGACTGTCAGACACACAGTGGCTTTAAAACGGAGGAGAGATCTGAGCTGTAATTTTCTACCAGGGATGCAGGTCTTTTCCCACGACACTTTGAGTCGGGATCAATCATAATTGTTCCTGTAGCAGCACATGGGGTCTCTGTTTGAAATTGGGCTCCCACAGATGCACTGTCTCACAGACTCATATTAAAGGCACACTCTGCCTTGAGAAACTTCTCCTTTAAATATATGAGGTAAAGGATGAAGGGAGGGGGAAGGAAGGACCTGTCATGTGAGCCTGGGCACTGGAGGCAGGGAGAGCAGCAGGGATTTCCAGCTGAAGGGAGTCCCAGCCTGGTATCTCTGCTAGTGTTGCCCTCCAGCAGAGCCTTCAGTCTTGCTGTGGCTCAGCTGGTGATGGCAGATGTAGGAGCTCTTGCTTAGCCCCTCAGTGGTGGAAAGTTTTTCTTTCTGCAGCCTTTTGGTACTGAGGCAGAAGGGGCTGACTTGTGTTGCTTTTGCTGATGAACGTGTCTCAGGAGCTGCTCAGCTGATGGTGCTTGTTTCCCTCAGTCAATCCAAACTAACATAAAATACAGTGCCAAACTCTGCCAAAACATTGCATGTCAGCCAGGTGTTATAATTAGAAGTAATCAGGCCCTGGAGAGGTTTTGCTGCCTGCAGCACAGCATACTGCAGAAGACACTTGGTATCCAGGCCAGCTCCACATTTGGGGCACTGCTATGCTGACAGTACAGCTGAAGTTAACCCTTGAGCCTAATGTCCAGGCGGTGATGTTGCTGTAGGGCTGCACAGGCTGGGCAAACAGGCAGTGAATCATAGAACCATAGAACGGTTTGGGTTGGAAGGGACCTCAAAGATCTTCTAGTTTCACCCCCCCTGCCATGGGCAGGGCCACCTCCCACTAGACCAGGTTGCTCAAGACCCCATCCAACCTGGCCTTGAACACCTCCAGGGATGGAGCATCCACAACCCTCCTGGGCAAACTGTTTCAGTGTCTCGCCAACCTCAGAGGGAAGAATTTCCTCCTAATTTCCAATCTAAATCTACCCTCTTCTAGTTTGAACCCATTACCCCTTGTCCTATCACTACTGGCTTTTGTAAGAAGTCCCTCCCCAGCCTTCTTCTAGGCCCCGCTCAGATCCTGGAAGGTGACAATAATTTCCCCCCAGAGCCTTCTCTTCTCCAGGCTGAACAAGTCAAATTCTCTCAGCCTGTCTTCATAGGAGAGGTATTCCAGCCCTCTAATCATCTTTGTAGCTTTCCTCTAGACCCTCTCCAGCAGGGTTGGAGAGACTGTCTTCAATCAGTTGTGTAGGTGCTACTCATGCTGCACTAGACTTGATACCTCGCCATAATGCCTGATGTGAGACTCTGCAGGCACATTTTGGTGGGTGAAAGTAATGTGTGTAGGAAGCACCACAGTCAATCCCAAAGAACTGGAAGCAACAGCCCATGCAAAGCAGAGCAAACCTGTCATGTTGGGAAAAGCTGTTTTGATATAAGACCCTTTGGTACTTCTGGTCTCATATGCAGCAAGCCTATGTCTCCTCTGGTCTCTTGTTTGCTGGATGAGCACATGCTGGCCTCATTAACTGGCAGCATTGTGACTGCTGGCAGAGCTTTTGGTGACTTTGATAAATGATATATTGAAACCTGACTGCCATTCTTCCATGCACTTTCATGGTAAAAAGGTGTGAGTTTCAGTTCTTGGGCATCTTTCTGTATCCACATAGGAAGAAAAAACTCTGGAAGCTGGTTGTCCACAACTCCTGAAATAAATCTTCCACCTGTACAAAGTGGAGGAAACTCCCGCGGTTTCCTGAGTGCTGTAAGACAGAATACAGCCAGAGTCCCTTGGGCCTTACTTGGCAAGTGGTGGGATGGAGAAACCCCTCTGACCCATGTACTACATCTTGGAATAGGAAGGGAAGTTTAAAAAGGGTTCATGAAAATGCCTCCTTCACACTTTCAGTTCCAAGCTGGTGTTCCTTGTCATGCCACCCCAACCTCCTTACCTATTTATTTCTTCTTTCCTTCATACCAGTATCTCTGATACTGTTTGGGCAATTAGCTCTTTGTTGTCACCTTTGGTCCTTTTTCTTAAAATTGGGAATGTTAGATGCTTGCAAGCATTCATATATTGCTCCTTCTCATCTTTTCCTCACTCTGATGGCATTTCTTAGGTCTGTCTCACATTTAGACCCACCTGCTTTATAACACTGAAATACAGCTAATGAGCAGTATGATTATTATCCAAAGTATTGTAAACCATTATTCTTTATTTTTACCACTCCTGCTATAATTTTTGAGATACTAGTCATGATGCTGTAGTTATAATTGAGTTCTAGTTTGTACATAAGGCTGGAGTTCATGAACTTTTTCTATGAAAAATAAAATTTGAAACTTGTCAACATTTACTCAGTTAATAGAAACAGGACTCTTTTTTTTTGAGAATTTGAAAGTGTATCCCTTAATTATCTTGGAATTAAAATTAGTTGCAGGTTTGTCCCTTTAAGAAAGTTAGTATTTGTGTCAAGTTTTTCACTATGAGTACTCTTGATATCCGAGTAGCACAGATATATCACACTCTCCATATAATAAAAAGGAAATCTTGGGCCCAGGCAACACTGAAAAAGGTTAGGTTGTAAATACACTAATTATTAACAACTGCATTTAATTACTATAATTATAGCAGGTTAAATACTGTCAAGTCAGCAGCTTAGATAAGTCTTAGGTGACGCCATTTGAGACATCAAAACTAGTCACATTCCACTGTCCCACCTCTACAGCTAATTGGTGTGACACGCTTTGAACATCTGTAACGAGGACAATATATGGGCAAGCAGGGACCTGTGCACCCAGGGCTGCCAGGAAGGTTGTGTGAGGCAGCCCTGTTGCTCTGGGAACCTTTGTGGCTGCACACTGGCATGGGAGCTTGCCACCAGCCCTGCATATGCATTGGTACTCCATGGCCAGGGACATCACAACAGGGGCTGAGCAAAACATTAGGTGCCTGAGGAGGAGTGCCCCAAAGCCCTGAATGGTGAGCTTGCAAGACAGCCATCACATCATGCACAGACAGACCCATGGGTAGGTAGCTGGGTGCCCAACCAGGCTGCCAGAGGTTGTATGAACCTGTTTCAGGTTCATAGTTCATGGCTGGAATTGTCCTGGGCTTTTCTTGATGGCCATCCTTGAATGTGCTTTCCTGAACCATGCAAGACTTGGGTTCTGTTTTCTCCTCCGTCGCTGAGCAGCTGAATCCACATCTCCCACTTCCAAGATGAGACTCTTCCTTACCCTGCTGAAGGCCAGTCCTTCAGCCAAATTTGTCTTGCTTTACATAAATATTGCCGTATTCCCTGTGACCCACAGGGGAAAAAAAGAACAAACAAGTTCCTAGTCCGAGGATTAAGGCAGAGGGGTGGGTTGTTGTTTTCAGCTCTTTTTGATGCAGATGGTTACATATTTCATATTGAGTACTCACTGAAACAAGGGCTGGAGCCCCATTTCTGCAGTCTCACTGGCCTGGGGAATGAGAAGGTTTTCATGCTGAGGGGTGCAACTTCAAGAGGTGATGGGGGAGCTCAGCCTACTGGGAAGCTATGTGCTCAGCTCCCAGAGGCTGGGGATGGCATAGAGACCACCCTTATCCAGCAAAGGTATCCTCTGAAGGACAGCAGTGTCAGGTGAAAAGGCACACGTATTGCTGCTCTTGCATTGGACTCCACATGGCCTTCCCTTGATGCCTGAGGGCTGCCAGAGACGAATGTGCAAACTCTTGCTCTAAGGTGATTGGTGTAAAATGTAAAAAGATTAATAAAATTAGTTTGTAAGACAAATTAATGTTGACCTTTAAAATGATGGGTTGAAACCAGCAGCCAAAAGGTAAGGCTTGCCAGACACTGATGTCGATTGGATAAAGCCATCACAAGATATATGAGCAATGATTTGTAGAGGCCATGCAATGCCTAGACCAGAGATCACATTGTCACATGGAGATGCTGCTGGCCAGAAAGGTGGTGACTGTCTACCAATGGGTCACTTGCTGTGTCACTGAGTCACTCGGGTTTGCATTGTGTGCCTGTGCTTGTTGTCATTGTAGCTATCATTCGTGTAAAATCATAATAGTGTTAACAATAGCTGAGATAGTGTTTTATGTGATGAAGGGTGCATAACTCAATGATCACTGAGTTATTGCGTAGGTCATTATCTGGTCCAACCACAGGTCTCGCTGTGCAAATTGATCAATAAGTCTCAGAGCTTTAGGTGCTGCATGTCAAGATTTATTCTTGAGAAATACCGGAATCCTGCAGCATGAAGAGGTTCCTGGCATGACTGTGTGCAGAGGTGGCCTTGACTTTGGGAGCAGGGATGCTGACCTTGCAATGGCCAGGGAAGGATTCTCCCAGGACCAGAGGGACAGGACGTCTGCTGTAAGCAGCACTAGAAACACAGCACAGTGGCCTTCTCTTCCCTGCCTTGTCTTTACTGGCTATGTGAACTCATCCAAATTGTTTTCCCAGTTAAACTGAAAACTAAGAATTAATAGCAATAATAATAATAATCTAGAGGCACTGTCATTACTTCTCCTCATCTTCCTGGAAGTTAGGCATCTTGCCAGCCATGTTTATCTCAAAGCATTCAGATTTCTTTTTTTGCTCCCCAGTAAAAGTGCGCAGACAATCATGTTTCTGTCCTGGTGTGACAATGCAATGAGAAAATTGTATCTTTAAATACCAACTTAATCTAATCTGGGACGAAAACAATAAAAGGCTTTAATCATAATTGCACAGTGCCTGCAGGCTGTCACCAGAGGGCAGAGACAAGGTTGTTCATTGCCACGTGTGGATAGTTTAGAAATTAAATCCCCTTTTCACAAAGACAATAAATTCTGCTCTTGTGTGTGTCCTTTCCAAATATTTCAGCTCTGTAACCAGATAGCTCATTTCATCAGCATCTGTCAGAGACTTTCTCTTGCTTCTGTCAAGCTATTTACAAAGGGGCAAGGAGAAATGTCTTTATAATACTATACATGCCTGACTTTGTAATATCACAGCTTACATGAAATACTAACTCTAAATATAAACAGGAGACAAACTTTTCCTTTTCTTTCACAGGGATTTTTCCACTGTTTTGTACTTGTAGTGTGCACAGTCTGCAGATGCATCCTGCCCTGGGTACCCACAGTAAGCATGAGGGGAGTCTGGTGGGAATGCATCTTTGATCAAGAGCTGCTTTCATACAGTACATGTGGAAAATTGTGCTGTGGTTTCAACTTAGAAGAATAAAGGTTTTAAAACCGAAACCAGTAAGGTACAATTTCTGTACTACGTACCCTATGTAGGGAAGGCAGATTCTGAGAACTCTATTTTCCATTTCCTAAGTTGGAAAGACAGCAAGGATTTTGAGAGCCTCAGTGGCAGCCTGTGAATTTGCTTTTGTTCTGGTGACTATCATGAGGTTTTCGGCAGCAGGAAATCAGCTCAGTCTTAGACACTGAAGCACATCAACCTTGAGAAACCCCACCCTGGCAGAGCCCTGGAAGCAACTGGTAGTCATTGACTTGAAATAGCTCTGTCAGCATTTCCACTTGAGGACTAGTGCATGGAAAACCCTAGAACAGGGGAATAGGCAGAATTGCCACAGGCAGACTGTTTTAAAGAGAAATGCCCTGTGCCAAGGAACAGGCACTTTCTGGAGTAAGAGGCAGAAATAGGAGACCTGGAGTCTCAGGGTTTCCTGCAAATACCAGGGATCTGTTGACAGCATGAATACCTGGGGGAGGGAGATGTGCTCAGGTATCCGGTTTTCCATAGCTTCACACCTCCTTGATGCAATCTGTAAGTGACTTGGCTTTGTTTAGGAAGAGGTTTTTATAGCCCTTGCAATCATCTCTGTTTTTTTTTCCTGGATATTTAAACTGTATACAAGCATCTAAGGACTTTGCACCTTGAAAGCGCAGGCTGAAGGTCCTGCATCAGACAATGCCAGGCATGAAACATGTATGAGAGACCAGGTTTACACACAGGATCTGAACAGTGCTTATAGCCTTGGGAGGGACAAAACAGACTGACTCTTAAGGACAGCATGGGAGTAAGAGGAATGTATAAATCCTTAAGAGCAGATTAAGCAAATATAATTTATTGTACTTCCTGTCTTAGCATATAATGAAACACAGCTCTGTGTGCTTCCCTGTCTGAAGAGGGAAAAATGATTGGAGAAAGCAATAGTTTGGGGAGGATTTGTCCTATCTCTGAATTCTGGGGGCATAGTGATGCAGAAAGATGCTGGATGCTGTTTGCAGCGTACTAGGTTTGCAGTATTCCCAGATCTTAAAATCCACTGCTCTGCACAGTGAAAACAAAGAAGTTAAGCTGAAAATGGGCAGTGTCCTAAATATGACACAGAGGTCTCATGGGAAACTAAGTGTGTACACAGCAAGCAGATTCAGCATCACCAATGTCAACCATGTTGTTACAGCTGTGATCAGCATTTTTTGCAATCAAGTTCCTTCTTGCTCCCATCTTGGGCAGGTTTGATGACAAGTGAATACATCAGGAAGGACAGAAGCTCAGTGCATGTAGGAGTTTGGCTAGAAGGCACTGCAGCAAAAAAACGCAAGAGAGCTGTAGCTCTTTCAGCATGTCTGGTTTCAAGCACACTTCTTAGTACTGCAGGATGCACTGAGGACTTGAGAAGAAACAGCATTATACATGCTCTTGCAATTCAGGTGCTGATGTTTCCCTCTCCTTCCTCTCCCCACACTGCTGCTGGCCATGGGGATAATGCTGTCCCCAGGGGATGGGTTTCCCATGGACACCTCTTTGCTGGGGCCAGGGAGGGGAGTTGCTCCTAAACTAAGACGCAGAGGCCTGTTCATGCTCTCTACTTTCCACCTATTTTCTTGTTTAGGTAGTGCATATGACAAGAGATCAGGTACTTAATATGCTTCTGATCTTAAATTTGTGATCAATAATGGAGTAAAAGATATAGGAAAGCAGACTTTCTCTTTCACCCATCCCCTTTTTTGGTCTCCTGAAGACTTAATCTGAATCCAGTCTCTCCCTACCTTGCACCAGGATATCTTATTCTTTAATTAGAAAAATATTTATACACTATCTCAGGCAATAGAACAAGGGAAGAGGGAAGAGGCTTGTCAAAGCATGTTGTGGGGTAATGTTATTTTGTCCTACTGGCTTATGTTCAGACTCTGCATTAATAATTTTTACATCTTAAATCTTAATTTTTTATAAGATAATCAGACTATAGTGGTCTGATCATACTTACATGCCTGTAGCTTTAGTTTAGTTTCATGGTCATGATATTGAATCACCTTAAAACAGAGGCAAGACAGTTTGATTGCAGTAACTATTTATTTCCATACTCAGCTGAGCTTGTGCTTTCTTCTCAGTGTGTCTTTCATGGTGAATGTCTAATGCTCAGATTTTGGATTATTGCAATGTCTGTAGTGTTTTACCCCAAAATGCTGTTTTGGACTGTCTCCCTTCAATTACACTTTAGCACAGCTTTGGTTGGAGAAAAGCTACATTACACAGAACAGCACTGCCAGGCTGCATAATGAACTGCAAGAAGACTGAAAAATGTTGCTTGTTTTTTCCTCTGGGATTGCTGCTTTCTTGCTTAATTTGGTAGAAATGAGCCCAGTGTGATTATGGAGGCTGAATTTCTGACCCAGCTCACTGCTCTAGCAGTGACTCCTGGGACACCTGGTGCTTTCAAAAAGTCTCTTTCTGTCTTCAAAGGTGGATCCAAAGAGGTAGGCAGCAGATGACTGCAGGCAGTGAAGCTAGCTTTTGCCATGTACCACTAAACAGCCTGGTTTGGTATCCATAAATGATCCATTGGGTCTGTTGTTCATCACTTCAGTGCAATGGCTTAACTGGAGTTAAGCCTTCACTCAGCAAGTAAGGAAGGAAACACTTCTAATCATAAGCAGGAATCATTGGCCCAGCTTGCCAAATCAGATTAGGAGCAGTTTATATGACCATTGTAAGGGTTTATCATAAAGTGTCTGGACATAGGAGACATCAGTACACAAACAAGTTATCCCCTGATTTTTTAATTATTTTGGCCTGCAACAGTGAAGAGCATTTGAAAAGCCAGATCCTTTGTATTGCAGGATATCCTCAACTCCAGTTGTACTCCTTGAAATCAAACGTGCTCAGCACTTTCTCAGAAGGTTCATCTGGTAATGACCCCACACTGCCCTCCCTCCCAGTGAGCAGCCACTACCACCCCAAGGATGGAAATTAAAAGAGCAATCTGACTCCATCAAGAACCGTAAGACATTATGTGAAATTACTTCATATTCAAGATTTCTACATAGCTGTGCTGCCACTTACAGAAACATGTTTTCACAGCTTAAATGCATTAACCCCTACCAGGCCTCAGATCTCTATGTAGGATTTGACATGTCTTCAGAAGATCATCAGGACCTGCACGGGAATTTATGTGAACTAAGCAGCAACAGGAAGAATAAAAGCCACTCCTGGAAATTAAAAAATAACTGAATTTAGATCAAACACATGGAAAGTCTGTCTTTTGCCCTAAAAGGTTAATCACTATTTGGAATTTTTTGCCATAGGAGATTCCTTGTGTAATTATTGAAAGGCAAGATCAAAACCCAACATCATCTTTTGAGTGCCAGTGTCACGCCTGGATAAAAACAAGCTAGAACAGCCCTAACGATATTTGCTCCCAGACATGCTGCTGAATCTCTGGCTATGTTTGGGATAGGAAGGAATTTCCTCATGTGGTGAATTGGCAGAGCCTTGGGGTTTGTCTCGTTCTCATGTATTGCTCAAGGATCATTTTGTTTTGAGTCTTATTTCACATTCTTTGGCTTTCTGTGGCCTTGTGATCAGAACAGAGCCTTTGCCTTTTCCCATTGCTGGGCCCTGTTTTGTTTCTAAAGATTTCCTCTGCTTTACCAAGCAGGTATGGATAGATCTGATTTTTCTGCATTACAAAGGTACTCTAGCAATCACAAAAATAATCCAGGTTATAGCCCACCTGGAAAAAAGATACAGGGGAAGGAAGAGGGCAAAGGGAATAATGAACTACTCAGTCAGGTACAGCCTTCCTCTCCACTCTAGAAAACAAATGGATTGCAGGATGCTTCAGTGTGCAGAAGTATGGTCAAAGCATATGTTGTGTCAGGGCAGCACTGCACACAACCTCTGCTTTCCTGTGTGACTAGATCATTGTCAGGCCTAATATGAAACAAAGGACATAGTTGCTAAACCTCATAGTCAATGACAAAATTCCTTATTATTTCTTTGTTATGTTTGTGAAAACGGTCTGTAGGTCTGATAGATACTTACAGTGCACTTGATTACTCTTGTTATTTCAGACACATTACTTCCAGATCTTTATGAAAAGCCTCAGTACTTTCATTTGGTGTTCTTGGTAACCTATGTGTGTTTTGGCCTTTCTTGAAGCCAACGGGAGAGGCTTTGCACTGGACTCACAGAGAGCGAGCTTTGGCTTGGGTTGAGTAGAACCAACAACCTGATCCAACAACTACTTGATAGGGTGTTTCTCTAGCTGTTTTCTATGTTTCATGAAAGGTAAGCTAATTTTAAATATCCAAAACCCCCCAAGATTAGACAGCTATGTGAAGGTTGTGAACACATGAGTAAACTCAAAACTGGAGCTCAAAGAGAAGGATAAATTGAATCATTCCTCCAAAAGGGATATTCACTTTAGCATGTTATAACTGTAAACAACGTTTGCAGTTTAATACTTAATTCCATTAGTTATAGTTAAACTGGGCCATTCTGAGGGGTGCTGGGGCAGTTTTCCCAGATAGGGCACTGCTGTCCTCCCTTCCCTCTGTCACCTTGGCAGTGGACATCTGGTTTCATATCCTTGTTGCTGTTCACAGGCCACCCCATGGATCAGAGGCTGCTGAGGATGCCCGTGTGAGGCAATAGTCTTAAAAGGCTTTTTGACAGAGCAAAGGGCTTTTTGACAGAGCCCCAGACAATAGTGCTGAAATCCTTCTCATTTAGCTCTGCTTTGACCCTGTCCTGCTGCTGAAGTCAATAGGAAAAGTCCTTTGTCTTCAGCTGTGCTAGAGTATGTGTTCTGCCTGGCCAAAAAAAGAGGAGTTGGCTGCGATGGTGCATAAAAGGCAGGTGGAAAGGCAGGAACTACTGCTCCTTCCATTGTTACTTTATTATTGTCCACCATTTGTCATAATTGTTTCGCTGTTAATTGCCATTCATCTGAGGAACACACATTGAGCACGTTTCCTATTTGGAACTGACAGAGAGGGAGCATCTGAAAAAATCCCTGAGGATTTTTAAGATCACAAGCCTCAGAAAGGTAACAAAATTAACACATATAATTACCCTTGATTTTCTTTGTGACTGCTGACAAGGTTAGTAACAACCCTTCTTTCCGAGAGCTTGTTTTGTCTCCTCTAACAAAGAATTCAGATTGGCAAGTGTTAGGTCTGATATATTATTGTTGTTACGGAAAAGGTGATGAAATTAGAAACAAATTACATTAAAACTTCATAAATCATAAAGGCTGCATACTGAGGAAAATTAATAAAAACCAACTTTTTCTTTTCTTCATCATTAACTTAAAGCGTAATTTGAAGACTGTCCCTAACTGAGTCCTATTTAATACATCCCCCCTCTAACTTGAGTTGGGGGATAGCTTAAGCAGCTCTGTTGTGAGGTGAATGATGAAGACCAAGGTTGGTGAAACTGCACAGTGATTAGACTGAGTGTGGTCTGTAATGCAGCTGTTGGTGGCCAAGTCATGCTGTCTGTCCTCAGATGAGTGCCTCTTGAGTTACAGTAACCCAAGAAATTCTGTCTTTTAGATGCCAGCTCTCAGCTGTTCCTAGAATTAAATTCTAGACTGGTACCATGCATTTTAATAGAAAAAGATCTATTTGAGCTCTAGTTTTTTCATTCTCAAAAAGAAAAGTTAATTTCTCTAATTTCTGTTGATTTTCCCCATGCTCCTCCTGTTTCTCTCTTCTGGTTTGTAACAGAGGCGCATTTGTGATGAAAGAAAGCAGGACCTATTTATGGGAAGAGGCGGGCATGGTCTGGATGCTTCAGAGGATCATCTTGTAAGTAGCTTGTCTTCATTGTCTCATGGTGCAAACATAAGTCCTCATCCTTGTTAATCTGGTTGATTCAAGAGTTGGAATGGTGTGCATTGATATTGATGGGTTACTCCTATTCTGAAGAATGAGAATACCCATTATATTTGAAAAGATGTTACTTATGTTCTCAGGAAAACTCCTAATTTTCTCAGCTATTTCTGTATATTCAGCATAAAAGGATTGCACAATGGGCCTAGCGACTACCACAACTATTGTTTACGATCTGTCATCTAATCCTTTCTATGAGTCAGACGGTGCCTACTGGGTTGGGCATTTGATTGGGATTAGAAACTCATTATTACGATGATGCATATTGCAGTGCTGCCTGGAGGCCTTAGCAGGATTACAGCCACGCTGTGCTAGACAGTGTGCAAACCTATAGCTTGTAGCCTATTGTTAGGGGCACCCTCACTCTAATTCTGGGTTTAACACCATTTCTCCTCATGTACCTTGGGTAAGATGTCTAATCCTGTTCTGTTTCCATGTTTTTTCAGGGGAGATGATAATTTGTTTCCTACCATCAGTCAATGCCTGAAACCACCTGCTTTTAGAGGGGAATGCCAGGATGATGTCACCCGAAGGCCACAGGGAAATGCTGCATCACAAGTGGGAAATCTCATTTCCTCTGCTTGAGTACCTCTGCTATTCAGTGAAGTCAGTTTTGCAATGGGAAATTGTGCCCTTTCCAGCAGTGCTGCTGCACCCAAAGAATATGCAAGGTGAAAAACGCAGCAAGTCTTGAGTTGCACCAATGCTGTTTGTAACTGTGGAGTCACTTGCTGAACCAGGGGCACGCTAAGTGGCTTTAGAGTCTTCCTTCTCCCCCTGCTCTGCAGCCCATGGCTCCTGTCCTAAAGTGGGACCTATCTGGGGTGGCAGACAGGTTCATCTTCTCCCTGTCCTTTCAGGCTCTAGGTGTTCCTGCTGCTGCTATTCCAGTGTTGTGCCGAAAGAAAGCTTGCTGGGTCCGTCTACCATCACACCCTGTTTGTACTCCATCTCTGTGCTGCCACGGCCACTCATCTGTGTCTTCAGTTAATCCTGAGCCTTGTCTACACAGCTGCTGTTCACTTACAGGCAGCTTCTGCCCTGCAATATTTCTCAAGTGTGAACCTTGGCAGGGATAAGCTGTCTTTCCGTACAGTTTCAGGTCAGGGTGAGCTTGACTGGATTTTATCTCCCTGTAGAAATGGTACCTTTTCTTGTCTGTCCTGGACACTGAGCTGAGCTGGCCATACAAATAGCTTGGGAAAATGGAATTGAGCTACATACAGATGAGCCCTTTGTGGGGTGCCTGCTGCCCATTTCCCTTGGTGGGAAAAGTGCTGCTCAGTGAGACTACTCTGCAAGATACTCCTGAAGAAGAACAAAGATGTCTGAGACATAAAGGTGACTTGCATAGGAGAAGCCATGCTCATCACAGCCACGAGCCCATTGGGATCACTGTGTGCTTGTTTTTATGCTGAAGGCAAATGGAGCAGAGCTTAAATTCTGTTTAAAAAGCTGGTCATTCTAATGCTGCATCCTACATCCCTCAAAGACAGGAGCAAAGGTGGTGCTTGCTGAAGAACTGAACAGCATCAGCTTTGTCTCCCCCTTTTCTAAGCCCAGATATCTTCCCTACAAACTAATAATGATGTGCTGACATTGTCACAGCCATCACAGGCTGGAGCTGGTACACACAAGACTATCCTGTTTTTCAAACTTCTTTGTCTCGTGGGAGATTTGAGACATGAACACTTAGTTGGTCTGTGTCTCCTTATTTGAGACTGACCAGTCTGAATCACTTTTGATAAACTATCACAGGGAGTCTCAAGCACAGTTAAGTTCCTATCAGTTTAATTAAAGTATATCACTGAATGGAGAAACCCTGTGAAATGCTCCCATAGAGGAGAAAGCTACATTGTGAGTGTTCCCCTGAGTAATCACCAGAGGCTGCTATCAGCAATGTAATCAGCAATGGCTGGTATCACAGGGCACAGAAAAGCTTAACTTGAAACTCAGATCTCAACACGCACCAAAGAACAGTTGAGACAAGAGTGTCTAAGGACTAATCGTGTCCACTATATCGTGAGAGTGACTGAAAAGTAAATAGAGGAGTCACTGTAAGCTGGTCTGAGGCATGGGTCTGTAGGAAACTAGGATTCATTAATTTTAATGTATGAGGGAGAGACTGGCCAAGCTTCTTAGATGCTACTTTTGTGCTATTATAGGCACAAGGTCAGACAGTAAAAACTTTGTTAACCAAAGCAAAGTTATATTTAAGACTTTCTGTACCTATTTCATTCTATCTCTGTCCTGCAGCAGCTTTTGAGGGTGTGATACCATGTGAATGAGGCTGGATATAAGAAGCTGGAAAGTGACAGTGGGGAGAAGAAAGCATTTAGGGTCAATGCGGAGTTTCCTTCATGCTTCTCCTACTCTGGCAAGTCACTGGTGCTGGCCATGGTGGTACAGACTACACCAAGTCACCTTTGGGGACTCAAGTGCACTTGACAGAAATACCTTCTACCTTCTATAATTTTCCTTTTGTTTCACAAATTAATGTTTGTAGAAACTAACCACAGATTAGATTAGTGCCTTGCTCCCATGGGATGCAGACTTCAGGGTTTAGGTAACGCTCTCTGGATAACAAGAGCCAACAAGTTATAACTGACTCATTCCCCTGGGTGAAACATGCCCTGCTCCAATGGCAACAGAAGCAAGCTGAGCATGCTCCCAGGAGATGCCAAGTGTCAACACAAGGGCAGGCATCTCCCATTGTGATTAACCAAGCAGAACTTGCAGTAGAAGAGCTACTGAGGTGATTGATCTTACATTTATCCTACTGGTGATATCAGGCTGCTGATGAGATTAGAAGGACAACATTTAATGCAGTCCTTTGGTAATGGAGCAAGATATATATTCTTAGCATAAGCTACTTAGGAAAAATTTCTTTTACTTAGCATTTATCACTTGTTACTGATGTTTTATTACATTGATAGCCATCCCAAGAAAATGTTTTAAAGTCCCTAACTGTTTCATACATAGGCATATTCCCTTTGATGCCAAACATATTTTGAGAGAACAAGACTGGAGATAAACTGAGTTAGACCTACTTAGTTACACTGACATAAACTTAATGTAGCTCCCTTTTGACCAATGCAACAGGACCTAATGTGCTTTCTGAGTCACTGTGTTTCTTCCTACTGGCACTGATGGAAGCTGTATCCAGCATATGATGGACCTTACTCAAGAGAAGCTTACAGTGAACCTCGTAGGACCTCTGGTTTGAGCAAGAAATGCCAAATTTGATCCTGTAGGGTAAAAGATGCTGCATTTCCTCAAACATGACTTTGGTCCACTCTTTCCCCCTTCCCAGGATGAGCCAAGTTGGACACATTTCTTGTAGGTGAAATAGTCTCTCTTTTTTTTTTTTCCCACAAGCTTCTCAGGTATACAAAAGGATAATGCAGTGTACAGCATCATCATCTAACGGTGCTTGTAATGTGCACTATGCAGAAGAGCCCCAGGGTGTTGTGCAATGAAATTCTACAATAATCTTAGTAACAAAGAGCAATTAAGAGCAGCAGTTAACCTATGTTTTTCTACCCTACTTTAAGTGTCAGCTTATATCCAGGATTGCAAATACTAGTTGGAACTGCATTGCACTGTCCAGAGGCATAATTACAGAAAGCTGTAGTTGTCTTTATCACAAAGTTTTAATTAGCAAGACACATTAAATAACCAGCTGATACAGATCTTAATGAATCATTTATAGGCCTACATCTAAGATAATTATATGTAGCTGGTCACACATAATCACTCACATATGCCAGAGCTTATGTGAAATGGAATATGCATCTTCCTCGTGAAATAAAGGTGAAATATAGGGACAGGGCAGAACTGGAGCAATACCTTACCTTAATCAAACAGCTTGTGCCTGGACCACTCCTAACAAAATTGAGGAGGAATAAGAACAGCTGGCTTCAACAGAAATCCACCCTGAGGAAAGACAGGAGCTCTGGGCTTCTAAATTGTTGCCTGGTTTGGTTTTTGTTTTTTTAAATCAAGGTAGTTTTTCCAGGTGGGCATTTAATGTGATGCTGCTAAGGAATGAGGAGAGGAAAGACGCATACCAGGGTCAGGGACATGTTTTCTGGGGTGAGCTGGGACTCTGGTTTCTGCTGGCCACTTCATGCCGTTCTTGCTGCAGCTCCCTGGCAGTCTAGCATGCCCTAGATGTGTCCCTTTTAAATCCAACTGAGCTGCCTGCCCTGAAAGCTGTTCCAGAGCAACCATTGCAGCCCCCCAGAAGCAGGATCACTACTCCACCAGAGGAGTTACCAGCTCTCCAGTTTTACCAGCTTTCCGGCTGCTTAGTATGTCTGGATGAAAAAGTGGGAAACGTGCCCAAACATCCAGTTGCCCCAGGGTTAATTTGTGCTCTGCCTACTATTTCAGGGCCAGATTTTCATGGCATTTGTGACTGCTCCTTGATAGTAAAAAAGAAGTATCTTTTCTGGCCAAGTGAAGGAGGCATGGGAGCAGCTGGCTGTGAAGGCGTATTTGTTGTCACTGATGATTTCTGTAGAGTTCAGTAAGTGTATGCACATAGCATGGCTGAAGACACATAGGCAAATAAGTTGTGATGTGAGAGGTATAATATGTGCCTCTTTCTCCCCTTTGCCTGGCAGAGGCTGCAGTCAGGCCGCTCTCGCCGATCGGCTGCGGCGACAGGACAGTCTGACTGATGGAGCTTCACTTGGGAAACTGGTTCTTAGGGGAAATCTGCCAGGCTCTGGGATGTGTATGTCAGTCATGGGGTTTTTTGGCAGGTTTATCCATCCCACCCTACCATGCTGAGCTCCCTCATGTACTTGTGTCCCTGCCTCCACTCCTCCCTGCCCCTTGGGCTGCCTTGGTATCCATCTCGGGCCCTGTAGTTTAGCTTGTATAATTCTGAGCTGCTGGTTTCTTCTGTTTTTTATCAAGTAATATTTCAATGCCTGCTTGTATGTAACATGTTAGTCCAAAAAAACCCCCCAACAAAACAAACCTCCTGCATCAGATAGACATATTTGTCCATAATCTTTCTTGCAGTGTCTGACTTGGCTTACCATGCCTAGCTGGGCTCCAGTAGGAGCAAAGCTCCTGTTTGTCTGATTGCAAGGCAAAACCTAGTGATAAAGATACCATTGCAAATGTATATTTGAAAAGATTAGGAGCAAAGTATTACCAACCCATGCAATATCATAATCCAAGGTCCTTTAAAAGAAGCACTGAATAATTTTCTCAATTATCCACAGGCTCTGCTGTTAACAGGTTTCCCTGGTTCCCAAGCATCAAACTGCTGATCTCTGCAAAACTTCTTTCAGTTTAAGTACAGAGTTCTCCTTAAAATTAGTGGGCTTTTCAGAGTTAATATGTTAATCTCCTGATGCACCACAGCGGGCGTCTGGAATAGATCTTCCTAGACTATTTACTCTGTGCTTCCTTTCAGGGTGGTTAGAGGCAAGGGAGAACTTGTGGCAAGAACTGACGTGGTGTAGGGTTTGACAGCATCTTTCCACACCTAGTTGTTGCTTTTGTGGAGGAGGGAGAAGCTGAGGCTCCCAGCACGGCTCCCAGTGTGGTTTCTTGGCTTCTTCCCATCAGGGGGCTGTTGCAGAGCAGGGCTTGAGACCCTCTTCCATTCCCCCCAGCATGCCCAAGGTGGAAGAGGTTTCCTTTGACGCTTTATCCTGGAAGAAAAAGAGAAACCTGGTGAAAGAGGTTTACTTTCCAAGGCAGAAAATGGTTTGTTTGAGGTTGAACCCTCCAGGTCCAGAGGTGTACGCCAGAGGAGCACACCGCGTGCTCCATCTGCGAGGGCAGCTGCTGGGAACGCTCTCAGCACCACGTCTGATCACAGCCTACGTGCTAAAGCTGACAGTCTGTCTGGACGGATGGTTGTAATAACATTTCACTTTGTGGCTCTTGCTGTTTTTATCCTCCCAACACCCTCAGGAGGTAAGGAAGCACTGTTAGTCATTTTATGGTGAGAAACTGATCCATGGCATGATGGGGCCACACAGGGAGACAATGGCAGAGCCACTCGGCTATCAGACTCCTCTCCTTTCTTATCAGCTCTGCCTTATATGTAGCATATGGGGAAATGACTTCTGAGTGACTGTGAAGAGTGGGAAGGAGCCAGGGAAATGGGAAGAGCAATGCATGCTCCTGCCACCGAAACTGGACTGCTTAAAAAGCCCTTGGTACACTGAATGACAACAGATTTGCTCTAGCACCACCATGTTTTCAGTGGAGTAGATTTTTTTCCCAGTTCTCTTTTTAGACTCTCAGTCTTGGTTTTCCAGCCACCGCCAACACTGTCTGGGCACAGGTCCATGTTTACTCTTACTCCACAGCCAGAAATATGGTGATCTCTGGTTCATGCTAGTGTGTGGTTGTGATGAATGCATCAAAATGCGTCATCAAGAGCCACCAGCTACATAAAGCACAGAACCATGGCAGGGAAATCAAAGAGTATATAGCACAACATTGAGGAGAGTAAGCATTGGAAGCCAGAAACTTGTTTAAAACACTCTGAATTTTAAAATCACTTTATCAGAAGGCCACTTACAAAAGTAAAATGTTTCTTTCAGAGTGTCATGTTTTGGTTTCTGAGCTGGAGCAGGGGTACAGTTTATTTTAGAAGAGCCAATGGTACCAATTACAGCTTGAGACTTTCAGAGCAGCATAGGGGACTCAACGACACATCTTCCATTAATTATCTCTTGGCCAAGTTAACTCTGCAATGATAGCACAAGTAATATGTCACAAGCTCATTTTTTGTCATTAAAATCAGCAGATATGACCCTGATCCTTGCTGGGAGCACATCTCAGTAAGAAGATGTTATTTTATCTCAGATGCTTTTCAAAGAATGCCGTTTTACTGCCAGGTTGTGCTGAAGCAGAGCCCAGCTCCTGCTCTTTCAGACCTCCTGAAGCAGTGAAAGAATAGGAACCTGCATTAGCCCTCTTATCAGCGCAGAGCCTGGCCTAAGCATGTCTTTCCTGATCACCTTCTCCTCCTATTGGTACAACAAAGAAATTATCTTAGTTTCCAAAAGCTGACATGTAGGTACAGCTGGTAGGTATTAGCACTTCAGTTGTATATTGCTGGAATGCAAATAATTTGTCAACTCTTGTTTTACTTGCTTGACTCCTTGGTGTATGTGCTTAAGAAGTTTTGGGAGCAAGTGTCCTTGATTCCAAATTGAACATTTTGGGCTCCATGGAGAGATGGCTCCACCCTGGGAGAGAGTGTCCTCTGCCCTTATGGCCACGGTCTGGGGTCAGAATATTGAACCAGGGGCTGCCACTGTTGCGCACCTTCAGAAATTGTTTCAGCTTTTCATGCTCCTGCTCCCTCTTCCATCCTTCCATATAAGCTTTGGGGATCAAAAAGCATCTATTTCTAGGTAGTGTCCAGTGCCCACCTCTATGCATTAAAACCTAGCAATGCATTAAGCACTAGCAATGACAATTTATGCAGCAGCTTGCTCCACCAGCCAATTCAGTTTATATCTGAAAAGGAAAAAAGAAAAAACAAAACAAAACAAAACTCTTTGCATTGGAATGGGTCGCTCAGGGCAGTGGTGGAGGCCCCATCCCTGGAGGTATTTAAAAGACATATAGATGTAGTGCTTAAGGATATGATTTAGTTGAGGACTTGTCAGTGTTAGGTTAGTGATTGGACTTGATCTTAAAGGTCTTTTCCAATCTAGGCAATTCTGTGATTCTGTGAAAAAATGCTCAGTTTGGAATAACCCCCTAGCATGTGTGAGATTGCCATTTTAAAAAGAAAAGGTGGAAAAACCCAGCCACTGGTATTGGCCATATCCTTCATGAAAAGCAGTGCTGATGAATAGACATGTGCATCCCTCAGTCCATCTGGCTGCCCAGTGCCTCTGAAGATGGCAGCTGGGCTCAAAGTGGGAAGGAGGTAACCTGCTGGGTGAAGGTGTCCAGGTAATAAATTAGCCCTCAAAAAACTGAAACAAACAAGAAAGAAAATGCACTGTCCAAAAAGAGAAGTTAAAGGGAACAGGATTGCACCGTATTAAGCAGTCTCGTCAGTTTGCAATTAACACTACGCATTAATAGCAACAGAGCAAGTTTTTTACCAGCTCCTGGGAGGTGCTCCAGCAGGATGCACATGGAGACTACATGGCAGTGAGAAGCACCTGAGCCTCAGCCTTTTAGAGGGGATTGTACCTGTGCAGGTTTGTCCTGGCAGACCCAGCTAGAGAAGGTGCCACATGGCTCAGGTGGGATCTGTGATCCTGTTAGGATGCTGTGCTAATGCAGGCAGTATTAATGGGAGTATCCAGTTAGAATTTCTTCCTGTGAATACCAATAGCTTTATTTCTTTTCATTATTAGAATTGTCACTGAGAGAGTGTCTGCTCTTTCCTTTACTGCAGCTATTCTAAGAGTATCAGAAAGTCAGCTTGGAAGATGCACTCCTCTGGACATGCAGGCACTGACAAGGACTTTACCCAAAAAGAGCTTCATGCCCGGCTGAAGTCAGAGCTGCTGCGTCTAAGTGTGAAGCTGCTTCTTCTCCTGGAGTCACAGTAAGATGAGAGGTAAGATTGTGTGCCAGCACCTGCAACCTGATTTCAATTGCAGGGTTATAAACGTGCCTTGGACCTTTGCATGCATCTGTGTGGCCCAGGGGCTCTGAGGCACCCTCTGAAATGCTGTCACAGTGTGGAGGATCTCTATCCCTGCACTCATCCACAGTGGCAGGGACAGAAAAACAGTCAATCTCTTGGACTGACAAAACTGCAGCAGCTAAAAGTTTCTGTTTCAAGGCCATCAAGGGAAAATATTGCACTTTCCCTCCTCCATGAGCTGCAGAGCCTTTCCTAGAAGGGCTCCATGATGTGCTGCAGCAGGGCACTGGGGCTGGTTTCCCACTCAATGCCACAGGCAGAGATGTGAGCACAGGTGAGCAAAGGCTGATATGTATTAACCAAGCCAGTGTGGGTGGAGAAGTAACTGTTTGGCAGGAATGTCTTAAAGCAAAATACACTAAAGCTTGTGATGAGCTGATGTATTACAGCAGTGAGAACTGTATACATTTGCAATGGGCTGTATCCAATGAGTGTTACAAGAAAGTCGAGATTTCAGGAATAAGAGAAAAATGGTTTTAAGCTGATTTCTAATAAAACACGGCTTACACAGTCATGTTATCTGTCTCTCTCTGCCTGCTTATACCCTCCCTTTTCTCCTTTATAACTTTTGCTTCCATTAGGGTCACTGTTCACTACCAAAGACAGCAATGGTCCCACCAGGTCTGTAAATACCAGCAGTACATCTGGGGAGAGAGGTGGGGAAATGCTGCCTGTGGACAGTCAACATTCACACAGTCTCCGCTAGGGCCAGTGGCCTTGGCCAACTTCCCTTCAGCTGCCCTGACTGCTGGCTGATATAAGCTTCCAGTGACGGTTTTCACCCTGTTCCCAGGGGAATGACCACTGCTTTTCTACACTTTCTTGTGATGCACACTAGTCTTCAAAGTCTACCATATAGGTTGGTTTCACAGATGACTTCCAGGCTGATTTTAGGGTCTACTTTAAACTAGGAGAAATACTGGTAGAGTCTGTGGATGGCATGGTCTCGCCTGACTCTCATGCTCTCAGGAAGTCAGTTATCAGAGAGAATTTTAATGGCTCTTATGGCCTGTATAAAAGACTAGCGATATCAGAGAGAATTCTTAAACAGACTTGTTCCAAGCTTTACACAATATCTTTTTTGCCTCACTGCAGAAATGTAAGCCCTCATTGCATGCTGCAAACCAGTTTGGCTGATGGATGCTCTAGGAAGACGGTGCTGGGGGAAGCTGCCTCCATTGCTGGTTGCTGCCCACAACAATAACCTGGCTCATGGGCTGTTCTGCTTTCCCATGAAAAGGCTGCACATTGCACTACTCCTTGTCCTCCTGGATGGAGCCTTCTCTGGGTTTGTGGCTTAAAAGCTGATTGCTGACAAGGGGAGAGAGGAAGATCAATAATCCTCAATAAGTGGATAAGTAAGAAAGTGGCTTAAGGGAAAGCTCCAGACAGCTCATAGTTACCATTAGGAGGGACAAGTAGTGATGTCTTATTGGCATATCTCATTAGAAATTGCTGGGAGCTACTGGACTGGACAGTCGCTTCAAATGCCAGCAACCCTGGGGGAGCTGGATGTAAATGTTGTAATTGATATAAGGATGGAAACCGCTCCACTACAAAGTGACATTTCAGATATTGTGAGAATAGATGATGTTAAATATCCTCAGCAAGATCTGTTTCCTTCAACTCTTTTGACTCCTGTCAGAGGTGCATGTTTGAGCTTTTCTCTGGGCAGATGGCTTCTGCAAATAGAACCGGCTTTGAAATACAAAGTTTTGCTGAATTCATTATATGCCTTCTGACTTCAAAGCTTTGCACTTTCCTCTTTAGTTTTAAATAGAGCCACTTGGCTGCTTTCAGGCCTGTTATAGTTGAGACAGGTGCTGCAGTGGATGTCACCAGTGAAACACAGCAACAGTGGAAGAGTAACTCAGGGTGCAGTGAGCAGCAGCGTGCCCCCCTGGGGTTGTGTCTCACCTCTGCCCACATTTAGCTAGGAGGGACATGGTTCCTACAGCTACATGGGTCTCAGGGGACTTACCCTGTTGGGGACTTCCCTGATTTTCTCATTCCTCAGCAAGGAGGATGGTTGCACCAGCCTGTCCCTGCTCCCCCAGCTCTCCTGGGATTCAGAGAACTGTGCAAGGAGGAGGACAGGATGGGACAGGGATAACGTTTGCAACAGGAGGTGGTGTTCTGTGCATATCAGCATAACTCCTCTTCATTGAGGACTTGACAACAGGGAGCTTCTTCCCTGAGAGGGAGGATCTATATGAATTAATCCTTAAAGAGCTTTATATTGAATTTACTTTCTGGACCATGGTGGTTTTCCACCCCAGCTTAGTAAGTGGATACCGGTAGTGAGAAGTTGTTGTAAGCATAAGGCTATCTTCATTACTGTACTTTGGCTATATGTACTTCACTCCAACTGAAATGATGAGTTTTGGGTTTCACATCTCATTTTGCTTTTGAGGATGTGTCGCAGCCACTCAAAGTGATACAAATTGGAGAGTTTTCTCTTTATATTTGCTTGTTACACAAAGGGATGACATTTTGTTGGCCAAAAGTTTTCTTGGAAAGAAAATGCCACTTTGGAGACTAAAATGTCAGTTTAGTCAAATTGTTCATATGCACAAAAGGGAGGAGAAACCGGTGCCCGAACTTCAAAGCAGCTGAACCATTCCTTTCAACATCTTCTGAGTTGCCACAATTTTATTTCAACATCCTTCATGTTCAGTTTGGAAGTTCTAGAGGCTTAAAGCCAATATCTGTACAAAATGTTTCCTTCACCCACAAACTATTTTTTATTCTTTTTTTTTTTTTTTAAGAACTGACATCAAACTGAATATCTATTATTTGCCCTTCTCTGGTTGCCTACAGCATCTGGGTAAGTTGGAGGCAGAACTTACTAAACTGAAAAATATTTAAGCAGAAAAAGTTCTTCATTAGTACCTCAGCTCTCAGTAGATGGATCCTTTGTTGATGCTCTAAAAGAATGGTGTATTACGACTTTCAGCATTCCTCCATATACTCTTGAACTGAGAAGCTTTTGTAGGATCTTTGTCTTATCAGCAGTACATTATAAAAATGTCCACTCTTCCCAAACTTTTATTGTTTCATTGGAAGGACTACTCTTAATTTCAGCCCTGGAGTTGGTTTATGTGTGGTTTGATCATCTGTTCCTTCTTTCATACAGATGCAGCACAGTAGCCCTGTCACACAGGATTAATGGCAGAGTGTGGTGTCACTTGCAGAAGCAAAGTAAGTAAAAGTGAACAGTAATATTGTAACATATGGATAAACACCGAAATTGGAATAATTTTTCTGAATGTTTCAGCATCCTAAGTACAAAGTAATAACCCTGCCAGGAACAATATTCACTGCTCTCTAATCTGGCTGTGACGGAATTAGCAGCGTTCTCCCAGGAAGAAGGCAGGTATGTCAGCGGTGGAGACGCAGTGTGCAGTGCTGTTAGAGCAAAAAGCAAACAAATCCCTCAGTCAGAGCATGGGGGGAGAAACCTGACACTACTTGGAAAACCTGCACTGCTTTGAATAGGGCATTTTTCTTGGTCTCCTCATGGGAAGGATAATGCAAAAGGTGGATGGAGATATATATATGTGTATACGTATTTTTATATCAGACAAAATGTCTTGTAGGGTTTGTTAGAAGATGAAAATCAGAGTGTGTAAAATCTAGAATTAGAGCAGGAAGATCTCAAACAGTGGACTGAGTTCTCTCTGCCTTAATACAAAATAAGGGATAGGCAAAGCCTCAATGAAGGATGAGGCTTAAAAATATTCCAGTTCCCCTCACAAAAGTAGAAAGAATTATGTGGCATTACTGATGGGGGGTATGTTACTCAGCCATTTTTCAAATTTGTTAAACTATTTGCCTCTAGGTTTCCATGTGCATTCATTTTTAGAGGCACCAGCCAAAAGATGTTTGATGCTGAGAAAATTGTAAACATCAAGCTCTTCTTAGCTGCCCCAAGGTCAGTGCTTAGAGAGTTTAAATTTTGGAGATGTCAAGTTAAGGCACTTGCATAGAAAAAATAGATGCTCAATTACACTGTTTATCCCATCTACTCAAAAACATGTTAAGCCCTAGCCATCTTTGAAATAAAATCTTCCTCCACAACATATTGCTGCCCAGTAGCATGTGTCACAGAGCATATTTAAGATTTCTTCAGTAGAAGCCAAGATCGGCCACTGCCAGAAATCAGATATTCAATTAAACAGTCTCATGCTTCAAGCCAGTATGGCAAGGGTACCTCTTCATGAAAAAATTGCTGCTGTGGGAACAGCTGGGATGAAATGATTGCGAAGAGAGAATTTTTACATCAGCAGTAGAACCTGAAGAGGACAGCCACAAAGCTTCGTGCATGTGTGATGCTTCCCTTGAGCACTATTCTCTTCCAGCCTCCAACCATGATCTAGCCTGACCCTGGGAAATGACAGGAGACAAAAAGTGGCTGTACTGAGACAATGGCTTTGCAAAAAGCAGTTGCACTCTGGCTGTGGCTTTAAAAGAAGCAGCTGTGCTGGGACTATGGCTTTGAATGTTGTTTTTGACAACAATGCAAGCTTGTGCCTTCGCTGCTTCTCCACCCTTCTCCTGAACTGACTGTGGCCATGTACACGGGTGTCTCAGCACCAAACTGCATCACAGAGCAGAGCTTACACCCTCTACCTTCCCCTTTTGCTTTCTCCATGCTATTTTTCCCATCAGCTCAGCTCCCTGGGGCATTTGTGGCACATCCGGTGCCTTGGTGTGGCTGGAGATGACCGAGCTGGGGCAGGGGCTCACCCAAGGGAACAGAACATTTTCTGCCTGTGGGTGGCTGTCTAAAGCATGGGTTGTTTTATTTGCCTTGGGATCTAACTGTCTTGGCTTAGGTATTGTCAAACAACAGAAAGGACTGACATTAGCCACCTAGTTCCTATTAGTAAAGCCACTTTAAAATCTCGTTGCAATCACTTTTTTCCTAACATGTAACTAAAGGCCTTTTTACCTCGCCTTTACATGACGGCTGCTTTCTACAGTCTGAGCCATGCAAACAGAAATCAGGCATATGCATCTTGCTGATACAGGTATTTTGAAACCCTTTCCAAATACTTTTGCCGCTGACTGCAGAAAAGCTTTTATATCAGTAAGAATGTGTATATTGGGCTTTCTTCCAGAAGCTGTGAGAGGGGCACAATATGTGCTGCTGGATTATTTTACCAACTGAATAAATGTCATCTCTTTTTCAAATAAGAAACTTGGACTATGGAAGGAGAAGTATTTCAGTGTATAAATGAGTTCTACACTTACTGAACTTGGTGCCTTCACCATGCAGAGGTGCTCAGGTATATGCAGACAAAGCACCCCAATACTTTTAGTGTGGCAGATCTTAAGTGCCCAATATTGCTCATGGTATTTCCCTCCCTTGGATAAATTGGCTTTTTAAAGCAGCAGCTGAGACCAAGGGGGATATGTGAGGTTTGAAGGGGGAAAGAAGTCTTCACAAAATCTTAGCCTGGGCTTCTGATTTTGGGCAGCATGACTAAAAATGTGAATTCTGGACTTTTACACCCCCCTCACCCCCCTCATCCTGTTGTTCTGGGGGATGATTGGGCTATATGCTGTTTTGTATAAGATGATGGGTTATTGCAATCAAAAACTTCACTGAGATACACAATCTTTCTATCTGCTGGTATACCATTGGCATATTTTTCCTTCTCAGGGTGAAAATGTACCAGGAACAACAGGTATCCCCAAGAAATGCATCATGAGGCTTAAAACGTAGTGTACAACGTAGGAAGGTATCAGGTTAAAATTAAACCTTCTGTTTGTAATTAAGAGATTAGTTAAGTGCTGTGCTCTGCAGCTCTGTAAAAGCCATAGGCAGCAGCCGAATTGCCCTGGGAAGCATGGTAATAGCCACCCTGGTACTTAGGAACCAGCCTGTGATAAGCTGCATGTGTTCCCTGAAGTGAAATATCACATGGATCCTGATGAGCTTGTCCTTCAAGGCAGCTACTGTGCCAACCTTGCTGTGCTTGGTGAGGTTACCACAGATGTACTGTACAGATGGTGACCCGAGGGAGTCCCTCTCCTAAATGCTGATCTGGATGCCTGAGCCAGTGGTGCTGTACAGAGAGCAAAGTGTCCAGCGATAGCCGAAACTCTTTTTTAGAAAAAAGACATCTTTTTAGAAGAAAATGTCCATATAAACCTATTCCTCTACTTCCTTGTTGTAGGACTTTGCAAAAGGCATCTACTGTCCCTGCAGCTCCACGCTTGCTGGAATGGGAGCTGGGTGGTGCTGGGCCACAGAAGATGCTGGTACCCACCATCTGGGGCAAGCCTGTGAAACACAACTGCTCCCTGCTCACCAGTGGGTAAAGCACCTCTGTCACAGACCCTTGTTAAAAATGCATGGGTTATGGCATTGTAAGAAAGAAATCAATGCATTTATGTTTGAGTACAGTGTCTTTTGCTTCTGTGGGTAGTTCTTCTAATGCTTTGATTGGCATTGACTGGTGATGACTGGGGTGTAGCGGGAGAGCTGGAAGCAGACGGTTTCTTAACCACAAAGTAGCAAGTGGCTTTGGGCTGCCTTTCAGTGCAGCATACAATTAAGCTGGTTTCCTCTGAAACTTTCCTAGAAAAACTTTGAAATCGTTCTACAGTTCACTGCTTTGCTAGATGGAGTGCAGGACATGTTCATTTGAGCTTGCAGAGAGGTTAGATTGGAATTTTTCCTTCCCATTGTTAGCAAATAGGACAGCGCTTTTGTTCCCAGACAGTTTTTAATTTTTAAAGCCAATGAGTGCCTCGTTTTGACATAGTGTTAAACATTTAAATGCAGCAGTAGGGTGCCTTCTTCATATCAAACTCAGATGGCTCATCTGCAAAAATAACCCCCAAAACAAACTGAAAACAATTCTCTTCATATGCAGAAAACTCAGCCAAGAAAACTTTCTTCTTTCTGAGATCAAAGCAGGAACGATGTAGTTTAGTTTGTGCAATAGAGTTAGATTTTTCTTCCTCCCTATAACATAGCTTCAGTCAGTTGTCAGCCAAGAGATATGTTTGGATTTTTCATCTCCGTGAGGATTTGTGGGAAAATGCACTAGGAGACCAGATCAACATTGTAATAGTGCCTGCATTGATCTAACGTAGTGTTTGTGTGGACTCCAGCCATCATTCATTTCTTCTTGGGCATCCAGAGGCTATAATGGATTATTTTATACAATAATCATGATAGTACTTAGCCGTTGTCTAGCATTTACAAGGCATTTTATGAAGAAGGTCAATATAATTATCTCCATTTTACAGCTGGAAAATAAAGGCACAGAGACATGAAGTGATTTGTCCAGGTCCGTGAGCACTGCAGCACTGATAGGACTAGGGAGAGGATCTGGGTCCCTGCAGGCCTAGAGCAGGACTCTAGCTGGCATGTCCTGGCTGTGCCACTAAAATGAGCCGTCTCTTTTTCACTTGGATATGACTGTGCAGGGTCAGCTCTCTGAGTCTCCGGAGTCGGTGCCCACCCCAGAGACCCACACCCTAGGTAGTGTTATCTCCCCAAGAGCACAGGGCTGATGAAGGATATAGACCGTGTGGTTTTAAAAAAAAATCCATCTGCTCTTTCCTTTGGTCACCACAACAACTACATGGAGGTGGGCATGAAAGGGAAGTGTCTACGTCTTCCCTCCTCCAGTTGTCTTTTCTCTTTGGAAAATCCCATCACTGAGATTTGACTGGAGCCTTACTGGTGTCTGGGATATCTGCCCTGGCAGCATCTTTCTCCACAGACTCACTGCATCTTCACCTCTCCTGCAGCAGCTTCCCCTGGTGGCCCAAGGAAACAGGTCCCATTCTTCCTCACCCTCTCTCATCAAGCCCAAGGGGACTTTGGACCACAGCACAGCCACCTGTGACAACTCCAACCCTCCCAGCCCATCTGCAGCTCTTTGAGGAGGTGCAAGAATACAGGGGCTTCCTAACACTAATCTGAAATTAATATCTGAACCTAGACAAAGGTGGTGGGCTGTCACCAACACCACAGAGCTTCTGTGCTTGGTGACTTTGCATGTTGGGAGTCTGTGGAATGGGTATCTTACTGCCTTAAACTCAGTTGAAAAAATCACAAAATTAGTCTTTAAGAGGGGCTAAACCCCCCAAACTGGGCTCCACCTGGCTTGTGCATATGCTTAACAGCTATTTATCAGCACTTTTCTGTACAAGAGCCCAGGAACATGGGCTAAGTGTTGTCAGTAGCTTTTCTTTTTCACAGTCCTTGTAACTACAGGACAAAACTCTGCGTGTGCTTAACCCACACCTCCTCCTGGGCCTAGGGTGGACTCCTCTCCTATATTTACTCCTAGTCTCCTTCAGCATCCAGCAGTGATGGGCAGTGTGAGCCCTTCCCAGACCCTGCTTTGGGTACTGGAAATGTTATTTTCCCTTTGTGGCTGACATTAGCATATGCCCAGCATCAAGGTATAGCAAGATATCCAAGAGGGGACCCTGAAAGAAGAAAAAGTTGCTTGTTTGGAAAGGTGCTTTGGCAGGTTTCTAAACGAGATATGGATCATTTGAGAGCTTGTGATATGAAGCAGAAATGGCTCCCAGCCCTTCCCCCTGCTTCTGCAGTGCTTGCTTCCCAAGCCTTTAGGCATCTGCAAATGCAAGAAATACTTGAAACTACAAAAATTGGAAAAGGCAGTTTGGTAGCTCATATTTCTTAAAGTACATGAAACTCCAGTAGATTGCTGGCTGGATAAAATGGATAAAGCATAATCCCTCTGCAAACCATAAATAGTTTGTCTACACCCAGCGATGGGAGGGAAAGAGAGGGAGAGGGTGAAGAAAGCTGGGATTTGGGGTCGGTTAAGAGGAGGGATTTCAAACAAATATTTTATGACCTTCTCCATGTGTGAAATCAGGGGTCTGTAGTAGCTTTCCATTGCTGAATGTACAGCTACTCAGTTCAGAAGCCTCAGTGGGTTCGCAGGAGCTGCCTGCTCCTGTGTGGAGCCCACCGCTCTCGTGGGGTGAGTCCTTGGTTTTGTTAAACCCATTGTAACCTTGTGGAAGTGCCTCCCCCGGAACAGGTAGCTGGCCTTTCTCTTCACGCCTTGCTGTACTCTCCATTTCCAAATCACCAGGGTACCTACACTGGACCACACTCTGCCACGCTGGGGTCCCATAGGATAATGTAAAGGTGATGAAACGCATCTCATGACAGAGTTGGGAAATGCCAGTTCTCATTGCCCAGTGGTCTCTACTGTTAATCTTAAAAAAATTACTATTAATCTTAAAAAAAAAAAGAGAAAAGGAAAAAATAGCTTTGTTTTACCTGTTGCTATATTTACTTTTAAATTTTTAAGGTAAATTTCTAGCAAAAATCCTCCTTCGCCTCTCCCATTTATCAAGATACAGTTTGTTATTGAACCTGGTAGATGACAGTGATGTAATCTCTCTCTGCAAGGAAAAGCACTGACAGCAACATGAGTTTTTATGGAGCTAGTTCTTATTAAATTTGAGGTGAGTTGTTTTTGTGGGGTTTTTTTGCTAATTTATTTATGGGCATTTCAACAATACTTTTGGTCGGTCAAGGAATGAACAGAATGCTGTAATGTTAAAAAAAAAGGAGTTTTAATCAGTTTTTGAAGGGGACTGCAAGGAAATTGTGCAAAAGAAGTTGGTAGTGCTAGGACAAAGGAAAGGGAATGGTACAACACTGCTCAGTTCCTTAAATGTTATCTTGTGCCAAAATGTCAAGTTTTTGTTTTCATACTTTTAAGGGATGAAATATAGGAAGAAAAAAACCCTTCATATTAAAATTACTTCCTTTTTGTGATTTTCTAGTGGTTTGCCTACAAATAGAAAGTTCTTACTTAATATCAGGGAATTGTATTAGTCTCTTATCTTAATTATGCTTTGTAATTGTGTAGGCCAGCGGCTCATTAATGCCTTTCCCAATTATTGCTGGGGGAAGGGCAAAAAATCCTTGCCTGCTTAAATAAAAAAGTCATGAGGTTTGGAGCCTGTGTGCAAGTCCCTTCTCCTGGAACTGAGCTGGAAGGTGGTGGTGGAAAAGCTTCTCCCTGCTGAGATGATGCCCACTGACCCACAGCCTGGGGCTTCTCCTTTCACTGCTCATCCACTCATGAGTTGGTGTGGTACTGAGTGAGCTCTGCAAAGTGAGGGAGGCCACAGGAGATACAGGCAGTAGAATGTCAGCTGTGGTAGCATGCATAGTGAGGATGGGAGCTTGTGGTTCAGGAGAGATCTCCTACATGGATAGCAAGGTCATTTGTCTCTCTGCAAATGCCCCCTTAAGAATAAAAAAGCATTAGATGGGAAAATTGAGAAACCCTTTTCCTGAGACTTTCCTTTGTCAAATAGCACCAGGCAGATACAGGCTTAACCGACATCATGCTTTTTTAATAGCAGAAATGTACATAAGCCCTAAATATTGGCAAGAGGCAGAGGTGTGAATGGATAACCTTCTGTAGTCTCCCCCACCCTCCCTGCCCCCTGTTTTAAAAGAAATCCCCACAAGTGGGGAAAGTGGAGAGCATGGCTCATGTCCTTCTACCCTTTCCTTTGCACGTTCACCATAGAGGAAGGCCATACTGAAGAACCTATGCCTCCTAAAATTGCACGTAAAACCCTGTGTGGACTACAGTAGCATGAAGAATGATATTTAAAGTCCCCCAAACACTTTTCTTTTAATCAGGACTGACTCTTAAATCACAAGCAGGGACTAACAAATACAACCCTCCAGGAGACAAATACAACCCTCCAGGAGACAGCAGATTCACTGCCTGGCACACCAGGGTCTGAGCAAATGCCAGACCCAGCTTGTCACCTCCTCACAGCATCAGGATGCAGCAAGCCTGATGTGGTTGCCTAACTGTGGGGCTGAGCTCCTGCAAATAGCCAATGGGTCTTTGAGCACTCTGCTTCTCAAAGAGACAAAACTGTCATTCTTGAACCACCAAATATGAAGACTATTTCAGTGCTAGATAGAAGCAATTACTTAAAATGGTAGAGTAACTTAAACCATTTTTATGCTGGACATCCTCCCAAACAAAGAGTGAAGTGCTGGCTAACTTGACAGCCACTGCTGATCTCAAGCACGTTTGTCACTTTGTCACCTGTAAATTTAGTCGTATACCCATGCATATATCCCTTTTGCAGGTTTGTTGTGTCTTGGGTGGGAATTGAAATTACTGCTGGCTGAACAGAGTCTTTCCTTGTCTCTGTCCTCCAGGAAGCCTGCTATTCCTGTTTCAGTTCTGTTCAAAGCGTATGTATGATCTTACTGCACACAAAGCATGCAAACACTACTATGCTTTCTGGAGCAGTACAGTGAATTGGGGGGAGCACCTACATCTGCTGGCTGGGGGCTAACTGTGTATGTATTCTGCTTGACTCTAGATATGCTTTTAGTACTGCCTAAGATAAAATGAGACAGAGATGCCAGTCCAGTCCCCTAAAAAAGATTGGGAGCAAAGGTTAGGTTAGACGTTAGGAAGGAAGTTTCAAGCAGTAAGATTATTTGGACTCAGACCATCCAGGGAAGCTGTAGAGTCTTCATCATGGATGGTTTTAAGAAAAGAAGAGATTAAAACCTGTCAGGATTCATGTAGAGGTTGCAGTCAATCCTTCCTTAGGACAAAGGACAAGATCCAGCATCTTGTGAAGACAGTAAGTACTGCTGTGTTGGCACTGCACACCTCTGAAGCAAGCTGCACTTGTGAACTGGTGGTAATATCCCTGGCTGGTGTGGGAGTAAGGGCTTAAACCAAAGGATTGCCTCAGGAGCTCTGGTCTTATCTCCGCAGTACAGCATCTCATCTTGCACAGCCACCAATGAGACTCATGAGGAACCATGCGATTACGAAGTGCTCCGTCCCCTGGCATAACCTCCCCATTTCTAGCAAACAGCTATTGAGAAACTTTCAGAGATGAAGATTACACATGCATCATTGTGTTTAATAGTTACCAGTAGATTTAGCTTCCAGGAATTTGTCGGATCTCTTTCTGAAATAGTTTATGCTCCTGGCTTTCAAAACGTACCATGGCCATGAGCTCCACAGCTTTGTTATATGCAGTGAGATTTGGCTTTGGTTGGCAGTTTTTCTGTGCATCCTCAGCTAGTGGCTTCTGAGAAATCCCAAGTAATAGCTCACCCCCCATGCCAGGCATGAGTCTACACATCTCTGATGGACCTCTGCCTTCAGCAAACAGAGGCATGGGGTTTGCAAGAAGAAAATCTGCAAGGGTATTGAGCTCAGTGGGAAGTAGGACCTGCTGCTTTTGCAGAGCATAGTAGTACAGCCGGGCAGCTGCCCCTGGCTAAACAACAGTTGGCTAAAATTCAGGGGCAGCCCTCTTCACTAGTGTCTGCAAGAGGAGCGGCTGATGGGCTGAACCTTGCCTCTCCATGGGGCAGTAGCTCCTGATGAGTCCTTGCTGGGGGTCCTAATGCAGCTAGATGCTGAAATCAGCAGGATGAGGCTGATCAGGGGAAAACTGGTGTTGTGGCATCTAACTGCTGTATATCTTTCCTTCCCACTCACGCTGGAAGCACCACTAGTGCCTCCCTTCTAGCTAGGGAGCTGGTGGCCTCATTGCGTCACTCATCCTCACTCCTTTCTGTGTTGTACGGGTTTGAGGAGCAACACCAGTAACGTCTGTGAGCCTGCTTGTCTGAACTGTTGGCAGCAGTTGCCCAGTGGCCCTGCAGGGACCATGCTACCTGATGCCAGAGCTGGGTTCCTTCTTTGATGGGTGTCTTCTTTGCCGCAGACTGTACACAGGCTGCAGCCCTAAAGGCTCTTCTGCCAGGGACTTGCATTTCACGCCTGCTTTACAGGTACAGGATTACAGCCTTGCTTTGTGAATTAACCCCCTGTGATTAGATACATTAGCACTCCAGCTTCCCCAGCAATATAAGCAAGGTCCTCATAAAGCTTGCTGCTTGTTCCTGGCAGTTGGAGATAGCACGGGGAGATCCTGCAAATGCCACTTTTGATCTGAGCTGTTACTGCAGCACAGCACATTGAATTTTGAATGCAGAAATTGCACAGAGTGGCCTGATCCTAGGTACATTCCTGTTCTGTCTGGCTGTCTGTTTGCTGTCATGTTTTTCCCTACAGCTCTCAAGAAGATGCTATTTGCAGGCAGTTGACTGGGTGGGGAAGGAAAGAATTGCAGCACTTACTGCTCTTCCCAGACAAATGGCAACTTCCCATTCACTTAAATTTGCCCTGAGCACCTTTTAAAAATGTGGTTCAATTTCCCTCTTTCAGAGTTTTTGCTCGCACTTATCATCCTGGAATGGTACTTAATCAGTCCCTGTCTGAATTCTCTGTGAGGATAATTGATGTCGATGTCTCCAACAAGCTGAAAATTGTTCCCCCCCCCGCAGCCTTTGGCATATAAAGGGACTTTGTTTTCTTCAGTGGATGTTTTTGTCTAATAGGAAAATGACCCTGGCTGTAAGGCTTGTGGAGTAGGGTACAGCTGCAGACACCTGCTCTTCAGCCCAGGGCAGGAGAGGTGTGGTGCTTTTTCTGGATTAAAGCTGAGTCTCTCCAGAGCTCACCCCATGTGAGCACCAAGCATGTCGCAAGGGTGTGTTTCGCTCCAAACTGTTTGATCCCATCTTTTCCCAGGGCAGTTTCAAGAACTAAGTCATCCTGTCTGCGAAGCACTTTCAGATGTCCTTCCAAATCACACTGAAGCTTGCTTTGGGACCCAGTAGCCGGGGTATCCACACCTGGGCAGGAGAGATCCTTCAGATGCTGAAAGATCACTGGAGATCCAGAATGGGCACTCTGCACTGATTTGAACTTCCAGCCCTTTCATTGAGAAGGCAGTCTCCCAAAGAAATGAATCAGAAGCTCTCACTGACACTTTTGAAAGTTTAAACCAGGCCGGTGCTGCTGACATGCCTTTGGTGTGTCCAAGTGTTGCAATATCTTCTGAACTGGTAGTGTGACTGGGAATCAAGCTGCCATGTGTGAGGTGATGCACATCTCATTGCGATTGCAAAATCTGTTGTAAGGCCCAATATTTTGCTTTCTGAATTATAAAAAAAAACAAACCCAAAACCTCTTTTGAAGTACAAACTGAATGAATGCCTGAGTCTGCATGCAGCCTGAGACAAGTGTCCACTTCTCACTTCTTCTGTTCATCTCAATGCATAGTTAATGCTGTAGCCTAAAAAGGATGCAACACCTAAGGCCTGATGTTGACCTCTGAAGCACCATTTTTTGCAAAGGCTAGTGAACAAACCACTCAGCTCACTTGTTCCATCCTTCCTGGACACCCACCTCATGTCTCCGTGAAGCCCGACAAAACCATTTACTAGAAAACCTCCCAAGCTTGGACTTTCCCTGAGTTTGACCTGCTGTCACATGTGCTCACTGTGAGCAGTTGCAGCACTTTGTGAAAGCATAGGGATAGAGTCAGGTGAATGGAGTTTGTTACAAAAATAGCTACCCCAAGGGTTTCAGTCCTCTTCCTATCCAATGGAAACGTGAATCTTGAACAGCCACTGCACTGAAGTACTAAAGACACCAGAGGGCTCTACTGCAAACCGTACAGCTGGATCACCAAAAAGTCCATAACATTTTGCTCTCAAGGCATGCTCTCATTTTTGATGACACCCTTCCCCCCACCCCCCAAAAAACCCCCCAACAACAAAACAACTAGCTGCTGCCGGCAGAGTGGGCCTCAATTTCTTATGTACATGACAGCGGCTGTAATTCAGATTGCTCCTGTCCTCAGCTCTGGTATTTGTTTATCAAGATATGGTGGCATTTAGGATTTCTGTGGAAACCTATTCTGCATAGTGCTTCTTGTGGAAGGACCAAGACTATGCCGAGAAACCAGTTTCTGACAGCACTTCACCTGGAAGACAACCCTCTCTTGCTGTTTTCAATGTTGCCATAGTTTTCCACAATCTGTTTGACAAATGAGCCTACCTGTAGTTGAGTTCATGCCTTTCCTATAGGAAGTTTATGTTGAAGGGTTGCCAGGCTTCGCTCACTTGGATGGGGAAATCTCTTACATGACTCGCCTTGTTTGCTCAAGAATTTTGGCTGCCTCTGTTGGCATGATAGAGCAATGTGTTTGCTAGGCTTTTATCCTTAAAGGGATAGAATTTCGCTGGTATTTTACACTTAAAAGGATATAACATTTCTTCTAAACCAGAACACACAAGCATATACATTCTCAGTCTGTTGCCTGGGATATTAGCCAGGCACCTCCTAACAACACTAAAGCCTAGCAATGTAAGATTAAAATACATTAGTTGGGGATAAATTGTCCAAATATCGAACAAGAAACCTTAATGAGCATAGGAACGGCACTCGAAGCCAAATGCAAGTCGTTCTTGTCAAACCCTTCATGATACTTAGGGGGTTAATTTCAATGTCTAAGGGCTTTATAGGACTTGTTTTAATTATTTGGAAATTGCTCCTGCAGCCGAGTGATCCCTGGTATTCTTACGTGGCAGTTTCTGCTCGGTTTCAAAACATCCTGACTTTCTCCTCGTGTGCGTGCCTGTGGAGCCCCGCGTTTGGTTATGGCAACATCAGGAACCGCTGGTGTGAAAAACCAGCGAGGGCAGGAGCGGGGCTCCCGTTCCGCTGCCTGAGGAACGGTGCTGGTGGATGCAGCAGAGACGTGCTCCACACTCTGCTGTCCCCAGCCAGTGGGGACAGAGACCGCGGTGCGGGGGGACGCGGCAGGCCGCGCTGCTCCCCGCGCCTCGCCAAACACCCGACTGCCAGCGATGCCGCGGGGCCAGCCCCGGATCGCAGCGCGCAGAGGCCTCGGGACTGGACGGCAGGATCCCGGCTGCGCGCAGTCTGCAGCCCGGGCGGGGGCCCCGCGTAGGCGGCAGCGGCCCTGCAGCCCCGCGGGGCGCGGCCAGACGGGGACCAGGACCGGGACGCACCAGGGACGGCGGCGGCCGCGGGGCCACGCCCCGCGGGAGCGCACCCCCCCTTCCCGCGCCTCGCTGCGCGGTGCGGAGCGCGGCACCTCCGCACCCCGCGGAGGCGAGGTGAGGTGCCGCCAGACGCAGGGCGCCGGCCCACTGGCCGTCGGGCGCGGCGCTTTGCATATCCCCGCCCTCTCGTCNAGCCGGGATGCGGCGGCGCGGCTCTCGACGCTGGTGAGCCGGGCGCTGGTGCGCATCGCCCGGGAGGCGCAGCGGCTGAGCCTCCGCTTCGCCAAGTGCACCAAGCACGAGGTGCGGAGCGCCATGGAGATCGTCCTGGGCTGGACGCTGGCCGCCCGCTGCACGGCCGCCGCCCTCGGAGCCCTGTCCCTCTACAACATGAGCGGCAGCGGTGGCGACCGCTTCAGCCGCGGCAAGTCGGCACGGTGCGGGCTGGCCTTCTCCGTGGGCAAGTTCTACCGCTGGATGGTGGACAGCCGCGTGGCCCTGCGCATCCACGAGCACGCCGCCATCTACCTCACCGCCGGCACCGAGAGCCTCTTCCGCGACATCCACGCCCGGGTGCTGGCCGGCCCTGCCGCGCCGCTCCCGCCACCCGGCCGCCCTCCAGCCGCCGCCGCCACCCCGGCCGAGAAGGAGAAGGAGGGCGGAGAGGCGCCCCGGCTCACCCCGGAGNGGGCGGGGGCCCCGCGTAGGCGGCAGCGGCCCTGCAGCCCCGCGGGGCGCGGCCAGACGGGGACCAGGACCGGGACGCACCAGGGACGGCGGCGGCCGCGGGGCCACGCCCCGCGGGAGCGCACCCCCCCTTCCCGCGCCTCGCTGCGCGGTGCGGAGCGCGGCACCTCCGCACCCCGCGGAGGCGAGGTGAGGTGCCGCCAGACGCAGGGCGCCGGCCCACTGGCCGTCGGGCGCGGCGCTTTGCATATCCCCGCCCTCTCGTCTTTCTATTGGCTGAAGACTGGTTGCTTTGCATGTCCCCGCCCCCTCGCCTATCCATTGGCCCCTGACCGGAGGCGCTGTGCATGGCTCCGCCTCCCCCCGCGCCGCCCGGCCGGCGCTGCGGTGTCGGGCCGGCAGCGCAGTGCAGGAGCAGGAGTCGGGGCCGGGTTGGAGCGGGGACGGTAGCCGAGCTCGGGCAGCATTGCCGCTTCGCGGGCGTCTGGCGGAGCGGGGCGGCAGCAGGCTGCGACCGGCGGGACTCGCCGCGTCCCCGCGCTGTTCTTTTCTCCCCAACCCCCAGATTTCCCGTGAGCCGCTCCCCGCCCGGGTCCCGCGGGTGCAGCATGAAGTGCAGCGATGGCCCGGAGAGGTAAGACGGCGGTGAGGACGCTGGAAGACCTGACGCTGGACTCCGGGTATGGTGGCGCGGCGGACTCGGTGCGCTCCTCCAACTTGTCGCTGTGCTGCTCGGATTCGCACCCCGCGTACCCCTATGGAGGAAGCTGCTGGCCGCACCTAACTGACTCCATGCACAGTCGGCACAACAGCTTCGACACCGTCAACACCGTCCTAGCGGAAGACTCCGAGGTGCTGGACTGCGCGGGGCAGCAGTGCTCCCGGCTCCTGCCCGACCTTGANCGCGCCGCTCCCGCCACCCGGCCGCCCTCCAGCCGCCGCCGCCACCCCGGCCGAGAAGGAGAAGGAGGGCGGCGAGGCGCCCCGGTTCACCCTGGAGGCGCTGGAGCAGACGGTCAACAACGACCCCGAGCTCTGGGGCTTGCTGCAGCCTTACCAGCACCTCATCTGCGGCAAGAACGCCAGCGGTGAGTGCAGGACCGGGAGCCGCCGACCACCTGTTGCGCCGCGGCGGGGCCCCCCCTCCCCGGCGGGCGGGCGAGCGCCTCGTCCGTCCCCCGGGCACGGCGGGACTGTGGCACCTGCCGCCGGGGCCGGTACGGGCTGCGGCGGGGCCAGGCTGGCGGGGAGGGAGGAGCAGACAGCGCGGCCGGCTCGTCCCTTCCCGGCCCGGAGTGCGGGGCGGGAGCCGCCGAGCATCCCCGCCGGGCGCTGCCAGGACAGCGGGGTCTGTGCGCGGTGCTTGTTCGGGGGCAGGGTGACAGACATCGTTCATAGCTTCAGGTTTCTACAGGAAATGGCAGAATCGCAGCTGAGCACTCGCAAGCGAGATCAAAGTTTGTTACATATGCAGTGGTTTGGCCAGAGGTTGCGTGGTTGGCACTGAAATGCAGTCTTTCTGGACAGATTTCATTCATGTTGCTGCTTGTTTACCCAGAGCTTGACATAGATGCAACACGGTGATGCATCAACTTCCTGGGGATTATTTTTTTTTCTTTTTTAAAAGAAGAGTCTAATATCTTTAATGAGTTAGCGTTTGGTCGAGCAGGATCTCAAAGTTGACGTTTCTTATTTCAGCTCCCTCTGTTTGTCAGGGAAGAGAGAATGGAATGAGTCGTGTCTCGGGGAGTCGGAGTTAAAATCTGGTGGTTTTGTCCTGCCTTCTCCTAAGCATGCACAGGCACATGCAAACACTTTTATTAAGCTTAAATACAAAGTACCTGTTAAGCTGAGATGCAAATATTGGGGGGGAAAAAGGGAACTGGGAGAACAAGGATAACTGGAAGCCTAGATCAGGTCTACAGATAAGCCCTGTTAAGTTGTTACAGCCACAGAGGATGCATTACAGCTAATTATCTATTGTGTTAAAGACACCTTCTCTCTAATAAGAGAACCAAAGGAGGATGCCAAGCAGCAGCAAAATAAAGGGGCAAATCCTTCTCCCTGGTGTAAATGCGGCTTTGATATATTCCTCTGGCAGTTTTACTCAGCGTTATGTCCTCCCCAGAGGCTCCACTGAACCTCCCCTTGCAATGCATCTACTGTCAGGGACATGTGTTGCAGGACCCTTGTGCTGTATTCCAGCACTGTTCCAGGCAGAGCATGTCTTCCCCAGGAGTGCCACCCTTGTTTTTTTTCCTCGAGTCCTAGTGCTGTGCCTGTGGGTTTCAGATGGCACTGTGCTGTGTTTCTGACATTGCAGCACTGCCTGTGCAGGCTCCTACTGAGCCTTTCATTTTGTTTGCGTCTCTCTCTAAATCCTCCGGTATCAGCTTGGTGGTTTTAAATGAACTTAATTCTGGCCCTCATCTATCTCCCTTCCAGGGACATGATTTGGAGTTTTCGTCTCCATTTTGTTTTAGCTTTACCTGACACAAATCTCCTTGGTAGCTCAGTCATGAGTCGAGCAAATGGCTTTTTTCTAAGATGTTTGAATCAGACCCTAGCAAGTTGTCCATTTTGTTTTGCCTCTCTCCCTGCGTCATTATGCTTTCTATGCAAATGACTGTAACGTTGTTTTGCTTTTTAGCATCTTATTATACATAGGCTGGCATCCTGTTGTACAGATTTAGAGTTACAGGTGCAAACAAGAGTCGGGCCTTCTGGTAATAAAAGCCATTTTTTATTGCTGCTTATGTTTATTTAGATTTCATCCAGGGACATGTTGCATACTCTTAAGTACTTTCATGGCAACTAAAACAGCCATTATATGCATATAATGTATGTATATATATATATTAAACCATCAGCCTTTCTCTTCACCAGTGTGATATGTATCTGTTTACATAGTCATCATTTTGATGTCTGAGTGCTCCATGGTTGGTTGGAAGTGTTTCCTTCTCAGGCACTTAAAAGGTGGGGAAATTTGATGTGAGAGATTATTTGACCTGCTTGAAACTATTTGGGCAATCTGTGGTAGGAGACCAGGACTGTTGGAAGCTACATCTCTATATAGTGGTGTAACCACAAGTTCATCCTTTCTCTGTACTCGGTACTAGAAACACCACGATAAAGCAACTTAATAGGTAGCAGACTTCTCACCTCTCACTGTGTTACTCAGGAGAAGAGTCAGGACTTGTACTCTGAAGGTTTGAATAAAGGTGCCTCTCCCCAGCTGGGTAGCCTGTGAACACAGGCGCTGAAATTGATGGATTTGATCCATCAGACGTGGATGAGAAGTGGTGGCAGGGTCCTTTGTGGAGATTCCATGGCCAATGTGACTTGAGTGAAGGGAGGGGAAAGGAGAGCAGTGCAAAAGCAGACCTCCTAGCAGTAGCTTATCTGCAGGCAGTTTTTTAGGGGGAGAGATGGCATCTTTCTGGCAGGCAAATGTCAAACCATTAAAAATCTTTCAGGGTAAATTCAACACATTCAATTACATCCAAACAGTGAAACAGACAACCCATGAAGATCATGGGATATAAGTATGCAGGGAACATGAATTTGTGCATTGCTCTAATATAGTTTGTGAACACTAGTGTTGGGGAAGATGGCCTGAGAATCTGTGAGACACAAACCAGCCTTTCAGGGCTTCCCCATCAGCTGTGCAGAGCATTTAGTGGTTTCAGCTGAGGTTTTTCAGCCTGGCGTCATACCCAGTCATCCTGGAAGCTGCTGAATAAGATCGGTATTGCAAGATAACCTTCTCCTTCCTATAAATGATGGTCATGTGCCTTCAGACAAAAAAGATGTCTGAGCTGGCTCTTTGGGTGGGTGCTTCAGTCTGCTGGGCTTGTCTCCAGTACGTCTGGCCTGAGCTTGGACAGCTGCCTTGACAGGAGCGTTGCTCTCCAACAGGTGCCTGCTCATTCCTTGTGTGGGGTTGAAGGCACGTGGATGAAGGTGGTGGCACTCCTTTGTGCATCGCAGGCAGCAGGCCACATCTCCTTGACAGGCCTCTTGATAACCTCTTCTGTGGGATGGGGGTAGGGATGGCAAAGGAGAAGCAGGCAGTGGTGTTGGGAGCAAGCCACTGGAGTATGCCAGCAGCTGCTGGCATCTTGGCTGAGCTTATCCCAGTTACTACATCAGAAATAACAGACCTTAACAGCACTCTGAGGTAGTAATTTTTTTTTCTCCCCCCTGCACAACCAGAATTTTAATGCCATGGTTGAATGAAAATTAAAAACTTTACATTTGGGATTTCATTGGCACTCAAATGTTTCAATTACAAGCTCCATCTGAACAGCATTGTACACATTTTACATCCTGTAACAGTCGCGTGGAGTCTTATTTCCCTTGAAATAGTGGGAGCAAAATATTGTGTACTCAATGAAAGGCAGTAAAAACTGGCACCTCTGTGGTTTAAGCTCCATTATTTTAGTTTCTTTATTGCTCATCAAACCCCTGCTTTTAGGCCAGACACGAGAGCTGCTTTGAGATAACTGGGAAGTTTCCCCAGGTCTTGGATCCAGCACAAATCATGGGAGTGACTCCACATACTTCATTTTCATAGGGGATACTTGGATGGCAGGTCCAAGTAGCTCAAAGTCACCTAAACTGTATCATAAAGGTCCTCTTTTACCAGGTGGAGGGATGGTATTAGACAGATTAATATAGTTTAGAAAGTGGGTTGTTCCTGTTTTCAGTTTTGGGGTCTCCTTATCTTCTGTGACAGGACATGTGGTGGGAAGGGCAGGGGCCAGGAGGGAGCCAGGGATTGCTCTGTGGAGCAGCTGGTGTGTGCAACTCTGCCTTGTCTGTGTACAGTTACTAAAAAAAGTTATTTGGAACCCAACTGTGTCCCTCCATTTTCTTCCTATTCTTAGTATTATTTAGAGAGGAAGACACAACAACTACGAAGAAACACAGGATTAGGTCAGGCTTGGCTGACACAAGTCAGCTAACATCAATTTAACCTCAGCCTCTTCCCCTAATCCAGGCAAACTAGAGGGACCCCAAGCAAATGAGCAATACCAATATATTAGCACAGCTTAACCAAATCAGTGCATGCTTTTAAGTTCTGGTGCATGTGTATACATAGGTGTGTGTATAGAGAGACCATTCCCTTCCCTTACTACTGAACATACCATTGCCTGTGTTACTTTTCTGCTTTCTATTGTAATTGAACCATTCAAGAAGCTATTATATCTTTAGAGGCAATGTAAAAATAAATCTAAAACTTATTTCAGCTAGGATGGCGGAGGAATATTTGGGCACAAATGGAATTTCATTACTTTCTTGGGCTTTTTTTAACTCCAGTATTAAGAACATCCCTTTTCCTCCATTAGATTTTAATCTTTTTTGTTTTGTTTTTTTGTTTGCTTGTTTTGCTGGTTAAGAAAAAATGGAATACAGTTTGAAGTTTTTTATATGCATCTGTAGTTTATACTTGGGGGTCTTTGCTGTTATGTTTTTCCATCTGCTTTTGGGTGCTTGAGTCCCTTGCCCAGAGGTTGACATCAGTAGCAGTGCAACAAATAATGTGTGTTTCTTCTTGGTTCTCTTACCTGACAACCTCCCAAGCAAACTTCCACAGCTTCCTTAAAGGTGTACATTTAGTACCCTCTTCAGATGGGAGGGGGAGTCACCTGCCCAAAGGGCAGAAGGTTGTGCCTGGTCATGGCTTGTGGCCACTGATACTGGTGGGAGCTGGGATGACAGTGGAGAAACTGTGCCCCATCCCTGGAATGGGGTGGGTTGCTTGAACACCTGGTGTTGGCAGTGGGACAGACAGACATTCAGTGCGTGTGCACTCATTGCAGACCTCCATTGCCTTGTGAGAGGTGAGGGTCAATGGTGGGACTGGGAAGTAGAGACCCAGGGGGAAGTTCCTGTTTGACTGACTGGCTGATGAAAGTTTGTTTCCCTCTGGACATTTTTATTCATAGAATTTGTTTCAGTTATGAGTATAACATAGAAGAAATTTTTTTTAAATCCCAGAAATTATTATAGCAGAAACACCCAGAATAATCATAAAGATGATGTATGCCAATATGATTATTCCCTTTATCATGTTGGAAAGTACCTTAATAGCAGTTATAGCTGTGGCCACGCTAGGGAGTTTTTGGGCTGCATCTATACCACTTAGTTTCTGATATAAATGAGGCTTTGGACTTACAATTGGGAAATATGACTGTGTACATAAGGAGCATGTCAAAGAAATAACAGCGTAATTTTAGCAGTGTATTGGGTTCCTAGCTCTTTTTTGCTTGAATGGTAACAAGCTTTGTGTAGGCTCAGCCCTCCTGTGAGCTGGTGACACAAGGTGCAGGTGAGCGTTAGGGACACTTGGCACTTTTCCCTAATGCTACTGCAAATGCTTTCTCTTCTGTAGCTGCTCAAAGTTACTTCAAATGAAAAAGACACCATGGTTAGTGTGACATTTGTGCAGTGCGTATTGAACCAAGCTGTTGGTTGTCAGTCAGGAATCTTCCATGTTGTCCAGAGTAAATACCTCATGATGCATCAGCTGGTGACTTTTAAAGCCTTGGACTTTTCTTGCTTGTCCTGGACAGGGACCTGGTTCTATCTCTCTCAGAAGCCAGAGGAAAGCTTTATGATCTTCCCCCTCCTTACCCCAATGAAGGTGTGAAAGGAGCGAGCTACACTTGATTACACGACACCAGAGGAGGAGAGAGCTGTTTCCTAGAGTGCGTGGGTGTGAGGAATTAAATCCTCTGCTCGGAGTAATTTCCTCTGGCCAAGAGGTAGCGCAAAAAGAACAGTGGCTCATTCCAGACAACTTGCTGAAACTAGCAACTTCCACCCTAAATAGCTCAATTGCTGACCCAGTAGAGGCTGTACAGAAAAAGCAAGGGATGGATGAGGGAGTTCATCAGTGAGATGTGCTCTCTTGCTGTGGGGATCATGAGCAGCAGAGCTGCCGCTGTTTGCATCCCCGAGCAGATTGACATTTTGCACACTTGCAGGAGCTGAGATGGATGCTTGGAGCCCAGTAGACAGTGGACTGCTCCTATTATCTCCTTTAACACCCAAGTATTAGCATTAGCTGCTGGGCAGAGAAATGAGCAGCTGCTCAGTGTTGTGGGCTAATTTTTCCAATGCTCTTGTCTCCCAGATCTCCTGTACAATCTTCGTGGTGTACATCAGTGCCTCTTCACTTTCTCAGTCTCCTCCCAGTTTTGACACTTTGCTGCTGCCTACCTGTCTCCCAGGGTGGCCTGTTGTGTCCAGCCCTGGCAGTGGTGCTGTCCTGCCAGTCCCTTCGTCCCAGCGCTTCCACCCGTGGCTCTATCTAGACGGTGTTTTCCTTTGCTCCAGGCATAGGAGGCTTCAGCAAGGCATAAGGAAAAAGTAGGGGCTTTTTCTTCCTTAGCTCTTGTCCTTGTTTTCTTCCCAACCAGGATCAACTTACTGCACCATCTCCGTATAAATCTGTAATTGTTATGCACCTGATAAGTATTTTAAAGACTTTGGAGAGACATACAGGTGAAGTCAAAATTGCCCTAGAACTTGTGTGGCCAGCTTAACCTCTGGTTACTTTGCTAGAGACGTTCAATTGGGCAGACTGAAAGAACGACAGACAAAATAGAAGACTATACCAGCTGAAGCCTTAAATGTGGCTCTCAATCTATCCTTGCTTTCAGGGATTTCCTACAACAAAGAGTTTCTATCAGTGGGCTCAGCATGGCCACATTTATCTGTCAGCACATAAGCTTCCCGTTTTTCCAGAAGGTAATAGAGCAATCCTACTGTTGTAGGCTGTGAGGAGATACAGTCTGGTGGTCAGTCACTCCTTTTATTTTCCATAAAGCTACACCTCTCTTATGTAAAAACAGAGGAGGGGAAGCCACTGATCAGGTGAAATGGGTTAGTGAGAAGGCAGCTGTAGGCTCTTTCTAGCAGGAGTGAGGGGCATGTTTCTGGAGCAGTTGAAGGACAAGGAGCCATTGTTGGTGTGCATCCATCCAGCAGCATGGATGGGGCACAGGTACTTACGATGAGGTTGCAGAGGCTTGTCTTGGTTATTTTAATGAATTTAACCTATTATACTAAACTGATGCTTTTGAATCATCACACTCCCTTGTGGGTGAGGAGGAAGTTGGACAGCGTGGCGTACGGGACACGACCATTTTCTTGGGTTCTGTTCAAGCAATGCCTGTCATCTTAGAATCCTAGAATCACTAAAGTTGGAGAAGACCTCTAAGATCAACAAGTCCAACCATCAACCCAACATTACCATGACCACTAGACCATGTCCTGTAGTGCCACATCTACATGTTTTTTGAACACCTCCACTCCACCACTTCCCTGGGCAGCCTGTCCCAATGCTTGATCACTCTTTCAGTAAAGAAATTTTTTCTAGTATCCAGTCTAAACTTCTCTTGGTGCAACTTGAGGCCATTTCCTCTTGATGATATTTTATTCTCCTCCTTGATTCTGACACTTAGTTTGTAGTAAGCAGTATGCTTTTTTTTGTGTAACTGTTCCTGGCAACAACCCATGAGTTTTTATAATATGATAATGTAAAGAGGGCTGTTGGCATCCTCTGGTAAATACATGGACCAGCTTGGGGGGTGAGAAGGTGCTTGGGACACCTGGAGTTTCCCATGGGGATTCTCTTGGCTCATCACTGATAAGGAAAGGAAGTCAGCTTTGATTTGATTTAGAGACAAATTATATTGGATTTGTAGTAAGGAACAGGAAGAAAATTAGACTACTTGTACCAACAGGCCTCAGGACAGGTGGTCCTGCCTGTGCTGAACCAAGGTGGCAGAAGTGGATATGGGAGGAGGGACTTGTTCACCCCAGTCAGTTCTAGGCCATTTACAAGCACTGTCTTAAACAGCATCCTACTTGTTCAAAAATTTTTGTGCCAGATTCTGGTCTGGGTGCCTGTCATACAGACCTGGTGTAAATCTACATGCATGGTGGTGTGTGGCCAATTGTCAGTGAGCATAACAAATCTGCTTGATGGAAACTTTGCTAGCATGATGCTTGGGGACTGGGCTCTTCCTACCGTTGTGCTTAAGGCAGTAATGGATGTTGATACTGGGATCTTTCAAAAGATACATGCAAACACAGGAGACACATGTAAGCTCTTTTTTCCTGGTGTTGTAAGGCAGCTGAAAGGAAAGTGCAGGGAGGGATCATGCTGCAGGATGTGTGGGAGGTGGGATGCTTGCCAGGAGATAGGAGTGCATGGAGGCGTTGCAGCAGAGCCAGGAGAGACAGGTAATACCTTTGGGTCAGCAAATTTGCAGCCTGCTCCCAGAGCCCTTATGTGGATAGATCTCACTCATGTGAACAGCACATGGACTTCACATGGCCATATAGGTATCGGGATGGGCTCATGAATGAACAGGCGAATGGGAACCCCCACAAGATTAGAGAAGAGGCCTCTTCAAGGACCAGATTTCTGTCCTCGAGTGCTGTGGAGTAGCACCTGGACCTGTGAGAGTCTGAGGCTTTAAAATTAATAAAAACACCCTGCTTTTAAATTGCACTGCTGTGAAATATTGCTCCCAGGTGGGGGAGTGAACAGGGCCAGGGTTGCAGCAGAGGTATGGTGAATGCATTTGCATTTTCAAGGCGGTCAAATAATTGGAGGAAACTTTGCATCCCGCAGTGTTTTGCAGTTTCTCTGGCCCTGTGATAGTCTTGAATAAACACTGCTGGGATGTAGTGCCTTTGCTAATGTATTGTGTTTGGCTGTGAACAAGGAGCTAAAGTTGGAAGGTCTGCTTTTCCTTGCAGAGGGTTGAGCAAGCCTTGCAGGCCCCTCTCTGGGATGCTATCTGGCAGGGATTTGGAAAAGTAGAAGTTGTGGGGCTGCGGGCCATATCTGCTCCCCAGGCTGCAGGTCTGTTGCCCCAGGCGAAGCATCTTTGCTTCTCTGTCACCTCAAAGCAGAGGATATGGCTGGTAGCAAGGTAAGCTACTGCCAGGGAGGTGGGCCAGATTGATAGATGCCTGGGGACTGATGCTGGGCTGCTAGCCCTTTGGTGGGAAGTGCTGCCAATAGAAAGGAGAGAGATTTCAGAGGTCAGAATCGTTCTGGGTACCCATTGAGATGCTTTTTGTGAAGGATGATAAGATTTTATTTTTTTTTTTGTAATACCAGTGCATTTTTTTGCATGCCAGCATATCACAGAAATGAGTTTCACTGAATCATTCACTTTAAATCTGGGTGGATAGATTATTTTGCTCTGGTTTGCAGTACAATGAACAAAACTACTAGGGGCTAGATGCAGATGCCTCTGATGCTGTTTCTTCCCTTGATGTTTGTAAAATACGGGTTACAGAAAAATTATTCTTGTGCTACTGGTGTTATTTCAGTTTTCTAGCATACATTTTGTGTGGAGTGATGTATGATGCAAGGTGTCTCAAAGGTATTGCTAAACCCAATCCTGTAGTCCTTGCCTGCGCAACATTCCCACTGATTTTGGTGGTGAGGGCAGCCTGTCAAACACCAGGACCAGCTCTCGTGTTTGGTAGCAAATTAAAGAAACTCCCGAGTCAAAGCTGTAGGCCCTGATTTAGTTTTGCTGAAAATAAGCTTTTTCAAAACTGAAGATCAATATCAGTACCTCACTGCAGATATTGATTCCTAATTTGAAAGGAATATTTTTTTTCCCCATTGTTTTATTAATTCACGGTGTTCAGCTTAGAGACGGCTCAGCGCAGCCTGTGAGCCCTCGTGCTAACTGGCTAGCCTACTTCCACTGGCCCACATAAGAAAAATCCTAAAAATAGTCCAGCAGCATATATTTTCAAAAGTAAAGTGGGTTTTAAAAATAAGAGCTTCAGTTTAATTATCTGGCGTGCTCTCAGTAAGGAGGAGGGTTTTCAAAATACACAATTCCTTTGACATGAAAAAAAAAAAAAACCCCAACCCCAAACAAAGCTGCCCCTTAGTGTTTGGGACCTGCTGTTGCTTTGCTGTTGTGCTTTACCTCTTAACTTGTTTTTCATTATACCACCTTGCTCACAAAAAATTGCCTTGTGCCTCAAATGGTTTTGGATAATGAAAAGAGTTTTGCAAGTGGAGCGAATGCAGGGGCAGACACCAGCAACGTGCAGACTGTTTTCAGTGAAAAATTCCTGCCTGTCTGAATGCATATGATGCCTTCCATTTTAAAGAACATGTTTGGTGAACCACGGGTAAGACAAGCAAGAGTAATTTCAACTATTCTACAGGTTTAAATGTAGGAATGAGATAAACACTTATCTAATGCAAAGGATGCTGAACTTACATAGCAATGCAGCCGAAAGCTGGGAGCCAAGGTGGGTAAGTCGGTGACGCTGTCTGTCTGACGCACATCAGCAGTTAAACTGTGGTGGCTGTACACTTCTAAAGCAAGATTAAATACAACAAAAGAGAAAAATACCCTAGCCAAAGCTTATTCCCCCTTAAGCATACAGATAGTCTAATTGATTTTCAGGAAGGATATGGGCTGTCACCTCTCTTCAGCACATAGAAACTGCATATGCATGGGATAATTGGCAGGTTTTATAAGGAGACCTGTGGTGATATGAGCCATCAAACTGCCAGAGCAGATGGGGATGCTGATGTCTGTGGGCTCTGCCTCCTCTCCACTGACCAGGGATGTCATGGGGAGAGAAGGGCTCCAGACAGAGCTTGAGGTTGTGGAGAGACTCGACAGTTACCAGGTGGGTGGGAAAACACCACCTTATCAGGGCTGGTGAAGTTCTATCCAGACACCTCTAATGACAGACTGCATCAGTGTGAGGCAGGAGCTGGTGAGTCACAAAGTGTTTTCTAAGGTTTTGGGCTGGCCCTGGTTGCTCAGGTGTTGGCTGCTAGCGCAGGTGATCTGTGACTTCTCTTTCATTAGGAGTGAGGATACACAGCCACAGCAAGGGTTTCCTCTGAAGAGGACCCTACCACCTGTATCCCCATCTTTATCACCTTGAGACTAGATGACTCTGATTTGCTCAACCTAGGGCCGTGCTTTGAGACTCCCTAGGAATTTACTTGGAACATTGCTGCCTACTTAATAGCTGCTTCTTGCGCAAACACACCCAAACTGCAAAACTGGCTACAAAGCTAGTTGCTGAGCAGAGTTAGACCTGTACCGTTGAAAGGAGTTGCAAGGCCCATGGCCAGCTTGTGCAATCCACATTGCATGCTCCTGATAGTGCTGCCAAGACATCCCTGGTGGGAGTGAGGAAGTGTTGTGGGCACACTGGGGTCTTTAAGGTTGAGATTCACACCTTTTTTTGATCTGATAGGATCAGAGTTGGATGAGCCCCTGGGAAAACATCCATTTTGGGGGTAAGGGCAGAGTTTAAGGGAAGATGAGTTGAGTAAATGAGGCCTTCTTATTTAATTCTCCCCTTGACTGTGGCTTGAGAGGCATCATGGGGATGAGATATGATCTTGTTCCCCATGAAGGTTCACAGTGCTGCTGGCATTGCACTGATATGTTGATATAGTTGTTGATATTAAAACACATGAGTGTTGGCTGTGGCATAAGGAAATAGGAGAATAATTCAGTACCCCCATAAAACATCCTCTGAGCCTGGAGTAATTAGTTCAGTTTTAGTAGCCTCATTTCCAGAAAGAGAAAGAATAGAACAAACAGCCGAAAAGATAATGAAAGTTGGGGGGCCCAAGGGTAATATTTTGTTATGGCAATAGTCAACTGGAGTGGTGTAACATGGTCCAGAAAGAAGGCACCCAGGGGAAGCCGCAATTGCACCATGCAAGAGGATGAGTGTCAAAGTGGGAACTGATCAGCTGCCTTATCTTTGCAGGATGCAAGAAGATTAAATGAAACTCAGAGAGTAAATTTAAAATAACTCTAAAGAGCCCTCTCCATTTCACAGTGTACTGTGATACTGAATACTGAAAGGAGTGGCTAGCAAACAGTGTGCTGGGGTTATGCACATGAAGGAGACTGTTTCTAAAGATTGTATTAATATTCTGTCCTATATTAATAATTGCAGAGGAAGTGTCGTTTCATGTTTTATCCCAAGGTTTGCTTGGACAGCCTTCCAAGGCATTGCACAAGACGTGGTGGGTGTTCCTGGCCTCCTCCTGTGCTGCAGAACCATTCGCTGCTGGCTGGGTGCTCTGCAGAGGCTCCTTCCTGCAGTATTGTTCACACAAATAAACTTTATTCCTTTTGGTAGTCCTGTGAATGAGTAAGAGCCACAGGACTGAATGATCTACTGTTCTGAGTTCCTTTTATGATAACTTCTCTAGGTTTTTTTCTGCAATTTTGACATAAGCAAGTCTTCTTTCCCTGGCTTTCATACATGCTCTCTGTATTAGAAGTGGTGACTAGATATAAGTGCTTTTTTCCCCCCCTTAACTTCAAAGAAGTTCAGTATTTATGTAAGTGGCTCGCTCATTTATGGCATTCTATTCACTGTTGAAGCGGAATATTTAGAAATAGCTGTAATTTTGAGTTTTATCAAGTGTAAACCCAAGCATTTGCATTTGATTAAGGACAAGTATTAAACTTTTTGTGCAGCTGTTTTTTAGGTTATCTGGAATTTTTGACCTACTGGAAAAAAAGCCCTCACTAAATCTGGCGTCTGTGCTATTGACGCCATGAACTTGGGTGTTCAGTAGAAAGGAGGATGCAAAGCACTATTTCATCGCACTGGACTGTTGCATCAATAATGTAGTAACGTAATGTCTTCGAGGGAAAATAATGGGTTCTAATGGTGTAACCAGTGTGTTTACTGATACCGTATCACAATTAATTGTGGCTTTCTTGGAATTAAGTGCTGAAAACAATTTCTCTTAAAAGTGGATGCAGGGCATTTCAGCTTAACCTCCTCTCTGAAAAGAGGCTGGTAGCCTTACTCTCTTCCCTTGGGATGCTCTGCAGAAACATAAAAATGGGGCTTGTGAAAATGATGAGAGTGGGTTTCTTCTTTCCTCATTTAGTGGTGTGTGAGGGGCTGGTGCTCTGCCTTCTCAGGCCTGTGCTCTCTGCCTCCCCGATAACCACAGAGACTGACTGGAGGGAGAAGTGCTGTGGGGGGGCTGTGGATTTCCAGGTTTTTCCCCCATGTCTTTCTCTGTGGGACTGTGAATAACAAGATCAAGGTCTTGGTGGAGGTCTGTCATCTTTCTAGCAGCACTGAATTTGTCTGAGAGGCTGGCAGTGTTCACTTGTGGGGTACCCAAGCACGTTCTGGGGAGGAGGCCCTGAGGAGAGCTGAGCAAGCTATGGGGCAGGATGGGCTGCCAAGACAGTGGGTAAACTCCATGCTTTATTCAGTTGTTGAGTTATTTGTTATTGTGGCCAAAACCCAGGGGTGGAGGGATGAGGGGGCCTTCATGCTTGGGTTGGGTTGATGAAAGCTTTTTCTGTCTTCATGTCACACTCCTGTGTCACTTCTCCAGTGTCCAGCAAAGGTTCAGCCTGCCACCAGCTTTCCTTTCCATGGAGGAAAATGGTAGAGTCTCTCCTAGATCTTTTGCTTCGATAACACTTGCAGAAATGCAGTTGTCAGTGGCCATTGCTTGTGCTATAGTTCTTGACCAGAGGTGGCTGAAATCTACCTGTGAGCTGGAAGTTTGCTGCAAGGTGGTGGAGGTACTGGCAAACGTGTACCTTGTAAATCTCATCTTCTTAGAAACTTGGTAAGAAAGGCAACTTCCCAAATTTCCAAGGATTTTGAGAAATTGGTCCGCATGTGTTCATTCATAATTCTTGTAAACTCACTTACCAGTCATGCTTGTGTCATGTATAGAAGACTTACAGGAACTGCAGCTTGGGCTCCAAATATGGTGGTTTATAGGCACACCCAAGGATCCTGATGTCTTTGGCAGGCAAAGCTCTCACTGGTTTTGTATCAATGGGCTCCAAGATGTTGTCCTGCTTTCTTTGCTATGTATTGTAAAGAGGGGGGAGGATCCAGAATAGGAGGGAATAAATTTCTTAAAGCACTTTGTAATGCACCTTTGTCCTCCACTTTGAAACTGAACAGGATGTTTATGAAGGGAATTTAAGTGACAGTTGTCTGTTTAGAAGATTTTTCCTGTTACAAAATGAAAGAATTCTTCAGTTTTATCTTTTTAATTTGTTATGAAAGAGCCAGAATGATACATTCAATCATTTTATAACCATATACTTTAAAAAATGTATTTATCTGATCTTTTTGTTAAAGAAGATAATTGGTTTATCCAAAATGAAGTATTTTCTGGTAGTGGGTTACTTGCTTTTCCATAAGTATGTAGCAGCTTTGTTTTAAAAAGACTGTGCCAGGGATAGGTCATACTTCAGTTCACAGAAGTGACAGTGTGCATTTAAAAACTGGGACACTTTATGTAGTATAGAGAAGCAGTCATTGATATCCGTGTGATGTGAACCTGGGACTGGGACTTACTGGGAAAATTCACCTTTAACTTGCCTGAGAAGAGGAGCTCACTCTTTCACAGGAATTTGCTGGAATTTTGCTAGTAGCACTTTCTGTTAATAAACTCATTAGCTGAAGATGCTATGTACAGACAGATGTTTAATGTGTTGTAGACTACCTGTAGCTATAAGGCCCCAAGGTTTGGTGGTGGTAGAGCTTTCTCCCCAGGAACAAGGGGGAGCTTCTTATGTGCCTGGGCCACAGGCCAGGCTTACTTTTTCTTACATTCCCTTGCATGAATTTGGTGTCAGCTTTCTTCCAAAGAGTACAAAATCAAAATTTATTTTATTTATAGAGCTATGTGATTTATACCCTGAGATATGTCTCGGTTGTTTCAAATTACAGAGAAACATGGAAATAGTGGCTGATTTTTCCCTTAGTCCTTAGACTCTCTGCTGCAGGTCCAAGCCTAAAACTTAGCAGCTGGTAATAAAGCAGAATTTAGTTCTATGTCCTCAAGTCTTGCTGGAAACCTTTCCTAAATTTTTGCTTCTTAATATCTGATGAAAACATGCTGCAATGATCTTCCTTGGGCTTATCATTATTGTTAGAGAAAGAGACTTCAGTCCCATTTAGGTCAAATATATTACTAGGCAGATCTAGTGGTTGAAGAGTGGAAAAGTTCCACTGAAGTCAAAATAGCTGTGTTTTTAAAAAAAGAAAAAAAGAAAAAAAACCCAAAAAACAACCTACCAAATGAGTCTGTGACCTGGTATCTTCTCAAGTTATTGAGAATTGACGTAGAAAAGATAACATACATCCTTCTGTTAATCACCGTGTTTTACTGTGGTTTCTATTCCTGGAGCACACTTGTCAGAGAAAAACATCTCTTATATTTGAACTTTCATATAGTGCTTCCCTCCTTAGACAATTTTCAGGGATACCAGCCTTTGTGATTGAAGAGCTGCTGTTGATGGAAGCTGCTTTAGAACACATGCTTGAAATACCTTAAAATGAATGACTGATGGGGACATTAGTATGTAGTATGTCACAGCTTTGGCATGCCACCCATTTGTGAGGGAAGCTTAAGGGATGCTCTCCAGATCTAGCATATATGCCGCAGTCTGTTGCCATCAGGTTGCCCAATGCTTTCCCCAGATGAGCGAGAGCAATGCTCCAAGAGGGAGTTGTTTGAGGCAGTCTTGCTGCCTCGGGGTGCAGGATAAGCTGTCAGCTAGTCCACAATTTGCCTCTGTTTTACATGTGTAAATGTAGTGTTGGGAAGCATCAGCTCCCCTGAGCACACACAAACCAACCTTGTACTTGTACATGTCTAGTCTGGGGATGTTGAGGTTTGCTGTCACCTCACTGTTTATGCAGGATAGCACCAGTGGGTAGGTGCAACTGTAGCTACTTAGAGGTATCAAATTGGCTACCACCCTCATTTTGGTTTAGCATCAGCTGCCTGACTGTGGGAGCTCTTTTCCCTGTCTCTTGGGAGGCTGAAAGGGATGTAAAGCAGGGGTGGGTACTGCCTTCACATATGGAAATGGCACGTCTCCTGGCATGCCCAGACTGGCTCAGCCCCCTGTTCCAGCTCTGGGCTCTGCCATGTAGAAACCATGGAGAGCTTCTGGGTAATTGGGATCTCTGTGCTCCCCTTTTTCTTAGTTGTGAGTCTGTCTGGGGAGGCTGATGGGCCTGTAAGGAGATGCTCTGGTTGGTGTCTAGCTTTTTGTCTCTGCTAGCAGGACACCTGGCTTTAGTGTCTTCAAGGACAGTATCTTGGAAGCCTAGTAGAAAACAAAAGCTTAAGTGCTTTGACTTCTTGATCTTACTTGCAGAAATGGACTGCTCCTTTCAGCCCTGTGCATTGTGTAGACAGTCACTTTCTGAAGCCTGGCTATTTCCAGAAACTCAGAGCCAGAGAAGGGTCTCTGGAAGCTTTCTGCTCAGAGGTGACCTTCAGTTCTTGGGAGGCTGATGTGGTCCCATGGGAGGCTCTGTTGGGAGGTACGTGAACTCTGAATTTTTTTCCAAGACTGCAGCAGGGCCTTCATGGAGCAGCCGATTGCATTCAGAAACTCTGCACCTTTTTATGGCAGCAGAGGGAACTAAAAGGCTTAACGAGTCTTTTTGGCTCTTCCAGAAGAGGAAGAAGGGATTTGTATTGTTCTGTAGGCCTTTAAATAAAAATAATAAAAAGCCAAATATGTTTTCTGACTGGTGTGAAGTGAATGTCTAAACTCAGTGGAAACTGGGGGAGATTTATGCATCATCTGCTGTCCTGCGTAATTCCTTCAGAGGAAGAAAGGGATAAGGAAAGTGGCAAAGAAGGGCAGATCCCTGCAGGAGTAGCAATTACCATGCTGTGGGAACTTGGGATGTTGCCCCATCTGTTCTTGCATACATGCACTAAACCTCTGAAGACACCTGTACTCAGTATAACAGTTCAGGCTAAGGCATCTATCCAGAAAAAAAAGATGTAGACAGCAGGGAGTATCTTTGCTCTCCTGAGAAGCTGCAGTTTGGGTGTCAGGATCAGTACCGGTTCCTGAAGCAAAACAAACAGCCTCTCCTTTGCAGTGAATCATTAAGTTGCTGGAAGGCATGTGTGCCTGTACGAGGGTACATATGTTTGCATTGCATGGATCTGAATTTACCTGAGATTTAAATGTCCACATTTGTATTTGATTGATTGCTGTATACTGTGAGGCCAAGCAGCTGGAATTGCATGTGGGTGTAGAAGAGAATCATAGAATCATTAAGGTTGGAAAAGACCTCTAAGATCAAGTCCAGCTGTCAACCCGGAAATACTATGACCACTAAGTCATGTCCCAAAATGTCATGTCTACTTGTTTTTTGAACATCTCCAGGGATGGTGACTCCACCACTTCCCTGGGCAGCCTGTTCCAATACTTGACCACTCTCTCAGTAAAGAAAGTTTTCCTAATATCCAATCTAAACCTCCCCTGGAGCAAATTGAGCCCATTTCCTCTTATCCTATTGCTAGTTACTTGGGAGAAGAGACCAACACCCACCTCTCTACAACCTCCTTTCAGGTAGTTGTAGAGAGCAATAAGGTCTCCCCTCAGCCTTCTATTCTCCAGACTAAACAATCTTAGTTCCCTCAGGCGCTCCTCATAAGACACGTTCTCCAGACCCCTCACCAGCTTTGTTGCCCTTCTCTGGAACTGCTTCAGCACCTCAATGTCTCTCTTATACTGTGGTGCCTAAAACTGAACACTTAAGGTGTGGTCTCACAAGCGCCAAGTACCTGGGCACGATCACTTCCCTGCTCCTGCTGGACACACTATTTTTGATACAAGCCAGGATGCTGTTGGCCTTCTTGGCCACCTGGGCACCCTGCTGGCTCATGTTCAGCTGTCTGTCCGCCAGCACAAAAAAGTGCATCTAGGCAGGAGCATTGTGGAAATTAGGAGATCTGATTGACCAATTAAATTGAATTTCAGTTTCGGTTACTCAGGAACACCACAGTGAGTGGTTTACATACCTGCTCAGCTCAGGACCCCCTCAAAATGAGGGTAGCAGGTGTCTTAGATCATGTCTTCAATTAGACCAACTGTTGATATGACTTGAAGAAAAGCATGCAATTATTAGTTGCACAGATTTGGCTAATGATGTTGTAGTGCCCGCATTTGACAACCTGGCTTGGTATCTGTCTCCATGGTTTGCAAGATGTTGATGGTACCTGGGGCATGGTGCTGCTCCACTGCCTCGTAGGGTGCATGCTGGTACAGCTTCAATGGGAACAGTCAGGCCTGTAGCAAATACAGTCATCAGCAAGTGGCGAGGCTGTACTGGGAATCCAGAGTAATTCCGTCCTTGCAGTGTTTCAGTGATGTGCCTGTAATTGCTTCTTTAGTCATCGTAGATGTCTGTTGGGTTTGTGATCTGTAAGAAAATAAAAGGGAAGCAGAAAGGAGTGAATAATGTTCCTGTGACAAAAGCACTCGCTGAATTCATGTGTGGAGTGAACTCTGGAGGTTCCTCCAAGTCCTACTCTTCTGTGACCCTGCACTGATTGAGCTCCATGGGAATTAAAGTTTCCCTCTGTCTCACTTGCCCTCAAGCAGCGGCTGTATCATTGGTCTGATAATCCCATGTTTCTTGTTAGGATGGTGCTGGGCCAACTACAAGTCTCTTCAGCTACAGTTACAGCAGGTGATAACCTATCAGGTGCTGCCTTCTGCCATGTTCATTCCTCCCTCATCTTCATCAGTAAACTCATGGCTAGGCTGATTTTCAGACTGAAATACAGAGTGGGGTGGGGAGGAAAACCCTTCCACCCTTGTCTAATGCAATGTTGCTGGAGCAGTGCAGTTAGAAACCACAGTGTATCCCTTCCACAGCTCTCCTCCCACTCCTCCCAGGGATATCTGGAGTGAAGGATGGGCTTTGTGCAGTGCCCAGGAGGGTTGCAGCAAATCTGTTCAATGTTTGAGAGCTCCACCAGCTATCGAGGCCAGTTGCCTATTTTTACCCATGCATATGCTGCAGGGAAATAAGAAGGGTGGGTTCTTAAAAAGCAGGCATTTCTCTGTTTTCTCAGCACCGCTCTTTCTTCAGGGTGTAAATAGTGGAAGTGAAAGCAGTGTTGAAGCTAACAGTGGTTGAAGATGACATAGAAGTGCTCTCCGCTGCTTGATGGTAACAGAAGCTGCAGTGCATTTGACTGGAGGTGATGGCAGTAGCTGTCTCTTCTAGCACACCAGTAGCAGTGTCCCTTCTGCCCTCATTCCTCCAAGGCACGCTGTGGCATGGCCTTTGGTGTTAGACACCTTCCTGAGAGTGTCCAAGACAGCACTCCCAAGGTCTCCCAGGGAGTGGCTTCTTCACAAAGTTTCTCTTTCTAAATTTGGATTGTGAGGTTTCATTTAAAAATCCATGTGTTGCAGGAAGTAACGAGGCTGATCTGGGGTCTTGGTCTCAGATGTAAAATCCAACTTGGATGTTCCTCAACTATCACTGTGATGCATCCTTCGAATAAGTTGTTAAAACTGAAACCGCAAGCTGGGTTGGGAGGTCTAACCTTGTTCCTCTTTCACAGGACGGGAGGTTACTGGAGTGACAGTGTTGCATACCATGCATGGTGCAGCGTGTTACTAATTATTACGCATGGGTGCAGGCAGCCCCATTCCACACATTCTCCTTTCCGTTTGTTACTAATTAGGGGTCATTGTGCTGCTGGTGGTCTCTGGTGCTCCCCACGTATTGTCCGTAGGGTAGGCATCTGCAAGAGGCAGTGTTTACTTCAAATTAGAGCTAAGCAGCCATTCCCCACTCCTGCTATTGCCCCAACGTTTCAGACTTCTCTGGCTTAATACCTACAAGTGTAGCTGTGGAGAATTACAGGCACCCACTTTTGTTGCAGATCGTAACCTGATTCAAAGGCAAGTTGGGAACACCAGGCTGTGCGGTACAATCTTATCAAGAATTAAAGGATGGTTAGGAAATAGAAAGCAAGCGTGGATATACATGGTGAATTCCTGAACGTCACCTATAAAGTGCTTTAAAAATGGAGTTGTGCCTTCAACAATATGCAAATAGGAAAGGGAGCATTTAGTCACATACTTTATTTATTTAAACTTCTAAAGTTGTCTGAAACTGCAGTAGCAAGCTGTCTCCACTGTGCTGTGGTGCCCCAGAATGCTCCAATGTCCCTTGTACCCCACTGAGTGATTGATCTACCTCATACAGCTTCTGTGCAGTGGTGATTGCATATTATGAGATGTCATAGCTTAGCATGGCCTATGGTCATACTATTTTATATCCTTTTGAGATAATATATGTGGAAATGTTTTTAGAAATGGTGAAAAATTTGCTCTTTTTAAGCAGTATTTTTCCATTCTTCCTTCCAAATCTGTCCTTTTCCCAGTGAGTGGAGAGATGAAATGAGTGGAGATAATTGCCTTGGCCATATGGGCCGGCAGACCAAGTGGATGCACTCCATAGTCTGGTATTTTAATTTCCAAGTTTCTATCAGTGCTGCTGAAAATAGTTTGCTCTTTGGATGCTCTTAGTTCTGCTGCTTTGGGATGACATGAAATGTGTCAGTAGCATTTTACAGTTTCTAGCTTGTGCAGTTTGGCTTCTGATGGCTGAGTTGCCTCTGTCTTCTCTGAATCTCATCCTTCAGCCAGGGTGAAACTTGTGTTCTGCAGGAACAGTGAAGGAGCCACAAAAGTTCCTTCCTAACCGGGGCCAGAAAACTTATTTTGATAAATTGGATCTACCAAGCATGGTTGTATGTGTTAAATGTAAACTTTTTATGTGTATAACATCTGACTAGCTTGGGAGGTTTGGGGATAAAGCACCACTGAAGCATTAGAGAAGGAGACAAAAATGATCTAGGGTGTTTTTGTGTCCTCCTGCTTACTTCTGTGCTTCAGAAATGGTTGCCGAATACGTATCATGCACTGAGTTACTTCAAAACATCCTTTTACAGCTGATTAAAAGGGAGACGCACAGTGACCATCTTGAATAGGCCCGTGTACTGTCACTGGAAGGTACAAGCTGATACAGGCCCAAGGTTATTAAAACCCTATTTCCAAAGACTTTATCTTCCTCTTAGAGCTTTGCTTTCCCAATGCCATGGCCAGCAACAGTCAGTCCATGATGTTGACCAGAGCCCTGTAAAATTGCAAAGATGGAGGAAGTAAAGGCTGATGCTGGGGAGGAATGCCCTCTTCCTACAACTTGTTTGGTGATGTTGCTGGTAGAACAGTGAATGCTGAGACTTCTTGCCACCGAAGGACGAGACTTCTGGCACTGTGTGGCATCACACAGTGATGCATCATTCTTCATGCATCACCTGGCATCATCTTTAAGCTTCCATCACCTGGCTTTCTGGAAGGATGCTTGATGTTTGCTCCTGGAGAAGCAGAAGGAGTCCCAAGAACTTCACTGAGAGTGGAGAAAGGCATCTAAAAAGAGATGTGGGGAGCAGCTCAGCTTTTGATAATCCCTGTCTAAGCCACCAGGCACCAGGCTTATCCCCTAAGTTGCTGATACAGCAGTTGGAAATAGCCCCTCGGCAAGGCCTGGGACTTTCCAAGAAGTCAGGTTAAGAGTAGGTGTCCTGCAAATCCAGCCCCTCAGCCTTTGCTCTGGAAATGCCTGTCATCTTCAAGCAGCGAGGTGGGGGAGGGGGTCAAGGGGAAAGGGAGGAGAATATTTTCACAAGGGCCATGAACTCCATAAAGAATGGGTGAGCCTGAATAAACTTGTTTTAACGTTCCTGTCTTGACAAGGTAAGCTGCCTTTAAAAAACACAAAGTGCACAACAAGCACTTGTAGTTACTCCTCCAAGAAACAGAAATAACCGTGTTGCAGGCCTTTTGATTGACAGCTGCTGTGGCAGCCCTGGCCTGGCATTTAAATCTCCTATAGCTTGCTGGAGCTGTCGAGTGGGTCACGCAGAAGCCATGGCAAAAGTCAGACATTGGACTTTCAGTCAGTGTGTCCCTTTAAAGCCAAGGGCACGATGGTGTGAAGATCCAGTCTCCTCCCATGTGCAGTAGGTGTCTGTTTGGAGACAGAGGGGTGAATTGGGCATGATGGGGAGTTCCCTGAAGTGGACAACTCATGATGTTGCGGGGAACTGTAGCTTGCTGGTGTGTTATTAGGGATGGTTTATTAGCAAAATACCTCTGTAGGCAGGGTGGGCAGCATTGAATAAAAGGCAATTTTGAGGTATGGTGCCAGCAGAGGAGCTGTTTGGGTAAGCGCCGGGCAGCCCGCACCCCAGCAGCTTGCTCTGATACTGTTTTACTGTAACCTATAGAATTCTCTCTTTCAAGCAGATTGTGACTATTCATCTATTGTACGTTATCCACCCCCTTGCTGCTATATATTGCTATTTTTCAGTTTTCAATTATGCATGAATTGTCTCCACTTCCTCTTCTCTCCCTGAACTAAGAACAAATTTCCTCAAAGCCCGTTTTTCTCCTAAATCTGCCGAACCCCTTGGTGGCACTTCCCGGGTTGTGCCTCTTTCCCTGCCACAAACCTGGAGCCTTTTGCACAAAATTGTGCCTTTCGGCTGAACGAAGGCTTATCGTTCCTGAGTGTGCATCTCTCTGGCCTGCAGGCTCATTGCATGGTTTCACTCAATCTTCCCGTGTGGTGGTGGTTCTCTGTCATTGGGTGACCTCCTCAGTGCTCATCACAGTGAAGTGAGTTTTCTTGCCGGGTTATGAGAGAAGGGCTGGAGCAGATACACATCATCCCTTTTCCTGTCATTAGTTGCTGTTTGTTATCTTTTGTAAATGTGAGTTGGCCATGAAATTTGCTTGATATTTCTGGTCTTTAAGTAATTTTTTGTAAAAACACCTTGTTATCAGTGTGCCTTCACGTGATAGTGCTTGGGGATCTAGCAGTTTGCGTAATGATTGTGTGTGTGCTACAGGAACTTCTTCCTCTTTTACCAGCATTGTAAATAAATTTTGCATTAAAATATTCTGAAAACAGATAAATGTTCTAAATTCCCTACTGGCTAGTTTGCCCACATTTCTGATACATCTGTGTTATTTAAGCCCACAGTAAGCACACTGACAGAAGATGGAGATCTGTGATTCACATAGGTGACTGAAAATCTCCAGGCACATTCCCAGTGATAATGCTGGTGTCTGATGGAGTCAATGATCTCAATTTGGTTTTGAGTTCATCTGAATCAGTCTTCTTAACTGACTCCTCCAGCCAGCAGCCTGAGGTCTGACCATGCTTGGTGATTTATTTATGGTTCCTCTGGCATGAGTGGCAGTTTGCTTTCCAGGACAAGCCCCTATGTGCTAAGTTAGCACATCCTGAGAGTGTTAGTTCACACTGTGAACAAGGCTGGTCCAGCCTTGGCTTCCAGCTCCACTGAGCTAAATCCATGGGAGTTTGTGAATGTTACCCAGATTTACAATGGCATAGATGAGTGTGGTCTTTGACTTAGTTAGGACTTTCTCATTCCCTCTGTTTTCATGGGGTTATTGTTGAAATCATACTCTTTCATGTATGTTTGTAATCCCATGGTAATAACTAGTAAAGACTGCTTAATTAACCTGGGATTCATTCCCTCTAAGACACTTACATATTTGGAAGACATTTGGGTTTCTCTGGGCAAAATAACTCTTTATTGAACTTTTCTTTTACTCATCTTGCTGTTTTATGTTGTGTATTTTTTTTCTTCTAATAAAGCAGTTGATTGCAATTTCCTAACTGTGTCTTATCCCATCCCCATGTTGTACCCCTTTCCTAGAAACTGTTTATCTCCAGACTGCTCATATCTTGCTATTTCCATGTGAGCTTTAAGACTGCTCAGCAGCAGTTTTATGGTCTCAGTATATATTTAGTTTCTTTAGATCCCTTCTGTGCACATCATTTGGTCTTATTGAGTTGTAAAATGGTAGGCTAAATTTATCCCTTGCTTAACTCCATTGACTTCAGTAGATGTTTGCTGTAGAAAAAATTTGGCACATTAAATGGATATACTTTCACATTTCTTCTTCGGCTTGTGGTTTGTGGGGTTTTTTTGTTTGTTTGTTTTTTTACCCAGACTTATCTAGATTATGAAATTTATCTCCTGCTTAATACTTCTGTGTCCTTTGTACAGAACACATAGGGAAATAACTATCGAGTGCTTCGTCCATCTGGATTCTTGTTATGTGATCCTCTGCCTTGTTCAACAATAGACCCTTTCTCTCCCCTGTATTTTCCTTGGTTATGTTTATAAAAACATATACTAGTTTCTCATTACTCTTTCAAGCTAAAAGCAAAACAAAAAGCCTACTGTTTATCCCCCTAACTCTTGCCCTATAATATTTTACCTCCAGCATATATTCAGGCTTCATAACTTCTTTCCTCTCTCATTTAAGAAATGAGCTCACTTCATGCCAAGAGTTGGAGGAGCCATTTATTTTGACCCACTCGTTTCTCTCTAGCAATGGAATTGCTTTCACATCTATTTCTTCCAGGTTAGCCTTTAGGATATCCAAGCCCTTGCATTTTGAAATGCAGGTCACTGTTTTCTCAGGTTTTTTAGTTGAAGATAAACTTGTTTTCCTGAAGAGAGGTTGGATTGTCAGTCCCTTCCTTAATACTGGGTTCATGCAAAAGGGTCACCATGATCTTTCTTCTAGGTTTTTAGTAAACACCTCCCTTCTAGCACCAGATTTAGCATTACCTCATGTCTCATTGCATTCCCTGTTGAAATGTGCTATCGTTACCTTCACAGTTCACAAAGTCCTCTGACCTATATATTACAGAATGGCAGGTCTTTCCCAAGAGCTAGCTCAGCAATTAAAAATTCCCACTGGCACAGATGGTTATGATAATAAGACATCATATATTTATACATAGAGAAAGTGACGGAGAAGGGGAGAGAGAGAACACTCCTACATTTTTCAAAGCAGTGTACAAACATTAGCTAATTAACCCTAATAGCAGCTCTGCAAGGAAATTAAGTGCGATTATTCCCATTTTATAGATGCAAAAGCTCAGGAAAGCAGACTAAGTGACATACCAGTGGCTGGTACAAGATATCATTATTGAGGGGTGGGATGAGATTTGAGGACCAAGAGCCATCCTGTTAAGTCCAGCAAGCTACCAAATGCCAGGTGAGATCTTTCCTGAAATCTAGCTGGTTTACATCTCTTGTATGGCTTTGAATTGTTCTCATTTGTTTAAGAGAGTTGAATTGTTACTCTGAAAGCTCACCCTCTGCATGGCTTGCATTTATCACTACACTGGAGCCAGAAGAGGTGCTTGGTGCTGGAAGTTTATTATCTGTCCACACTTTTTGGCTCTGAAAACGAGCAGGTTTGTGTTGTGGCTGCACCAAGAACATCCACCTGGTTTCCATGCAGGGAGCTCCAGCACCATTTTCTGCATGTGGCCGCTGTTGGAGTTGAAATGCAATCACTGAAGCTGTTGGAAGCTCTGACCTGCTGAAAAAAATGCATGAGTAGTTGAGTAGTGAGCTGTGATTTAGTTGGTGACTTTTGTCATCTCATCCTTTTCACCAACTGTATGCGGGGTAAGTGTGTGTTCCAGTCAGCGAATGGAAATTGTGGTTGAGTGGGCATGGTGCTCATCCCATAGCAGTGTGGGGGGCTGTACCCTGGGCACAGTGCTCATCCTATGGCAGTGTGGGGGGCTGTACCCTGCACACCTGCGCTCAGCACTGCATCAAAGCAGTGTGGCAGCAGCCTGCTTGCCCTGAGCCTTGAACGAGGGGCTCAGCTCAGTTAACACCTACCAATGACCAGCCCTGTCTGTGCCTTAGCTTATCCAGAGCTTAAAGGGCAGCAGATTAGTAACACTTCCAGCCTCCCAGCTTTTGTGGAGGCTCCTTTATGCAAGGGGAGTTTAAGGTGGTGTCCGTATTAGATTCAAATGACCAGGGCCCTGAGGTTGTGGTGACATACATGGTTTGGCATTTGGATGGTTCCTAGAATTTAACTAAAGGATCTGGATTGGTCTTCCTAATGAAATAAAAAGTGAAATCCAGTTTTACTTTCTTAACCTTTTCTCACCTTGCCTGTCACTTCTGGTTTTTGAGAACTGGGCAGAAGTGTTGTATCGTGTTATCAACTGCTATTTTTAACCTGTACAAGCAACACCATAGATAACCTGTACACTTTGCATCCATTCCTAGAATGCAGCTCTTTCGAATAACCTTCATTTCAAAAAGCATGTGTAAAATCAAATGCAGAGGTCACAAGCATTTTGGAAAAAGATGATGAAGTTCTGAATATTGTTTGCATTTTATTTTCAGGTAACCATGTGACTGAACACCTGAAAGTGGGGTAGTATGGTGCTTATTCTTTCATTAGGAGTCACTGGCAATAGCAAAACTTCTCCTTGGGGAGTTGCCCTGATAAGGGCACAGCAGCAGCATTTGAATTGAAAGTGGTTGTGCTATCTGAATTTTTCTGTGCCTAATGGAAACTACAGCAGGGAGCTGGGGGAAACAAAAAAAACATTTATTTTTCTGTGATGTCACTATCATAACTTGTAATGTAGTCCAGTTTATCTCTAGTTGGCCCTCCACCCAGAAAACAGGGAAGCGGTGCAAAGCTGTGCTGGGTGAAAAGGGCTCTTACTCACTGTCCCACCCCTCTGCACAATAGAAATGCTTTCTCAGCAGCAGGCATCTGCAAAACCTGAAATCCCTCCTGAAGCCAGCACTGCCCTGCGACCCTGGGAGCTGAACCTGTGTTTGGCTACTCGTGCCTGGGACACATCCAGGGGTTTCTGGTCCCTGCTGATGGGGGAACCCATCTTGCCTCTTTGCCATCACCCTGTGAGCTGGTGAAGCTTTGTTATTACTGTGTTATGGAAGGGGGGGATTGTTTTGGGGGGGGCAGGGGAGGAGTAGGATATAGGTGAATGCCCTAAGAGACTGTGCTCCCCATGACCTTGGGAAGAAGGACAGGGACTTAAGCTGCTGTCTGGGAGAATTGCCCTGAGCCCTGCCCAGCCCCTGGGTGGCTTCAGCAAGCAGGGGAAGAGGCAGAAGGTGGGTAGCTAGTTGGTGAACTTTAGGGGTTTGTGCCGCAGATCAGGCCTTTCTGAAGTGAGGAGAGGTGGGGATGCACTGGTTTCTCTCCTGTACAGCCTTGTACCCCAGGGGTGCTGGCAGGGAGGAGAACCCCACAGGAGAGGCTGCTGTTCCACAGCAGTGATCTCTGCCTTCATTGGCCAGGCCTTGAGCCTTTGAGAGGAAACTCCACATTGTGTTAATTATCCTTGGTTTGTGCTGGGCTTCATTGTTTAAATGGGTCACTCAGCACAGAGGTAGAATTGGACTCAGTAAGGGCTAATGGGGATTTGATTTGTTGAAAGCATGTAGATGTAGCATTGCTGCTATTGGAGGACCCTCTTTTGGAAAGTGACTGCACTACATCAATCTGAGTGTTTTAGTTTGCTTTATTCATTCTCAAAATCCAGCATCTGTGAAAGTTATTTTCCATACATTAGGAACCATACTAACAAATGTCTCCTGGCTGGTGGCAAGGTCCTAGACCGATGTTACCCATCTAGGCGAGCCCATCCAGTGAGCTGGGCTTGTGAGATGTGTGCATCAACTGAACTGAGGTTTTCAGTCATCTTCTAAGATTAGTATCATGTGCTGCTGCCCTAAATCCCTGCTTTACCTGTGGTTCTAGCATATGCCCTAAAGCTTTCTTACGTGCCTGGCCCTGGGGGAGCTGAATGCCCAGCTGGGGTTGTTTTCAATGGGCTGCAGCAAATGGATGAGCAGAGGCTATGAACAGCAATACGTTACAAAGCAACATCACAAGAATACATGGGGTTAGAAATGGTCTCTGGGGTTGCTGTTTATATTCCGAGTTAAATTAAGGTTTCTGAAATTTGAAGTCAAGGGAGAAAGGGGCTTACTGAGAGGTGTAGCTCACAAAAGCTCATTATAGAGGCCTGGGTAAAAAGGCCCTTAGGAATCTGATGGAGTAGTTACTCAAATTTTGAGGAAAACCAGACTGTATTGCCAATTTTGCCCTTAAATATACTTTCCTGTCTTCATTAAAGTTGGTGGCAGCCTTGCGTATACATCTGAGGTCAGCGTTCTGCATATTAAAGGAGGCAGGCTCAGGGTGTTTATTGTTGGTGTGCAGATTGACTCTGCAGGGGATAAATGCAGTTTATTTTCATGTGGTGTAGTGTAAGAATGCTTCAAGGAATTGCAGGCATCAGCGGGGGCTTAAAGCAAATCTGGAAAAAGACGTACTTAAAAAATTAAAGTACAAATGATAATTTATTTCAAGCTTAGCATTATGATCTTCTTCATTCTGCAGAAAAATAAGATTAAAAAATTGGCTTTCATATGGCACTAATGGATTGGTTACATAGTTTGAGCAGGTCTATGCTCAAGCTATGAAATATCTTGAGATGTGCCTGTAAAGTGTGAAAGAATATTGATGCTGCCTCTGAAGTTTTCTATGCATTAACAAGCGGCCTGGACAAAGTAGGAGTAAGGAGTATAATACCCAATTATCTGAAGATGGCAAATTGAGCATGCTTTTTACATAGTGGCAGGAGCTGTGAGATGGAAAGTGCAGGAAGACCAGGAGAGTGAAGAAGAACGGGCGGCTGCTTGCGGTGTCAGAATTAGCATAGATGTGTGGAAATACTAATACACTTGGGGTGAAAATACTATCAGCCAGAAATTAAAAAGAGATTATTAAAATGCAGAGGAGTAGAGAAAGCCTGAGGATACCTCACATAACTAGCTAATCAAATGCGAGTATTCAGTTTGATGTGTTGCAGAAAGCAAATGTTATTTGCCTTCCAGGACTACAAGAGACTATGTCCAAGAGCAAATAATGCATTCTTAAGTGGACCCGTGTGCTGGGGTAAAATAAGCTGGTTATACATACTTGAGGCAGCATGAGAAAGGACCTGGATTTCTTTCTAGATGTTGGTTATGCCAGTGGGAACTAGCTCTTGCTGGAAGTCACACTTAAACTTATTGTATGTTCTTCTGTCATGCAAGCAGCATAAAACTGAAATCACTTTGGGAATGGTATTTTTCTTCATTTTATGCCATTTTTCAAAGGCTCTGGGAAAGTGGAAAAGGAAATTATGTTAGATAGCTTTTTTCTTGACTGAGGGAGCACCCATCTATTGCTTTGGTGCTTGGGTGTGGTCCCAGCCTTAACAGACCCTTCTGAATCTGTTTTGCACCGCTGTCATGGGTTAGTTCTTGCTGCCTACATTGCATGAATGGCCTGACAAGGGAAGCTTTGCTGCTTTTTCCCCCTGCTATGCTCACATGTCAAAAAACCTGGAAGGTCCTCTTTCTGCTTATTGATGGCATTGATAGACAAGCGTTAAGCATGGAAGGTTCAGCTTTTGAGCCAGCCTGTGGCCAGGGTGCCAGCAAAGACTTGCTATTTTCTTTTCAAACATTTCAGGTGCATTTGCTGAGAATGCATGGCCTATGGCCCCTTCTGTCATTCCTGTGTGCTTTCCTCCTGTAAAGGTTACATCCCCTGTTTCTGTGAGTTCACAGCTGGTGGCGGTTAAGTCATGAGTGAGTTCTTGGAAAAGAGTTAGCCTCCAAGCCCAGTTAGTCATTTCCAGCAGGGTAACTCAAGCATGGATTAAGAGTTTGTAGACTTCTGATTTGGACCTTCTCACACATGCTGAACAGGTAGATTTACCCAGGTCTCTTATTCACACTGTACAGCATCCCAGTCCCTGGGGTGCTGTTTCATGTCTTATACTGGAAATAAGAAGCCAGCTGTGCTTCTAAGAGACTGACATAAATAGAGGCAATCACTGTGGTTGGGGTTTTTTTTTTCCTCATTCCTCTATGATATTGCAAAATGTTTTATGTGAATGTCGGTGAAGGTATTAGTAAATACCTGTAACACCGTTGCTTTGTCATTTTCCAATTATCCTCATGCTTTTTGCAAAACCAAACTCACTTCCTGGAAAGAGGTTCTTGATTCAAAAAGTGGTTTGAGGAATGTGTATATATGAGTAGTTGAGCCAAGCAAAAAGCAATCAGCTATTTGATTTGTATTCTTCTCTGCAATCAGCCTGTCTTGCCAGCGTTGCTCTCTAGGAGCACTAGCCAGCCTATGTCCCCAGTGACACTGGGGGAATTTGCTCGTGCATAGGGCAGGGGTGACCATTGCTTTCTCCCCAGTAGTACCACTAGGTTCAGCATCACCTTCAGCTGCACAGGGCAGCTGGTTCTGGTTCCCTTTTCTTGTGCTTCCTAAACGTGGACACTCCAGCTGGGATGTGCTCAGAGCAGCCTATGCAGTATGCACACCCAATCGTGTCCTCAGGATGGCCAAAATACCTCCCGTGTGCTGTGCTGCCTGGTGAAGGGTGGCTGCTGCTGGTGGAATGGGTGATTGCTCACTGGTGGAGATGGGTAGACACAGTATTTGTAGTGGTGTAGAAGAGTCAGGGCAAACCTGCATATAAAGGAAAGTGGTCTTTGTATCTGTTTGTAGAAATAGGGAACATCATCTTCCTGGTCAGAGGTAGTCTACACCGAGTGTAAAATCACATGGGCATAGAAATGCTAGGATGGTTTTTTTTCCCTCCCTTTTCTCTCCCTCATCCAGTTACTGAGAATGTCTTTTTGCTTAGTTTCCTTTAACCCCCCTTGCCAAACCCAGAACAAAACCTCCCAGCAACAGCAACAGAATTTATTTCTTCAAACTACGTGTGGGCTTTTTCTCACTGCAAGATGGACTTTCTTGCTGGGCAGCTTTTGTCTAGCACCTTGAAACTCTTTCAGGTTAGCCTGATGTTGGGGTCTGTGCACCTTCCGCCACAGTCTGAATTTGTTACTGTATTTCTGAGCTCCCTGATCTTATTTTCAAGCCAAGCTCAGGATGTGGCATCCCAGCTAGACTGAAGGCTTTTGTAGCACGCAAGCATGAGAACTTTTCTATGATACAGAAGCTGGAGTCAGTCATAGAGCACTCTTGGTGGCTTGAGCCATGGGAAACCAGGCGTGGGGACCACGTCTTGCAGGACATTGCAGTGATGGAGCAACCACCTTGAGTTGTTCAGCGTCCAAATACTATCCACTGGAAATTACATTTTCTTTTCCTTGTGGAGGGGTGCTCCCCTCCTTCCTCCCCCAGCCCCGAGTTTAAATCCTGTCCTTGGAGCCTGCTGCAGTGGCAGCAGCTGAAATATAATAAATTAATATTTATTTATTTATTTGTTCAGGGAGCCCTTCAGGGACATAGAAAAACATTTAGGGTGACTCTCTTCCTTTTCAATAATTGTACATGAGTGTTTCCATGTATACTGAGGAATGCTCTCTGCAAGAGGTTGAAACTGTCGCTGACAGCTCTATCCTCTGTATTCTGATGCTGTGTTCAGATAACTCCCTCCACTCAAACCAGAATGCATCCTGAGAGAAAATCTGTCTGGGAATGAAGTCGAGCAGCTTGACTGTATCATTTTATATTGTCATTTGAAAGAATCATTTCTTTGCAGCTGGGATTGCTCCTTTGAAAGAAGTGAAGGTTATCATTTACTTAGCTCCAGCAGGGCAGGGGATGCTGCACAGCCGTATGCACAGTCTTACTGTTTTCACAGCATTAAGCAGCACCATCTTCTCAAACTTGGAGCCTAGGGTTTAATACAGCTTATGAGAAATGGCAGTTTTTTCAAGAAAATAGAGTAAAAGTGTTAATCTGCATGCCTTTATAATTCCCACATGAAGTGAAAATTAGCCTTCTTCCACTTTGCAGGGAAAAATTTACCAAGAGGGGATCTGAAGATTGTTTATTTTTACTTAATATGCTATATTGCATTTGCCTGCTTGTTATCAGTAACCGAAAAGGAACAGCAGTTGTCAAAATAGACGAAGCACATTTTGCATAGCAGGAGTGTCTGTGTATAGTGGGTTAGTATGGCATGACTGACCACCAAATGCCCACCTACTCCTCCAGCCTCTCCTGACAGCATTCTGGTCACTTGTGGTCTCAGTCAGCTTCTGAGTATGTCACTGGGAAGGCTCCTATTGACTTCATTTGGAGCTGGCTTGGGCCTACTTCAAGATGCTGCGTGAGAACAGCAGTGGGACCTAATACTCCATGCTGAAATGAACTATTTTAGCTTGATGTCCAAAGCCGTGCTGCACGCTTCATTCTTGAGGGTGATGGGAAGTATTTTCTCACCAGCAGTGGACCAGGGTTGGGGAAGCATTCCTGCCTTCCCTGCAACAACTGTCAGAGGAAAGCACCTGCCGGAGATCCCATTGCTTGGTGTGCTGTTACTTCTGCTTTAGTCAGTCAGCTGTTGTAACAGGAGTTACATTTACTGGCTGCTGATGCTGTGGGGTGGGGATCAGAATGCTTCTTAGGGGCTGGAAGATTTGAATGCATTGTTAGATGTTCCCATATATAGTACCCTCTCTGCTTGACAGAGAAGCGTCCCAGCAAGGTTACCAAAATAGCGCAAGAGCAGAAGGTCCACAACCAACTGCTTTCACCATCCCAGTGCGAAATGTGATGGCTCCGGAGATAAGCATAGCCATGCCCCATTGGAAAAATCAATTAGAGGTCAAGAGAGAAGGACCCAGGTGTGAAGAATTGAGAGTATATGCCGTACTGCAGCTCTGCAGACAAGTCCTCTGGACCAGCGAACTGATGGGCACACAGAGAGGACGCAGCTTGGCGGAGGTCAGGCAGTGAATGAGATGAACCCCAGAGGTCTTATCTCCTAGGAGCATGCCGCGGCCATTGGCAAATTCTTCCTCCTTGCAGAACCAAGAACAAATGTTAGATTGGGAACTATTGCATGAGCTAGATAGTATTTTTAATAATAAAAAAAGAATTTTATGCAGGATTATGTTCAACAGGCTGATATGCTTGAAATCTGATTACAAACACAAATTTTTTGCACTGAAAGGTGAGGCTGTTGTGATTTGATTTTCTTTTTTTTTTACCATTTTTTTTCTATTTGGCACAAGTTGATTTTTGTATGAGATGACTGAGGATGTTGTGAGGGTTCTGAAAATGCAGATCTGGGTAGACAATAAGTATCCCTAATGTTCTTACATAAAGATACAGTAAATATATATGCATGCATACAAATGTGTATGGAAACATGTATGTTTGTGTAAGTTTAGCATATTGTGACAGTATTCTATGCATTATTAAAAAAAATTTGCCTATTATTTCCAGTTCCAACCATTCAGATGCAAGGTTAGTTTTTCTGGCTGGACTGCTCTGGAAACTTAAGTCCAATATTTACTCAGATTGCTCATGCTAGGAATTATATAATCCCATTTCAGAGCAATTTAGTCGTTGATACCAACGTGAGTTCACAGAGGCTAGATGATGCAAACATAAAATCAGCAGAAGCTGGGTTCCAGTGAGAGTTTTAGTTTTCAGAGCCCTGGAAGGCACTGGCAGTCATCTTAATATGGAAAACTAACACAGAGACCATAAATATGCTGAGTGCAGTGCTTTTCTGGCCATGAGCAAAGCACATAATTTATGTGTTTTTTTCTCACAAAAAGGAGCTATTTGTGTGTATATGTGCAGCATTTTATGTTGTCACTGCCAATCTAGCTTCCCTCAGCCCACTTTCTCAGCCAGAAATCCACCTCTCTGCTCCCCCATCCTCCCACTTACTCTTTTTAGGGAACCCAGATATCACTGTATTGTCCTGAGCAGCAGAGGTAAATACCTATTGGAAACGAAGCAGCAGCTTAGGAGACATGCCATTCTGCTGCAGCTCCTATGATATACTTGCATGCTCTTCTGAACACGGTTTGGCCCCACCTATCCAGCTGACTTTCCCCTCCTGTGGTTTCACAGCCCTTCTGCAGTAGTGGGAAATAGCTACACATATCACAAGTAACCATAAATGACTTCTCCACTTTTTTTTCTTGTCCCTTCCAGTTGCACACATTTTCCTATATGGATTTTTGGGTTTCAGCTGTTTAGTCTTGTGGGGGTAGGCTTGCTCCTGTTGTCCTCAGTTAAGTAAGCTCAATCCATGCTGTCATTAATATGCTCTCAAATCAAACCTTATGATCTCTCAATAAGCTGTCTTTTGGTCAGGTCACGAAGTTTGCACTGAAGATGAAATCAATAGGCGTTTGCCTGAATAAAAACCTCAGGGTAAGGTTTTTACAGGCTGAGCTCATTATAAAATCATGGAATTGCTTAGGTTGGAGAAGACCTTTAAGATCATCGAGTCCAACCATTAGCCAAACACTGCCAAGTCCACCACTAAACCATGTCACTAAACACCACATCTACATGTCTTTTAAATACCTCCAGGGATGCTGACTCAACAACTACTCTAGGCAGCCTGTTCCAATGCTTGACAACCTTTTCGGGGGAAGAAATTTTTCCCCATGTCCAGTCTAAACCTCCCCTGGCAACCTGAGGCCATTTCCTCCTGTTCTATCACATGGGAGAAGAGACTTACAACCTCTTTTCAGGTAGTTGTAGACAATGAGCCTCCTTTTCTTCAGGCTCCTTGGTTCCCTCAATCACTCCTCATAAGACCCTTCACCAGCTTCACTGCCCTTCTTTGGACACAGTCCAGCACCTCAATGTCTTTCTTGAATTGATTGGCCCAAAACTGAACACAGTATTTGAGGTGCTGCCTCACCAGTGCCAAGTACAAGGGGACGATCACTTCTCTAGTCCTGCTGACCACGCTATTTGGGATACAGGCCAGGATGCTGTTGGCCTTCTTGGCCACCTGGGCACACTGCTGGCTCATGTTCAGCCGGCTGTCAACCAACACCCCCGGGTCCTTTTCCACTGGGCAGCTTTCCTGCTACTTTCCCCTAAACCTGTAGCATTGCATGGGGTTGTTGTGACTCAAGTACAGAACCTGGCCCTTGGCTGTGTTGAACCTCATACTATTGGCCTGGGTCCATCGATCCAGCCTGTCCAGGTCCCTCTGTAGAGGCTTTCTACCCTCAATCAGATCAACACTCCCACCCAACTTGATGTTGCCTGCAAATTCACTGAGGGTGTACTTGACCCCCTCATCCATATCATTGATAAAGATATTAAAGAGAACTAGCCCAAATACTGAGTTCTGGAGAACACCACTTGTGACTGGCTTCCAGCTCTGTTCACCACAACTTATTGGACCTGGCCATCCAGCCAGATTTTCACTCAGCAAAAAGTACAGTCATCCAAGCCATGAGCAGCCAGTTTCTTCAGGAGAACGCTGTGGGAAATGATGTCAGAGACTTTACTGAAGTCCAAGTATACAACATCTACAGCCTTTCCCTCATCTGCTAAGCAGGCCACCTTGTCATAGGAGGAGATCAAGACCTGACCTTAAACCCATGTTGACTGGGCCTGATCACCTGATTGTCCTGTACAAGCCGTGTGGTGGCGCTCAAAATGATCTACTCTATAACCTTCCCCAGCACTGAGGTCAAACTGACAGACCTGTAGTTCTCCAGATATGTATGTGAATTTAACCTTTCCCTCTAAGACAGTGGTCATGCTTTAAACCAAGTGTTCATCCTTGGCTACTTTTAGTGCTTTCTTATTTCTATCGCAGAGGCTTTTGGTTGGCTGACTGCTGCTCTCATATGCAGCCATGAGGGTCTTTCTTGTTGCCTCCCCATAGTACCTGATGTCCTATCTGTACAATATCTTTAATTCAGTACTTAAGACGTTGTCTGTATCTGGCTTAGCTTTTGACTACTGAAGAGCAGTCTCTTCTCTTCAAAAACGGAAAGGTACTAACCTCTATATAAAAATGTAATGCTGTGAGGTAAATCATCAGCACTTCTATGCCATGATACTCCAAAAAATCTGTGTAGGAACACAGACACATGTCAGGGCAGAAACTGGGCTCTATCTTGTAAGTCTGTATTTTGGAGACAAGCTTGTTAGGTGAGTGATTGTCCTTGTCTCTCTTTTTTTTGTTTGTTCTCAAAAGCTGTCAAAGTAGCAGCATGATTGTAGGCCTTTAAAAATACTGGTTCTTACGAGCCAAGAGAAAATAAGTTGTGGTGTGTTACAGTAATAGGTATCTCTGACAGAAGGATGTAATTGTGATAGGGCTTTTGGTGACCTCATGAACCACATGAGCAGGCTTGGGATGGCTTCTCACCACATGTCCCAGATGGGAGGCGCTTTGATTGCATGCAGGGTTGTATTTGAAAATTAAACCAGTTGTACTTTAGTCACTTCAGCTCAATTTTCACACTTCTCCTTACTAGTGGTTGTCTCAAACTGTCTCCTTCCATCTGAAAGTGATTTGAACATATGTTGTGTTTCAATATCAGGAGCCAAACCTGTACGATGTACATCTTCAGTTGCTGTCTTCTCTTGGCATAGTGTCTTCTGCCACAGTGGCCCCTCTTGGCTTCCTCACTGAGCCCTCCATCCATCCTTCTTGTGCTTTCAGTTAAACACCTTCCTATTGCTCATCTCCTCCAGCAGCTCCTGCCTGCCCCTTGGCCTTCAGCCTCCTCACTTTTCTCTTCTCAAAATGCTGATTTTTGTTTTGGCTGGGGGTTTATTGAATGTATTTTATCTACATTGAAAATATGGCACTAGCTATGGTGCAGATTACCCAATCTGTGTTCAGTGACGACCTCGTGAAATCTGACATCTGGTGCAGCAGTACTTGAGCATAGGCACTCTTGTGTCATAGCAAGTGGGTATTAAGGGGCACGTGGCTCTTGGTGCCACATGCAGAGGAGAGTGAGCGTGAGCAGCATCTGCTGACAAGGATGCAGAGCTGTTGCCAGATCCTGTGCTAGGGAGGTCCATTTATTTCAGAGCAGTTTGTCACTACTTAGTTCAAAGTGGGGCGACATCCCAAATGCAGGAAACGGCTGCAGAAACTTTGCAGCTGGCACTAGTGGTCTTCATCTGTGCAAGCTTCAGGATGATGGTGGGCTTGGTGAGACCCGGGAGTGATTTTCTGCTTGGTGTCTCTTCCTTCAGTACCTTTTCTTCTGGTGCCCTGTCAGACCTTGTTTGCATCCCAGGTTACTGCAGAGAGGGCCAGGAGAAGAGAATGTGCCCTGTTCCTCAGGGAACCTGCTGTGCCACTCTTGGCCAGGTGTACCGTGGTGCTGGGGCAGCCATCTCACACCTTGCGTTGCCCTTCCTTCCTCTGCCTGTCCCTTGGGCGGCCCTGGGCCTCTGTGGCTGCCATGTGCAGCATGGGGGGTCAGCTGTTGTGCCTCTGGACCATCAGTAGCCTCCAAGAAATGTCCCTCCTTGCCAAACACAGCTGGAAGCCCTGTTTGCCCTAGCCTCTGGTGCTGTCCCGAGTTGTCCCCTAGCTTGGGGTGCTTGGCTCTCAGCCTGCTGCCCCTGTAGGCATCTCCGCTGCTGTGTACCCAGATTGCTCTGCTAGTATCCTTTGACCTGATATGGCTTGTGGATGACAAATGAGATGAGTTTTCATCTTTGACATTTGGGAAAGCCGATGAATGGCATGTTTGCTGCTATTGAGAGAAAAAGAGATGGTGATGCAAGCCTGCATGATGGCACTAATTGATGGGATTCCTTTCTGTAGGCTGCCAGGTGCCAGAAATGTGGTTTTATGCTCTTCTTGCATACTCAGCCTTTGCTGAGACCTGCAGGCTGAGTTGCTTGGTGTAGCAGTAGCTTTTCTGGGAACAGCCCCATAGATGGGACTTCTTCAGAGTGAGGGTTGGGCTGGTGGGCTTCTGTGTGGGATTTCTACTGAGCTCAGTGGGATCGCTTGGATGTAGGGGTGGAATCTGGTCCTACCCCAAGTTACATCCATTTAACCCAAAGTGTGACTTTAAACCCATTGAATTTGCATGTAAATGTTCCTGGGCCAGCTGAGGGCTGCCCAGGCCAGGAGATTTGCATCAGCTGACCTGGGCTGATTCCTTTTACTGGTTTCCTTGAATTTGAACACAAACTACATGTAAACCTTGTGATAGGAATGCATGTGGGGATTACCATCTAGGGTGCCGATTTGCACGGGACTTCCCCTGAGCTCAGTTCCCTGATCAGTAGGTTGTGTGTGGTTTTTGTGTGGTACTTAACAGCACTGATAATGTTGATTGCCTTCACTTTTTGGTGAAGATTGCCCATTTAGAGGGAGGTACAGCAGCTGTGAGCTGAAGCATACAGCTTTGCTCGAGAAACAGCAGCTACTGCTATGCATACAATCTGCGCTTTTTTCCTTCATTCAGAATTTCCATTTTTCTCCCCAAGGTCTACTGCTTTGTAATGCGAAGTGTGAGACCCTCGCTGTCACACTGCCTCCCTCTCAGGAAAAGCCCCAGTAAGCAGATGCCTTCCATGCACAGCTCCACCAGCTGCTGTGCAGGCCAACAGCTAAAGATACGTGTTTTGCATCTTCCGTGGGGAGTGTTTCATGTTAGTGAGTAATTAACATTAATAATAATTGATGTTGGATAGAGAGAGTTTGTACCTCCACAAAGCATTTATTTTGAGAATCTCAAAATGCAAGTAGTTGTGGGCTAGCAGCCTGGAATAAATCCTGGTGCAGCTGGGGCTGAGGGCTTTAACCCTGCTGTTCCCTAATGAAAAGTGTGGGAAAGCTGGAAATAACAGCTTGAAGATTCTGCTCCTCATCACTTGTGCAGCAACTTCTGAGTAGCACCCTCCCTACCCATACAGGGCTTCTTGTTGTGTGTCTTATTTTATATGTATGTTCTGCAGTAGCTCTTGCTATCATCAGCAGAGCTCTATTACACCCCCTGCAGAGCGCAGCAGAAGCAGGAGGCAGTCGCAGCCCGGAGCAGCAGAAGCAGTGTGTGTACCCCCGGCAGCAGCCAGAGCTGGCACCCTGCTTGTGAATGCCCATGGGCTGCCTGCAGCAGTCGGATGCTGTTTGGTGGGACAGAAGCAAGCAGGGCTTGCTGGCTGGGGCAGCTCAGGAAGCCTCTGGTGGAGGTGGTGATGGAGCCTGATGCAGCAGGGACGAAGCTGGTACCGTGCTGAGCCACATGCCTGCCATGGGCTGCACGTTGTGAGCTCGGTGGAGACTACCCAGAGCAAAGCGGTGCTGTCACAGCCTTGTTTTTTCTAATGAGCAAAGCCTTGTGAAGACACGGATTCATTTATAGGATCTGTTCCCTGTGTTTTTTCAGTTGTGCTTTGCATGTTACTTGGAAGGCTGAAAGGTGGGATCATGTCTATTTATTAATCTTTGCCTAATAAAGATGACTACCAGATATGGTTTTTGGCCTTAACAAAGAGGTATAATTAGAGATGAGATTAGACATGACCCAAGAGGAGGTGCTTTGCTTAGGAAAATATTCAGCAACAGCACATAATATAGTCTGTCTGAGGCACCGCATCCTCCCTGGAGGCCCCGTCTCGAACTGAGCGGTGACCCTTCCCAGCACTTTGGGGCTGTAGGATACCCAGGAAGAATATTAATGATAAAGGGATACACAAAGCAAGCTTTGCCTCAGTCAAACAACATGCTGCCATCCTAAAATTATTCAGCAGAAGTTTAGTTGGCAAAGTTAATAATTTATGCTTCTGGCTGATAGCACCCTATGCAATAGCAGTGTTCAGCAGCCCCAGACCTGATTAAATATGCATGGACTCATTGGATGCAATTTCAGTGCAATTAGTGTATGAAGGCAGAAGGAGCTGTATCATTTCTGGAATTATACTAAAAGGTTCTAGTGGTTCTTCCATTATAACGTTTTACAGGATGGTAGTTGTTCCGCATTGGTTGTATTTAAGTACACTGTTTTAAGGATCGGCTGCCTGCCATGTTGTGTGCGATACGAGAAGACAAGTACTCTCTGTGTCACTAGGCACAGAGACTACTTGGAAATACTAAACTAGTGCAGGACTAGAGAAAACTTATTGCAGTAGCTCGTCTAGCCTCATGTGTGCTGGATTTGTATGTGCCGACAGTGATGAGCGCAGCCAGAGGAAAAGGTTAGCCCAGAGGAGATCATCAGTCTCATTTGTTTTTATTTTCTTTGCTGTAAAACCTTGTATATCGTGCTCGTCACTGAGACTTCAGAATGCTGGGTGCAGGAGCTTAATTACTTGTAGAAACACTTTAAATAAGAACAGGGAAAAATGGTATTGGATGTTCCACATTCAGCGTTGCCAGCATTTGGGTGTGTGTCCTGGCAAAGCCCCAGTCAATCCAACAGCTTTCCTTCCTAGAGTCACATCACCGACAGTTGTGTTTCATCCATCTCCAGCACAGCCAGCTCTGCAGATGGAGACGAGTCTGACCAGTTTGCAGCAGCTGACAATCTTGCTTATTCTGTTTAGTAATCAAGGAAAATCTTTGTTCTTCTCTGCAGGTTCTTTCATTCTCTCTTTTCCTCACTCCCTTTGTCTCCTGTTATCCCCCCTCTCCTTTTGTCTCCTTTTGCCTTGTTGCTGTCTGTATGTTCTTCAGTCTGCTGCCTGCTTGTGAGCCACGTTGCCTAAAGCTACTCCAGATCACTGGGTTTGTGGCGCATGTGCTTTTGTTCTCCAAAATACATAATTTTCCTAGCTTTTCCAGCTGATGATTTAAGACAACCCCTAGAAGGGTTGGATTGCCTTCAGCTGTGGATCCCTTGGTGCAGAGTCACTGGACAAGTGGTTCCCTATAGCAGCTTAAGGGGAACATGGGCTCAGAAGCTCAAGATCAGAAAGGAGCATGAAGGGAGGAGTGGGATGTGGATGGGTACATGGTTTGTAGTGTTTCACTCCGAGTCTTGCAAATCACCAGTGCCAGAAGCACCTCAGTGATGTGGTATAGAGAGTCAGAGAAGAACTGGGGTTGGAGCAGGCTGCTGGAGAGCAACTAGTCCAACACCTTGCTGGAGGCAAGACTAACTTCAGAGTTAGGTCACTTTGCCCAAGGGCTGTCCAGTCAAGGATGTTAAGCAGAAAGGGCAAAAAAAGAACCTGTGCTCCTGCTCCGCAAATAAATGCATAATTCACCTGTTCTGGCTAGTGTAAGTAAATTGTTCAGGCCATGGGAAGAGCTTTCATATTCTTGCTTTGGTTAAAATTCTGAAGATGTGCGACCTGTATTTACTGGCATGAGTTCATACAGGTGTCTGATGACCTGGTTGTTTGATCTTGATCTTGGTGCATTATTGTGTCTGTTCTGTGGAGGCCTGGGTTCGTCTTATTTTTTGCTGTGTGATGGTATGGAGAGGGAATGGCTGCATGGTTCTGAGTGCAAGGCTGAGACGGGGGGCTTTTCATGCAGAAGTTTGGTTCATGCAACCCTGTGACAGCATCTCCAGCATCAGAGTTTCCAAGGGAGCCTAAGGGAAGGCCAAAAGAAGGGTGGGAAGTAGACATTAAGGACGCTGTTGATGCTTAATTTCACTAAGGTGTCAGCAGCTGTCTTGGCCTTCACTCACCCCTTCTCAGCTGCCCTCCAGAAACCTCCATGACCATTGGTGTCTAGGTACAAAGACCTGGGAATTTAAGGCAGCTGAATGCTGCCCTTAATGCCTTGTAATCTCCTCGAATATTCAAGCCTCCAGCTCCCTCCCTTGGCTTCCCAGTCAGTAATTTGGGTGTAATAGAGGTGTCTGCTTCTCAGAAGTGCTGGCAGGATTAATAGGTGAGTGCTTGGGAAGTGCTTTGAAGAAAAATGCATGAGTGATGGTGTTGCTGCAGGGTGGCAGCGGGGATTTACTCTGCATGCGGAGGAGAGGATGGCTTGAGCCACCTCTGACCAAAACTGTTTGTAGTATGTACAGAATAGTCTATGCTGCCTCAAAATAAGCATGCACCCCGTTTTCCACACCTATTACCAGCCTTGCAAATACAAACACAGATCTGCTGACACAAGTCACTTCTCTGCCTGTGATGACCTTCTGCTGGGTTGCAGGCACCAGGGTGCCTGGGTTCAAGAGGTATGTGTGCCAAAGGGGTATGCTGTCTCCTTTGTGGAGCCCAGGAAAGGTAATGCCCACATGGTAGTGCTGGAGTTTAACCTATGATGTCTGAGTCTGCTGACATGCCTGCAAAACCCCAAGAAATCACTGTGTGGATGGTGCTTTAGAGAAAGGTCATGCAAATAGCTTGTTTCATCGTGGGCATGTTGGTGTTGACCTTTATCAAGCACTTGGTGCTTTTCATCATGGAAGATGTTAGTCTCAGCTGCAAAACTACCTTTTGAAGGGGAAAGCTGTTGTTAGGATGTGCTGTACAGATGCAGAGCTCAGACATTAGGCAGTGTCTCGGGTATTGCATGGGAGAACCTGCAGGTAGGCAGCATTTTAAGCTAATCCTATGTGACTGCCTGCTGGGCTCATCTTCATTTCCCTCTTTGCCCTTTGGCTTTGTTGAGAGGCAGAAGACTAATAGCTCAAGCCTGCCTGTTTGGTTGCCATCTTTCAAGATATGATGGACTTGCAAGTGGCTGATAGTACAATGAGGACAGGTCGAAGAAGTTTGGAACGCAGAGAAGAGGGAATGATGATGCAGGACTGAATATCTTCTTGCTCATTTATGTTAAGAGTGACCCATATAAGTCCATGTGGAAGGATGTTGACTGCCACATACATTAGCTCTGTGAGATGTCTCTCAAGCAAGGAGGTAGAAGGAAAACCATGGTTTGATGAGGAGAAAGAATAAGAGAATTTGTCAGACAGGAAAAAAAGAAGACAACTTGAAAGTTTAGGCTAGAATATTTGTAGCCTATGGGAAATTTTCATTTAAGCATCTAACTTATTTTTTAAAATTTTGCAGTAATGAGCTTTCGCTACCTTTAAAAAATGTAATTTTCATTCAGTCAATGTTTTCTGCTACATGTGTTTTTTGTTCACATCCTGAAAAAAGATTTAAAGCTGTACGTTATGAAAGTCAGCTAGATTCAGCTTCACATCTGTCTGTCGATTCTTTTTTTTTTTTCCCCTTAAGAAGGGATTTCCCCTACTTTATTTTTCCATGCTGATATTTCTGAAGTATCTATTCTTTTCCAAAAATTAGCTATTGCACATCTGGCTGTCAGTGGCACTTGTGTCATTGTTGGGTTCTTCCCCAACACAGGACTTTCCTTGGGTTGTAAGCTAGTAAAATCAATGTGAGTTTTGTGCCTAAAGCTACTCTAGTGATCTTGAATATTCTGTTTGTTGTTTTTCCTCTAAACCTGTACTTTAGGATGTTCTTACGTTTTCAGAAAGGTCTTACCTTGAAGAAGAAATTATAAAGGTTTTCATGGATGTTGAATGAATGGATACTCTTTAAGTAAGGAAAATCTTGTATAGAATTCTCTGTTTTTTTTCCTGCAGGAATAGTTTGCTTTCTTTCGCATGAAGGTTGTGGAGGTTACAGAAATACACTGCATAAAGGGGTGGGTGAGGAGTTAGCCACTTCATTGCTTTACAAAGTATTTAATAGCAATTTGGAAACTGAACAATATTTCTCTTTGCAACATTTGTATGTGGCAGGTAAAATGGCAAAATTATCTGCTTAAAAATGGCTCAAGAGTTTTTCCAGAACATTTTTATAAAAATTAATTATTGCAGTTATTCATCAGGGGAGGCGTTCAGTAACAGAATGAAGTGTGCGTGTGGGGAACAGATTATTGCCTTTAAGGCAAAGATACATTCATATTAAGTTTTGCATAAACATAAACTGATATATAATCAAGTAGACCAGTTCAATTGAGGTTTTGCATATTCATCAGCTCTCAAAGAAAGGCTGGTTCATATCTTCCATCAATCTTCAACAATGAAGCATGTAAATAATTTTCCCATGAAAAGTTAGACTTGCAATATTATTAATCTGATTACTGAAAACAACTCTCCCAAAAGCAAGGAGCTAATAGTTAAATGCTTGCCTTCAAAAACAAACACAAAAAAAGCAGAATTTTTCAGTGGAAAGCATTGGTTAGTTGGGGCCATGGGAACTGTTTATTTGATGATGTAACTTTTAATACAGTGGTGGTTTAAAAGAATTGGGTACGAAGGATTTAAATACTTCTTTTTTTCTAGACTATCAGCTGATAACTTGAATGTAAACAGGAAAATACAAGTTCTTCATCCACCCAAAATGGGGCGATACCATCATGTAACTAAAGTGGGGGTTTTGTGGATTTCAAGCAGGAATGCTGGATTCATTAAAAAAAATGGCTGTTAGCATTCTTTTTTGTCCCAAGCCACAGGGTGTTTTTGATTAACCAGTTATTCCTGGCCTCTCAAGGGAGAGTTTTGAAATTTAGAGTAAGAAGAAATAGCAAGACAAATGGAAGAGTTTGACATTGTTCTGGTTCACATCAGCTTGGATGGTGTTTGGGACAAAACCAGTGTGATTGAAAACGTGACCACAAAGTTCATCTTTGTGGATTTTAAACCTGCTTTCCTTTTTATCAGAGGAAGCAGCATTGAAAACATGCTGCTGCTGGCATATAACCTAGGGATTTTTTTCTTTTTCAATGCTGTTTGGTGGTGATGATTGTAGACCTCCAGTTTGCTGAGGTCCGGATGCTGGGGCTTTTGTGCATCTTGAATAGCAACACTATAGCCAGCTTCTGTGATTTTATTGCCAGAGTTTCAGGGACTGTTTCCTTACTCCCTCTAAAGCCCCAGCTACTACAGTTGGATTTTGGAAGAATTGCTGTGTTTATTTAACTTTCCTCCTTCCCTTAAAATCCACCCCCACTACACACGTCAGTTTTTATATGCTGTGGCTGTGCAAAAGAGCTCAAAAATAGGAAGCATGTGTGCTCCAGAGGCTCAGAAATCTGACAGCAAATAAAAAGAATTATGGTTTGAAAATATATACATCGGGCTTTTTAAGCCACTTGCATGTTAGGGGGGGTGAGGATGCCTGGCAGATGTAGTTTAAACCTTTCTGGTTGGCTGATCTGAGCCCCTGACCCCAGGTATTGGTTACGCGTGTCAAAGCAGTTTCGGCCGGGCGAGTATAGCACGTTGGGAAAGGTGTTGGAGAACATATTAAACATCAACTTCACATTTTGTTACAAATGCAGTTCCAACAGTCCTTTTTTAAATAATTAGCCTTATCTTCCAAACGCTGTTGCTACAGTTGCCCCTAAAACCTAAGATTTGCCCAAGAATTAACTGATCAAAGATGTACAGGAGTATCATCTTGTTTATTCAAGCGAGTTGCCCAGGTCATGGGGAGAATATATGAAGGGATTTGGCAGGGCTTTTCTGTTCGTGCTGACTGCTGAATGGATTTTAGGTTAATCTCAGCGTGGAGAGACTTTCAAGACGTGGTTGACTTGGGTGGGCTCAGGACCAAACCTGTGCAGAAGCTTGCTTTCACCATATCATGCGAAGATGCAGGTCCCAATTAGCCCCTTGTATGGCAGCAATAAATTCATGCTTGCAGAGACAGAAGGATTCATGTACCATTTAAACTCATATTTGAAATACCAAAGCACAGCTTGATGTTCCTGGTATAAATGAGTGCATTTGTCATGGACTCCCTTTTTCTCCCAAATCCTTGTTAAGGAAGAAGCAGCAGTAGCTGATAATCAAAGACATGAAATACATTTATTATCTGAAGACTAACAATCTGCTATACAAACCGATGCCTTGAGTCTGCAAACACAGGAATCTTGCAAGATGCTGGTATATCACACAGCACTATAATTAAGTGCTTTTACCTGGGGCTTGTCCTTATTTAAAACAAACAAGACAGCTGGTGATAAAAATGACGGAGACAAGTCTGCCAAAGGAGGTGAGCATTTTCTACCTGTCACAATTGCTGTAAATATACAAGCTAAGTTGTGGGAAAAGTGCATTTCAAGCAATAAAAGTTCTGTAAAAAATTTTAGTTTATCTACAATATACATTTAAGGGGGAGACTCAGTGATGGAAAATATATCCTCATAAGCCTTTCTGGACTGCAGTCCCTCTAGGCATCTTGAATATTCAGAGCAAACTTTGACACTTTGTGTTTGCCAGTTGCAGGGTTGCTCCGAGATGGTGTCGGCATTGCCTGCCATGTCTGGGTCAGGCTGCTTTCCATCTTATGTCTGAATGTAATGTCATAACAGCCTTGAGATGCCAGCGGCCCTGAGTGCTGGGGCTCTCGAGCTTGGCTGGCAGCCCAGTGGGATTAGCCAGCAGAAGCACCACTTCTTGGGATTTACTGATGGAAGGTGGATATGGTGGCATTGGTTTGGGGGGGGCATGTGAAAGTGACTTTTTTGGCTGAGACTGTGTGTGGTATTCATTGGTAGAATAGAGTTCCTACCTCTTGTTGGCACATGAAGGAGCTCCCTAGTACTGGTGATTCAAGGTTTTTCATAGTGTTGAGGTCCTCCAGGATCTCACTGTGGTAGTAGATCTGTGTGGTACGTATGTACAGTGTCCATTGATTTACTTGGAGTGTGGTGGTCCTTAGCACGATGCTTTCTGTTTTCAAAGTACATATTTTCCATAGTTTGTCCTACAATTATGGAGATGTGTTGGTGCTTTCTTGTAGGTGTGTTTCTTTGCCTCATGGCTACAGGGAAAAAGTATGATTTTTGGCCTTTCTGTCTTTCTGGAAGGCTCTCTGCTCATCCCACTGTGACATTCTTCTATCAGTTCTAGTGAGTGGTCATTTTAAATTCAGGTTTTTCTAGATGTGTCCATTTTTTCTGTATTTCTGTTGGATTTGGGAACTGTAAATTTGTCCTTGTTCCTTATGCTCCTGGGCATGTCCTGATACTTGAAAATGTATGCATTCTGAGACCATCTCTGCAGAGAAGTTATGGTGGATATGTACAATATACAGTGCACGTGTGTTGTGCTGGACTTCAAACTGGAGTAAAACTTCATTGAATAGGGATGGACTTAAGTCCATGCAAAACTGTGAGTTATTTCTGAGTTATGTGGGGAACCCTAGAAGAGACCTGTATGCTACAAAGTGTGTTGTATGAATTAAAAAGGTGCTTTTTGATTTTGCTTAAAATTAAGTGTGTTATAGAATGATTGGACAAATAGCTCAAAGCTGGTGAGAAAGAGTGAGCAAAGAAACAGCATGATTTGAGCAGGAAGGAATATTAAAATATAGAGAGTATGAAAGCGTGTTAAGTACAGAGTTAGTGGCCAGGAGAAGAGTCAGGGGCTCAGGATGAGCATTCTCGTGGTGTGGTCCTGAGAGAGGACTGAGGTTTGAACCTCCATCTCCAGCTGTGGGAAGTCTGCTTAAAATAACCAGCTAGGGGTTTTTTTTGGTTTTTATTTCAGAAGTGATCCTTGTTACTGGGTACTGCTTGTGGAAAAATCCCTGTACTTCAAAGTATTATGCTTTTTGAAAGCCTCTCCCAGCTCCCTTGGAGCTAGCATGCAAAGTCACTGGTCACTAGTGAGTAGCAGGCACATGGGATGCAAAGCAGGGTAATTTATTATGCTCTGCTGCTGTTACTGCTCCCTCTGTTGTATTTACATTTGGGCACCATTGTTGATCTAAGTGGATATATTAGAAAATAGTCAGAGGTGATCAACAAAAAATAACAAACAAACAAAAGTTTTGGAATCAGAAGGCTTGTAATAGAAAAGGCTGAGGGTGAGCTCTGTGCAGAGTCAGATGACTGTGGAAAAACAGTATCTACAAACATATTTTGTGGAACAATTTCAGAGTGGGCAAGGAACAATTATTTGCAGTAAGTTGGGACGTCAGTAGTGATGAATGCAGCAGCAGGGGAAAATATGTAGAATTAATGGGAAAAAAGATGAAGCTTGCTTCAGGAAGGGCCATGGGTGCTGGCTTATGGTGGCAGGGGCTGCCTTTTGCAGGGTGATCATACCCTGCTGGGCACCTCCAGTGAACACCACAATGAGTGGCTCAATGGCCAGAAATCATTTTAAGCCCAGGTCCCAGTATTGAGGAAACACTTGAGCACCTGCTGGGTTTGAGGTGTCAGCTAGAGCTCACTATCTACTTCCCTGAGTCGTGGCCCAAGTGATATTCTTCCAAAAATGTAACTCTTCAACTTTTAAAGTTCAGATAATTTTAAAGTGGGTTTTTAAATGGTAAAGTGAGCCCAGAGTACTGAAGGAGATTTTTCCAGTGGCAGCTGAAGCTGAAGCTTGGGGCATTAGTTCCAGGTCATGGGCTGTTTCTTTAAAGACCCTAAAGCTAAGATGACCTGGTAGTCAGTGGAGAAGAGTGAGTTGTTTGCAAGAGGCTGCAAGTTATTTCTGATGTCTCTGGAATGAATCTTTGGGTGCCGTGGGTGTAAATAAATAGTTACTGAGATGTTGACAGGGAGAAATTAATGGTTCCATTCATACTTTCTGAGCGTTTCATTTTCTTCTGTAAGCATGGCTCCCACAGGCATGCCATCATCTGAAAGAGCAAAAGAGGTCTTTATGAGCTTGGGATGAGTGGTGGGAGCCATGCTCCATGCAAACATGTGCACAGATTTTTTTGGTGTTATTTTATTGGAAGTGCAGTCTGCTTATAGAAATGAATGTTGCTCCCTCAGAAACCTGTCCACCAGTTCTTCCCGCAGGGCTCTTGCCTCTTCATTGAGGAAACACAAGAACCTTTAACGCTGCTAAGCTCAAGTTGCCAACAACTTGTATGTGTTGACTTCACTTGAAGCTGGATGAACTCAGCTCTGGTAAGGTCAGGCCTTCAGTGAGGACAGCTTTCTGAGTAGCTGTCTGATTTGAAAAGGTGTTAGCTATCATCCTAAATTGGATTTGCTTGTTGGGGTAGACATTTTATTTTGTTGGTACCTGCCACACCAAAAGCCCAGTCTGCTTGTGGAAGAATTGTGAGCTTGTCCTGTGCTGTGGGGTTAATTTGGAGCATTCAGGAGGAGCATTTCTTTAGATTCCCTCACAAAAATGCATAGCCATGTGTATTTGAACAAACCAGCCCAGCTCGATGGTGTCCTCCTGCATGCTGCTCCTTCTGGGGAAAGAATGAATGGGTGAGATATGGGAGTAATTCAGCTTCAGCAAACACAAGAGAAGAACGCCTCGTGTCAGAAACCATATAGATTGGTGTATTTATCAGCATTGACCCAACATGTTCACAGCTACACCCAGACTTCTTACCTGTGACAATTACCATCCATCTCGTCTTTCTCTTTGGTTTTGTTGTAACTGCAAAGAACCAAGACTCAATTACCCGCATGTTGCACACAACTCAAGCACGGCTGCTGCGGGAGGTGAACCCAGTCATCTTTAACATTTCTCATCCAAATGCAGTTATTCCAATTTCCTCATTTCAATCCTTTCTACAGACATTAACTCTCTCTTTTTTATTTCTCCTCTGTAGAACCTTTAAATCCCCATCAGCTGCTGTGGCAAGGTGAGAGTTCTCATGGTCCTATGATAGTCCTTGGATTTTTATTTTATTTATTATTATTATTTTGCCCTGGGCTGAGTAAAGGATCTTCAAAGTCTGAGGTGCTCAAACCTAGCATTTAAGCATGTGCCTTTGTCCCTCTAACTTCGGTATGACTTATGCACTGACACCCAGGAGGACCCAGTTGTTCCCTGTGGGAAGATGCAGCCATAGCCTTGAGGTGATAGAGCTCAGGAAAATTGAAATTTTACCATCCTTGCTGCGTTCATTCCTTTTTTCTGAACCTGTTTTCCTTGTCACTAAAAATACACAAAACTTCATTATCTTAGAAACAAAACCAAAACGACCGTTTCTTTATTCATGAATTGATGCCTGTTTTGGAATCTCATCAGGAGGGGGGGACAGATCAAAACCCCAAACCCATCAGTTTCTTTATTTGCTTGCTGGGTTGTTTATCTCCACTGGGTGCTGCTGTTAGAAATCCCACAATAGGCACTGCGAGGCTATATGAGTTTCGGGAGACTTCCCAATTTAGCACTATGATTCAGCGGGGTCCTAGAGCAGAAGCCTTGGTGCGTGGTGGAATTAGGAACTAAAATCAGGCAGAAGGGAAAAAAACCAAACAGCGGGGCCTCGGATGGAAAGTGAACAATTTGTGATTAGCTGTTAAAAGCAGCTTTCTCAATGGATTTGTGTATGCCCATGTCACCCAAGCACAGAAATCCTAAATCCCTCCTTGCCCAGCCCCCTGTGTCCCCTGTTTGTCCCCATGTCCCCAGGCTCTTTCAGCTCCCTCCTGTCTTCCAGGCTGCAGGCAGGCGAGAGGCAGCGTGCCCGCTGGCTCCTTCTGACCCTGCTTCTCATTGTCAAATTTCATTCATTTCGGAGAGATTCGATGTTTTGGAAACCTCACTTCTTCCTTCAGACAGGGTCGAGCGTGGCCATGGGTTCAAAAGGGACCCAGGGGACTCTGGAGACATGAGCCTCCCTGCCCTGGAGGGGAGGTGGCTGCCACAGAGGGGCATAGCCTGGGTAAAGAAGGGGAAAGACATTTGTGAAATTCCTGTTTGGATCAAGGGGCAATGATTAAGCTAATGCAGTCAGCCAACCACAGTACATTTCTGAAAAGAAAATGGAAAATGAAAAAAAACCCTGAGCTTTTCTGTTCTCTATTGCAAAACATGGTACAGATTTACAGACAATAAAATTTCATGTGTGAAAGAACATCTAAGAGCGAGAGATTTGGCTCATCAGTGCTGATTATTTTCCCATTTTCTATTCTCCTGAAATTGTGTCTAGTAAAATTTTAAATTACCTTTTCAATATTGTTCTTTACCATAATGGTTTAACTTTTTGAAGCCATTCTGTTTTCCACTTAAAAACTAATCTTTTCCTTAAAGTTCCTCTCTTTCTTCATGTTTGTTAGATGCCGCTGAGTCAAGTATCAAAATGATTTACTCATTTATTTATTTATTTTAGGGATTATGTAATTTTATGTCAGATACTCTGCTGTGCATATGAAAATAGAGCTAAACAAATCTCATGCTTCAGGACAGAACTGCTTCTCTGGACATGAGGAAAGATGGTTTGCCATTTGCACAGTCATCTGAGTGCCTTGGTCCCACAAGTGGCTGAGGAAGCAATGAGCATCTTTGGGCTGGGAGAGGTGGGGACACCCAGGATCTTACAGGATTGCTCCAGACCTGGCAGTACTGCAGCCTTAAGACTTTCACTTTTTGCTGTACTGTCAGTATTGCTTAGTGCTGGAAGCAGGAACATCAGCCCAGTGATCTGTTACGTTAAAGTGAAGCTCATACTTTTCTTTATCCACTAGACAGTTCTTGCATGTTTTATAGTGGGGATCTTGTCTCTGCTTCTGTACTTTTAAAATATAGTATGCAATGCAGGTAACAATCTCTACAAGTCAAGTTCTTTGTCTTCTTGCCCTTTGGGACTTCGTCAACTGTTTGTCACATTGCCAAATTGAAAACATCTGTGCTGAAATTTCCCAAGAAGATCAGCAAAACTGGTGCTTTTGTGTATTTTATTTGAATTTTGGAGTGGGAAGGAATTTCAACCAAAATAGCTCAGATATTTCCAAGAGTGAGATTAAGGGGAAATATGTTGAGTGGCCCAGGTGAGACATTTTTGAGAGCAAGGATTTGGGGTCTGGTGGAGAAGTTGCCAGGTGGCAGGAACATCTCCTCCCTATCCTCATGAGGATCTGCACAAAGCAGGTGAAATGCAAAGCCTTGGAAAAATGTCGCATTGGGAGAAGCCCAGATTTGGTTGCTGGCTTCTGCCTCCATCACCGTCCCCCTTCCCTCCTTGCCACTACACACTGGCCATTTCTGCAGGGGCAGCCCTTGCTGTTGGGCTCCTGGTACCCAGGGCAGACGGGTGCCCTTGCCTTGCTCCCTCAGCTCCCCATGTTAGTGTCACAATGTTGGTGGTGTCACAGCTATGGTGGAGCTGTCACTGATGGGATTACCAGGCTGCTACATTGTGCTCCTGCTCTACCTGAACTCCAGCCTCTGAGCTCTCATGGGTTTAATAGGTGTATGAAGTAACGCATAGAGGATTTTGCACACCTTTTTGGGACAAATTAGTCCTTACTTAGATAATCTTGGAAGCTGTTGTTTATATCCACAACCACTTCATGCATTTCCTTGCCTCAGTGCATCCCTCAGTTTAGAGCTTTCATTAGGCTTGGGTGCCCAGGGTTCCCCTCTGGCTGCCACAGCCACGGCCAGTAGGTCCAGGAGCTTCTCATCCTGTCCCCAGGCAGCTCACTTTGCCCTAGGCAGGGCTCACAATCAAAGAGCAACACTGCCTGCTAAGAAAGGATGTTTTCTGTTTGCAGCCTCCTTGTGCAGCCTGCTCTTGTACCAGCCCTATAGCCTTCGAACAGATTGTGATCAGCAAGTTGCTGAGCCCCCTGCCAGGGCCATGCCATTCCCAGCTACTGAAGGTCCCGTTGCAGCAGCACCTCTGCTGGATTAGTTTTTTTTCTTCAAGAGAGACTTTTGATAGGTGTCTGCTGCTATTTCATAGTCCTGTTCTCTTGTGCTTCGTTTCAGAAGTGCAAGTTTTTTGCTTCTGCAGTTTTCCAATAACTGAGCAATATTTACATTTTCTCCACAGTAAATTTCATTTTCAGTGTACTGGCCTAGTTACATAAGTGATCCAAATCCCTCTGGATCTCTCTTGTGGTTGCTTTGTATTTACTACTCCCTTCAGTTTCATGTCATCAGCAATTTAGTAATTTTACAGCTGGTTTCTCCAAGTAATTTATAGACATTATCAACAGGGTGGAATAGATACTGAAAATTTGCTGCATAGATCCCACTGACTCTAAATGAACTCCTTTTGCAGGAGCAAGAGTAGTTCATGGGGTGTGATGGCAAATATTCATATCTCAGGTGGGCAACATGTGCACTGTAATGATTGGGAAGTAGTCCAGCCATAAATTTTAGTGCCAGCATTGGGGAGTTTGGGATCGATGCTTTAGAATGTTTCCAGCTGGATACCCACGCTGATATATATAAGCTATTGCAGCCGCATTAATGGCAGGCACTGTTGTCAGCATCACCTTGAAGGATGCTTGCAGTGAGATACTAGCTTAATTCCTTCCCCTGGGAGATACAGGTATTTCTTCTGTCGCTCTTGTGGAAGGAGCGCTTAGGGCAAGGATGCTAAATCTCCATGCTCTCCACAAAATAAGAAAAGGAGAAAAGATCCTAAGAAATATGCAGCTGAAAAAGTCTTCAGCTTTATGGCAGAGTGAAAAAAGAGTTGGAGGGATGTCTGTGCAGAACTGCCTGGACAGTTCTGTAGCCACATCTCCAGAGAGCAGAAAATGCCCAGGACTAGACTGCTCTTCCATAGGGTGCCACAGCTGCCTCAGAGAGTATATAGGAGGAGCAGGCTCTGTCCTCCAGGAAAGTCCAACCCAAAGGTGTTTCACATCATTGTATGTTAAATCGCAGCCTTGCTGACCTCAGGGCTGTGATGGCAGATGGGAAGCTGGGGAGATGACTCACTCCCTCTGGTAATTCAGGATGAAAGCTGGTGTTCCCCAACCTTTCTTTGACATTTAAGAGGTGTCCCCCTTCCTCTCTGAAGAAAAGTAAACTTGGAGTACCTCAGCCAGTCTCACTATCACTATGTCGTGTCGAGGAACTTCTTTGTGAACGCAGGTGCTGAGGACTGAGTTAAAACAGTAAAATTAAAGCTGATGGTGGAAAATAGTGGGGAGGGCAGGTCCCTGTCCCAGCTGGCTTGCTCTTCCTCTTTGGAGGGGCGTTGTTGAGAGATGTTTCCACAAACATTTATTCTGAAGGGCAACAACACTCATCCGTTCTCGTTGGGAATATTAAATGTTGACCTTTGGCAATAATTTAACGGGTGTTAAGAAATTTTTAGTGAATAATATATGAACTTCCCCAAGAAACCCTAGATTATCTAGGGGAAAAAAAAATCTCTCTTCTTCTCTGGGTGAGAGAGATGCATGGTGGGTGCTGTGTGTGTCAGTAGCGACCCACTGGATATGTGCCAATGGAGAGCAAGCTGTCCTCCATTTCTGGTGGGTAAGTGTTATAAGCATCACAAAAATTGTTTTGAATGTTGGCAAAATTCATCTCAGCCCTGCTACTATTTAAAAAAAAAGAATAAAATAAAAAAATCAAACCAGTGCTTTGAAAGTGGTTGGGATATTAGCTAGTTTTAATTGATTTTCTCTGCAGTGTGAAAATAATCCCCTCCCCGCCAAACACACCCATTATCACCGGTATTTTCTTTTTGCTTATATGTGCATAACTATGCTGTTTGTGGTGACATTTCATACCTGGTTTTAATACTCTTTGTTTTGCTCCTTTTGCTTTGCTCTCCAAAGGGATGAGAAAAATTCAGCCTTCGAAGATACAAATAAGCCTCTTATCATCACAGTATCAAAAGAGTGATTAAGGGAGAATGTCAGGTCCTTTTTCTGGTTGATTTGCAGGTCCTTTTCCAGTTTTCCATTTGTCTAAGTAAGTCCTTGATCCCAGAGATGACTCTCTTGGTTTCTCAAATGATTGGGGCACAGCTGAAGTGAAGAACAAGACTGGCAAAATTGGTTTCTGGAGAAGCACTTTGGTAATTTAATAAATAGCATAGAGTGTGTGTTGTTTAAAACCCACCACACATTCAGTTCCTCATAGGCTTCGAGAGCTGTATCAGTGGTGGTTTCTGTAGTTTAGTCCAGGAAATTCAGGCGGAGGCACAGTTGGCCATAGCGGTGAGGAAAATGTCTATAAACATATAAAACCACATTTATGTACTGTTCCAATACTTCTAACACAGCAAAAGTCTAATTTCTGAGGTTTCTCTTGGAAGTGCAGGCTCAATTGCTGGCTTTGCTGGGCATGCACTGACTTATTTGCCCTGTATTTGTTACCACGTCCTGCAAGGTGTTAATGGGTCACCTCGGAGGTGCCAGAATGCCCTGTCTGAAGACCGTTAGCGAGGTACACACATGCCTCTCACCCTGTGTACCTGGTCCTGCCCAAAACATGCCCTGCAGCAATCCTGCAGCAATCCTGCCTGCACCAAGCTGGCTCTTCATTGGCAAGCACTAATGTAGGACTCATTAGCATATAAAGCCTGCACCTCTCATAGGAGTCCCCGGCTCCCCCCTTCATTTTACATGACCCCAGGGAGGCTGAATGCAAACACAACGAGACCTGCCAGGGGTCAAAGGAACAATGCAATCAAGAAGACAGAGTTTTCCCAAAGGAGGATGGACTTGCTGGCTGATGGCTGGGATAATGAAACTGCTGGGGACAAATGTCAGCTTAAATGAGGATGTGAACAAAGCTGGTTATTGCAGCAAGACTAGTGGGCCATGGCTGTTTGCAGGACAACACGCTGGTTTGGTCTCACCCACAGTTAGTTTGTAATGGTTACAAGGAAGACTGCTTGCCAGTGTAAATAATAGTTGGATAAACAAACTTATAGGAGAGCAACTGTGGATGTGAATAACCCACTCTTCATTTAGAGGATGTGAGAAAATGTGTAGCTCTAATCAAATTTGCTGGGGAAGTGACCATGGAGAAGATTGAGGTGTAATGAGGAAAGGGAAATGTTTGCCTGGAGGAGAAGAGCACCAGAGCACCTGGCAGAGACTCCGGGGCACTGGGACAGGAGAGTCTGCCGGAGCGTATTGCCTCTATCTGTGCATCCTCCATTGGCGATGGCAAAGGCTTTGGGAGCAAGTGTCCCCATGCCACTTCTAGGGCTGAAGCTGTGGGGGGAAAGCAGCAGTTTTTGTAGCTGCAAGCAGTGCTGGGGACTCAGCTGGTGAACAAGAGGAGGGGTGGGTTTTTTTGTTTCCTTCCCCTGGGCGCCTGGCCAGCCTCCATGCCAAGCTACTGGGGTTGTGTGGAGCCTCCGCCCATTGCCCTCTCCACCACTTGCCTGTGAGGGTGACCCAGGGTGAAGCATCCTTCCACTGTTGAGTTGGGATACTTCTCTGCAAGGCTGAGTGGAAATCAAGGGCAAGCTGAAGCTCAGCAGAAAACTTTGCTGTTCTGTGCTAAATTTGTAGCTATTAGGTCTAAGGGTGCTTTAATTCAGTGAGTCATCGCTTGTTCTTATTAAAGAGTCTGTGGGGACAGCTTTTCTGGCACATGTGGTGGGGTTGAGGTACAAAGGGGAGCTGCCGTGGTGCGTAGTCAAAGAACTATTCCCAAAGGCATTACCCCAGCTGGAGAAGCTTGGAAAGGCATTTTCTCACAAGAGGTCATTGGTAGCCTGGGACCAAACATGAGAGACCTGGTCAGGAATGATGGTGCTCTGTTCAGGAGGGTCCTGCCCACAGGCTGGTGCAGGGAATGCAGCCATCCTGGCTGGGGTGGGAGCTGGTGTACCCCAGCTGTGGGATGTGTGAACATGGGCAGGATGGGGTGGGGAGAGTTGAGTGGAGAAGTGTGTATTTCTCCTCCAGTTTCCCTTGCTAAGACAGGAAATACAAGATTTCAAATCGGAGCATGCTTTCCACTCATCTTCCCCACCCCCTGGGCAAACAGAAATGTTTACTTTCTAGAGCTGATGCCTAAGTGTGTATAAATAGATGATATGAAGGGAAGAGCTTTAGAGAACAGTGATGATAGCTGTGCTTTTCAAGAACTTAACTACTGTTGAAGTACCTGGTAGTATCTTACTGCAGTTAAAGGTTTTGAGAATGGATAGTATTCTTCAGACCATAGAAGTGGAAGCAAGATGTGTCATGGGTTGTGTTACCAGTCTCTTGGTGGTGGTAGTTTAGTGTACAGCATTGCAGAGAAACCCTGTTGAATTTGAGGTGCAGTTCCACAAGGTCCAGTGCAGGTGTAATTCAAAACACAGACCTTCTCCAAAGGGCTTATTGATTTAATAAATGACAGTAAAGATTCTCTTTTGTCCTGTTTTTGTGTTTGCAGCTAATTAATATAAAACTGATAGCATAGTTATGATTTGGTAGGGTCTGAAATCTTGTTGTCTATGTTGAGTGGTGTGTTCGGTTTTGAGAGGACAGCCAAGAAAATCACTGAGCAAAGCCCTTGAAAAATTGGTGCTATCCAACTCTGACCTGTACTTCAGTTGACCAGCTTCAGGTCTAGAGGTTTGGTAGAGGCATCTTCAAATGGACAATTAACAGGAATAGAAATAATCTTAATTTTTGTTGCATGCAGAATAAGCAAATGGTTGTACAAGCACTCAGTAAAGCTGTATTAGATGAGTGAAAAGCAAGGTACAGTGACAGAAAAGGCAATCAAAAAGAGGCATTCATGTAGACAATCTTTTTATCCAGTACCATTTTGCATGTAAATACATAAAATGTTAAGCTGACATTCACCTAATCTTCTCTACTAATTGGAACTCCAAATAGCTGTATTATGTTTGATAACAGATTGATTGACCTGAGCAAAGCTTGCTTGTCTCTAGGATGGAGACAATTGAATTATCATTCGGAAAAATGCCAGGATGATTATATCATATCCCATAGCTCATAGATGCTTTCTTCAGTAGTATTGCCTTTAGTTTTCAATAGGTAGCAGTAGACTCAGTATTAATGTTGCCATAATTATAATACAGTCTTTATGGATGTAGGAATAGGTTCAGGAAGCACCACATCCTTACTGCAGGTCAGACTTGGAGACCTGATCCCATTCATCAGAGTGGGTGATGAAAACTATAACTAAATTAGCTGTCAGCTTATATTTTAAAACAAATTTTAAACTGATGTCCAAAACCAGCACATGTTACAGCAGCATTCTTAAGAAGATGAGCAAGAATGATGGAAAACACAAACTTGTACATAAATTTCTTGGATTCAGTGTATACTTGCAATGAGAGGAAGCGTTAGGCCACAGGGCACAAAGTGCCACATCTTTGTAGGTGGTCCGGAGTTGCAGTTTTCAGACAGGCAGGTGCTTTTTGGTATTCATTTTCCTTTAGAAAAATTTTAAGATCTCAGGTACACAGGGTAGAGAGCTCTGGAAGTTCCTCAGCAAATGCAGCTGCAAGATGATAATAGAAGTAAGTCTAATTGGAATATTTTTGGCACTTTTCCTCTAAATAATTAATGATGCTGTTTTGCTGAAGCTGAGCCATTTTGCTGAGATGTTTTGATTTCAGGAGGGTTTTATTAGATTGAGATTCAAGATGGACTCCCTCATCATCTACCACCCCATTACTTGTGAGGAGGTGCAAGAGGAGTGTTGGTGTGAGGAAGGGAGGGAAAGGGAAGAGAAATAGGAAATCTGACCTGTTCAGTCTGTTGTGTCCCATGTTGGGTTTCCCTGCTCCTAGTTGTGCCTGTAAAGCTTCTAACTTACTAGGCGCAGAGAGATCACCAAAAGGTAAATGGAATTTAATTCTCAGCTCAAAAAAGTTTTTTGTCCCAGGAAAAAAGTCTCTAATGAGCAGTTGCTCCTTCTTAGGCAGCTGAGAAACTCTGGTGCCTACCCTGAAGGATAGTAATGATGTCTCCATATGAAGTGCTGGGGCCTGGGCTGTGGGCCCCGAGTTGGAGTTGACCTATGGATGAGTCACAACCCAGCAACATGTTTTGTTCCCCAAGGCCTCAGAGACAGAACCTAGCCCACCTGTGTGAGGCCCTGCCTGCCCCCAGGTGATCATGGTTGTGGTGGTGGGCGAGGCTGGAGCTGTATCAACCAGGAATTGACCAGTTTGAGAGAAGAAACAAGGAGCTGGTCAGTTTGAAGAGAGTTCCTGTGGAATTGAGCTGCTGTTGGGGACAGCTTGCTGAGCTCTCTCTCAGTGGTGTGTTCCTCCTTGGCTGATTTGAGATGGAGAAGAGCAAACAGATGAAGAATTAAAAGATGAAGTTTTGCTGAGGGGATGTTGCTGAATTTGGTGTTGGCCTGAGGAAGAAGAGAGCTAGCAGCACAAAATACTCAGAGATTTGACAAAAAATGTCTTTTACCACATTGGTAGGAGTGATCCCTTGGGTTGGAAGAGTTGACGCTAATATCTAAGGGAAATCCATGTTTTGTGGCTATATTGTACCTAATGCAGCACGTGATAAAATCTTATGAGATTGGAGGAGGCTTTAGATGAAATATATTGTCAGATTACTCCAGCAGCTAAAATAGGTAGGAAAGTAATAGCTCTGTGGGCAATCTAGTGATTGAAACTTATTGAAGATATCTTCAGACAACTAGTCTGAAGATGTAGTGTGCATGCTTATAAGGTAAAACATCAGAGACTAAACCTCTAGGGATGAAAACAGGATTGTAATCTTTTCTTGTTTGAGAGCCTGCTACTGAAAGGTGGTATTGAGGAATGCTGGACCTGAAAGCTGAATACCTGCAAGGATGGTGGTCATGTTGCATGCAGGGACCTGGGCAGAGTGGCTGGATGAGTGTTTGCTGGTGGGTGGCAGGACCCTAAGAACCAGGATAGCAAAGGTGCCCAATGCAGCAGGTCCTACTGAAACCTGTATTCAAAACCGTGTAGGAAAGTGGTACCCAGTGTGAGCAAGTTATGTCTTCCAGAGAAAGCCTGGAGCTGAGTCTTGTTGGACAAGGCATGCACTGCATGCTGCTAGGTCTTTGTCCCTTTGACAAACCTGATACATTGATTGGTTCAGTGTTTCTTCAATATAGTATAAATGAAGCTTCTGGTGACAAAGCTCATGCCTTGAAGTCATCTGAAAAGTCCTCACGAGCTGAAAGCTGTAGCTGGCAGTGAGTGACTCTGGCTACTTACGACGATTGGCTTTCAAAAGATCTTTCTAAAGTGTTACTAGTGTGCAATGGGTGATTTTTTTATTTTGGTTTTTTTTTCCAGTCCACCATATTTCATAAACCTGGAGATGACACTCAAGGAATAAAATTTCCCTTTTGACTACTGTCCAAGAGTTTAAATAGTTTATCAAATTTGTACCAGCTCTTTGGTGAGCCTGAAAAATGATGGTTTGGGGTGTTATCTCCTTTCCCAAGCCTCTGTTTGCACTGGAGCAGTATTGTCCTGTTTACTGGGGACAGCAAGCACGTGAACAAGTGCTTGGACCAGATGCTACTGGAAAGGTAACTGCACTGTCGTTCCTTTCAGTTGGAAGTGTACTCATAATCTTAGGATAAGATTTGGGTGGAAATGTTGCTTGACTTGTTTATAAATACACCCATATGCAAATTATTTTTCTTCTCTTTTTTAAAAAAAATAAATATCCTCTAATACAAAAGAGAGGGCTGAAATATCATGGGTTCCCACGTTCACCAATGGTAACTTTCTAGTCTTTTAAGCCCCCATTTTTAGTGGAAAAACCCAGGACACAGACATATGGATCAAGAAGCTGACAGTTCCAGAGCCTGCCGAGCTTCTGGCAACTACCTAAGGTCTTCTGCCAGATGATTTCAGGCCCATTTTTTACCCCAGTGAGTTATTTCTCACTCCTCTAGAGTCCCTGCTGTTCTTCAGTTTAGAGAAGATGCTCTGTGACCTCAGGTAGTCATCAAGAAGTCAGTGGATTTATATCAGCTAGAAATCTCACGGCAGTTAAAGCAGTGCTGGGAAGATTGTGAACAAAACACTTTGCCTAGGGTGTCTGTACCTCCTGTCACTGTGACCTGGCTGCAGGCAGAAGACCAAGCTCAGTCTGTTGCACCTCTCTATGTAAGGTGGGGATGTCAGCGCTCACAGTGGGAGCTTGGTTAAAGTGCTTTGAGATCCTGAAACAGAAGGATCTCCAAATTGTTGTCTTGTGTATCTGTCAAAATCTTGTTTGTCTTTCACCTCTCATATGTCTGTGTTTAGCAGTAAACAAGCAATGCGTGTATTGTTGCTAACTATTTCTGTAGTAATGGAATCATTATTTTACTGTCTTGAACCTGAGTGATACCATCCAATGAGAGTTTTGAATGCAAATGGTGTCCTTTCACCCTTCAGTCAGCATTGCCCTTCCTCCTGTCCTTACCCACAAACAGGAGGAACTCCTGATTGATAATTGATAATGGCTTTTACCCTCAGTCCAGGAATCTATCATACATTTGTAAGAATCGCTCTGGAAATTATTTCAGGAGTTCATCCCCTTACAGCTGGTAGGATATATTTGCTATTTTTGGCAGAGTTTGCCTATTTGGTTTGTAGAAATCTTCAACATGGGAGATTCCACAGGCTCCCTCAGCAAATCTGCCCAGGGTTATCTTTACCATTGGAAAAAAAGCCTTCCCTAATGCCTAAATTAGATCTTCCTTGCTGCAGTTTGAGCCCATAAGTTCCTGTTCTGTGCACTGTCATTGCAGAGAGCAAATCAGTTCATTTCTATTTGCAGCAACCTTTGATGTGTTTGCTGACCTCAGAGCAAATCTGATCGCTTCTCTCACAGGTCCAGACCTTTGATTATTCTTGTCCTTATCAAAGTATTTCCTTCAGTTATCTGAATTCTTTGTTCCAAGTGCACATGGCACAGATAGGGATTTTTTTGGTAACAATAGTTTGTTAGATACATATGAGTTCAACTATGGAGCATGTTTTGTTGACTGAAGTAGCTCATGAGTCTTGGAAAACTTTCATTTATAGACTTAGTACTATCAGTCAAGTTGCCATTCTATGAATTTTTTATGCCTTTATTTCACCGTCTTGCTGTCCTAAGAAATCAAATTCTTATTTTTGAAGGTTAAAGCTTCTAGGAGTATTGGTGATAACTTGTTTGGTTTCCTTTTGAGATAAATGCTATATTTTCTTTCCAGTTTCAGATGACAGCAGGTGATCAGCAAGGGCATAACAGAATACATGTGTGGAAATCATAAGTTTGAGGGGGGGAAAAAGTATAAAAAAATGCACAATCTGGTAAACTCTGGATTCTCTTTAATGCCAGTGGTAGTCAGACATCAGCTGTTCTCCGTGGGATCTACTTTGCTTCCCAGCCTTTTTACACAGTAATTTTCAACCTCTATTTGGCAGTTTACAATGGATTGCCTATCAGGTCTCTGCAAAAATATATCTAAAAAAAGCAAGCTTGTTGGCATTCAGTGGTGCCACTGGAAAGCTTTTAGAAACTGAAGAGTGAAAAAGGGTTAAAAACACCCTTACTGTTTCCCAAAATGTCCCTCCTTTTTCTAAAGTAAATAAATGCTGTTCATACTCTGTAGCTCGCCTCTAAGCCTCTTTCCTGGAGAAGCACTTCTCTTCATGCTAAAAGTTTCAGCAGAAAAACCCCAGTTTTAGATATTTTTATTGTGATCTGTCAGTTGGGATAATTACTGTTATTTAGGTTCTTCAGTGGTCAAAATAGGCAAGATCTGGTAGCCTTTATTGTTAGCTGTTTATTAAATGGGGTAGTAAGACCAAGAATATTTTGTAGGATAAGATTTTTTTTCAAGAGGAGATGTAGCCATGATTACAAATAATCTTTTATTTCCCCCCATGTTTTATTGCTTTTCTGAAAGTAGTGGATGTTTTAACAATAAGCATACATTTTTAAATAATACCAGGTGAAGAACACTAATATGTATGTGGAGTTGCACTTAAGTTATTTGCCAGACTGTGCAGGTTGTAAATGACTCCCTGTCACTTTGAAAAGCTGCTTTTCTACATCCTACAATAAAATAATTCACAGGGTCACAGAACATTTGCAAATACTCACAGGGTACCATTCAGGCAGAATGGCAGGTGAAGAACGAGTAATAAATAATTAGAGTCTTTTCTTGCCTTCCCAGAGCTTGAGATCAGGACATGGTAACTAGCTGGCAAATGAAACCCAAGCTAAAAATATTTGCATGAACTACTTGTTTCATGGCTGTGAATGATGAATACGCTGGGAACTTTTACAGCCTCTTTGAAAATAATTTGAAGCATGTAAGGATAGATTATTTAGGTAAATAATGTACAGCCAGCAATGTGACAATGTTTAGGTTTTGCTGCTCTAAAAGTCAAGTGCTTAAATATCTTTCTAATGTGCGGATGAAAAATTTTGTCTTCTTTATTGTACAAAGTTTGAAAGAATGAGGAGGTTTGCAGAGCCTCTACGAAGTCTTGAATCTCTTGTAATATGGTAGGGAGTTTGCCATGATGCTAATAAAAAGGCAGTGACATATCCAAGTGCATTTATGGAGTGCTTTTATAAGGACTGACTTTTCAGTTGACAGAAATGAGGGAGAATTTACTTGGGCAGAGGAGACTTGGTGGTTTTCCTCTTGTCTCCCTGTCAAGACAGAACTGTTGTCAGAGGCAACAGTCCAACAAGCTTAGGGATGTTCAAAAAAACGTTGCATTCTCCTGATTTACTTGCCTAATTTAGCTACAGCTAGTGGTATTTTGGTGCTAGCATGGGAGAGGTGGGGCCTTCCCAGGAAAGCCTCCCTTCCCACCCCACCCTCAGTGGCACAGCTGAATTTTAAGCAGGAGGGATGTGCCCGTCTGAATGCTGGGGACTGGCAGTGCTGGCATATGGGGAGGTGACTTGGAAAGAGCTCTTGGATCAGAGCTGGAAAGCAGTGGCTGCTGTTTAGTAGTCACCATTTATTTGCAAACCCAAAAATCCCGTTATTTATTCTGATTTTTCTTATTTTGAATCCTGCTCTTGGTAAACAGATGGTTTTTAAGAGCATTTGATAATACTTAGGTGCATTGATTAGAGAGGTGTTATCTTTGGTGTTTTTAGGAGTGATATAAGTAAACAGGTGGTTATGGAGAAGGTTGTCTACAGAGAAACTTTAAAGTTTTGCTTAGTCTGTAGGAAACAAATCTGCAAATTGGAGCTGGGATTAATCAGTAATATTTTTCTTTGGTGCAGTTCTCTTAAGCAGACTGTCACTGGCATGCAACAATAGCTTTGGTATTCTTTTGGGATAATTTTATTGTTGTTGTTTGGGAATTAAAGTCACTGTACCTGTAACACATTTCTAAATATGTAATTTCAAAGAATATAATAATTATTTCTTTTTGCCTGTTGGTATCACAAGCTTGAAGAACGATTGAACTTGAAGTTTTATTAACTGTAGCCCTAGCAATTTCAAAGATACCGGTTGTGCTGGAAGCTCTTCTGACAGGTCTTATTCATAATGGCCTGAATGTGTCCAAAACAGCATGATCTATAGCTTTTAATCAGCTAATGAATTGAACCTCACAGTGAAACTTGGCTGTATTCAGGCAGGTTAGAACAGACAGGATTTTGCAATTTTATGATTTTCAGACTGGGGTAAGTTTGTGAGGGAAGCAGCAGCATTGTTCCTGGCCACCAGTGAATGACAAAGCAATATTATAGCACAGAATAAAAGGTGGTGTCTAGCTCAGACTCACCAAATCCTTTGTAATGGTCTTTACCTTTATCCTGATTTACGATCTTTATCTGGCTGTGTTTTGGTCTGGCTGTGGGTAAGAGCAAGTAAGGAAGAGCAGAGGGAGATTACCACAATTCAGGGGTGGATTTCCACTGTAAAGCTTTATTATCTTACCTTTTCTCCTGGATTGCAAGTTCAAATAGGTAAAAAAGACCATGTAGAGAAATAGGCAGTGGTTGGGATCGCCGTATTTTGTCCAGTCCAGTGCTACAGTGCTGGGAGGGATGTGCTGTTGGGGAGATGTAACTGCGGGAGAAGCAGGGAGGCATGGCCAGGAAGTTCAAATACAGACGTGTGGGGTCTGTGCCCCCTGAGAGCATTCAGAGATGTATACGTAGGTTGTCTGAAGCAGTGTACTGGAGGCTGTACAAGTTCCCTTGTCAAAATTTCTTCATGTCTGAGAGCTCTTCATGTTGATTAATGAGGCTGCACATTTCCATATTTAGTTCTTCTGTCAACCGTTTCCTTTTGTCTTTTAGTTCAAACTTCCAAGACTGAGGAAAAGAAAAAAAAGAAAAGAAAAGAAAAACCAGACAGGGTGATTTAGGTCTTGGGGAGTAGGAGTTGTTAAGAGATAGAGGGAGGAGTCATTCTACTTTGGGAAGAGTAAGAAGATGAAAATTTCCCTGTAAATATGAATTCACTGAGTTTAACCTGTGTGTGATGAAGGCCCCAAGCTCTAAGGCTGTAGTCACAAGGTAAGATGAGCATTTTTTTTTTGTTTTTTTTTTTTCTTCCTCACTTCTTTCAAAAAACAAGTAAGGTGCTGAGCTCAGGACTGGCCAGCATGGCTAAGGTGCTGAGCTCAGGACTGGCCAGCACGGCTGCAGGTGATGCTGTTCGCAGCCACGTTTTACTCTGGTGTAGACTGAAGCTGGCTTGCTTGCCCTTCCAAATTCTGTGCCTGTAGGGCAAAACAGACTCTCTTCCCTTTAAATAGTATCAGATTTCTTAAATGTTAAATGCCATCTCCACACCTGGCATTGCACAATGAAGGCACTATATTTTTTAATATTAACAAAAAACCAAAACAAAATCCAAGAGAGAAATAGCTCCGTTCCTTTGTGGTACTCTTTTTCCTTTTTGTCTTTTTTTTTCTAAAGAAGGGTCAGGGTGGGTTTTTTTTGTTTTGCTTTTGGGTTTTTTTGTGTGTGGGATGTTTTCTAAAGGTCCCTGCAGAGTGGGCTGTTGAGATGACTGTTGCAAACACAGACCTGCAAGAGCTGTCACCCAGATATCCCATTTAAGTAATGGGGAGTGATGTTCCTGGTGGGACTAGGAGCACCCTGACGAGCTCCCCTTCCTGCCAGGAGAAAGGTGGCTCTGTGCAGCAGCTTTCTTGGAGTGGAGAGCGTGTGTGTGTGTGTCCCACTCCCCGCTCATCCTCATGCACAGAATAGGGCAGAAGCTGCCAGGAGGGCTTTGCTAGAGGTTCCCAGGGTCTCCCCTCTGCCTGTCAATGCCATGGCAGCACAAGGCAGCCCCTGTGGTGACACATGCAGGCATGGGTGGGTGCTTGGAGGACAGATATGACCCCCTGTCTACTCCCAGCCCTGTGCAGCCATCCTTTTTGGCAGGGAGATGCAGAAGAAGGGGTTGGTGGCAGGAGAACATGGTGGTGCAGAGCTTCCCTCTCCCACTGCTGCGCTGAGGTAGGTGCTGCCAGCCAGTGTTTAAAGGGATTATTTTACACTCTGTTACTACACAAGCTGGAACATGATTCAGGCCTTAATTAAAATGCTGTATTTAGGGAGCAGTCTGCATAAAAGCAGTGCTGTTTTCCCACATGCAAAAGTCTTGTACTTAGCTTTGCAGGGAGACTGCCCGGAAAGAGGGATTTAAACTGTTGTGGAGAAACTTGTCTTTGGAGAGCATTGTCTGTAAGGAGGGTAGTTTGTGCTGGAGGACTGGCCCTGCCAGAAGCAGAGCTACGCTGAGCCTTGTGCCTTATACTGGAAGTTGTTTTTGCAATGATGGGTGGAGGAGCAAAAAAAGGAGAAATAAAGTCGTGTTCCACCCAGGACAGGAATGATTCACAGCCCACCTTTGTTATTGCTGTGACTTAGTACTTGCCTGGCCCAGGAGGTATGTCACGCTAGGTTTGTGCACAGACATTAGGTGAAGTCACTGTATCAAATTGCTTCACTTCAAATAGGAAGGGAAGGAAACTGGTGGGTGGCAGGAAGAAGGTGGTAAGTATTTCATGGGATTGCAACTGTGAGACCCATAACTAGTGAGTGTACCAGTGTCACAACCAAAATCTGCCGTAGACCCAATGTGAACCCTCTTTGCCTTCTGCACAAAAGAGACTGAGAGTTTATTTTATGGAGAAATTAAAAAAATGTCCAATATAAAATTCTCATAAGGGTTTAGAAGGACATATTGCTCATTTTTATGAGATTTCATGAGAATAAACCTTTGGTCCCTTGCTATCAGTGTAGTGAGTGATCGATCATTACAGATCTCAAACTTGATGTGGCAGAGGGTAAGATGACTTCTTCACATCCCTTTCACTGGGAGAAGTCATATTCCTGTGCTGGTTAGCCAATACTTCAATGATAAGCCATATGAAGAAAGTTTGGAATTTGTTTTGATTTTGGCTTATTATTGCTTGTATCAGAAAATGATACACTCTGCATTTTGGTGGTGGTGGAGGTAGGATGGCCGTGAGTCTGGGGAGCCACTGGTGATGCAGAGGTAGTTGATGATGAGCTCACACCTTGGGTCTGAGGAAGCCCTGGTGCCCCCACAGTGAGGACATGGCCATGCACCATCGCAGGCTGAGCCCAACCTGTGCAGTGGCCTGTGGCTTAGGAGTGCAGCTGGTTTGGGTGGGCGTGAGCCTAACCTAAAACCCTGCATTGTGCAGCCGTTCGAGCCACTGCACTTGCACTGCGTGAGCATGAACGCCTGGCTGGGCATGCAGCTGCTGCTCCCAGCATCCGGGCTCCCACCCCCTGTTTCTAGTTAGATTTCTGTCCTGGTCCTTGTTTCTGTCCCTTGCCAGATCCTCCCCAGCAATACGTGCTTCTTGGCAAGGAAGTAGAACCAGGGCTGTGGCTGAGCTGGTGCCTTGGAGCTTTGCCCACGGGTAGGAGAAGGGCTGTGGTGGCCGTGGTTTTGGTTAACCTGCTCTCCCTGGGGGCTTGGGAGAAAGACAAAAACCTGAGCCTGATGGAGGAAGGAGAAGCAATTATTGGAAGTACAGTTAATCTTTCTTTAATTAGAAGATGTGCTAAATTAAAAGGCCCAGCAGTGATCCCACAGATGTCGGCTTACTGAGAGATAATAATTGGTGGGAGAATCTGATGTTTTGCTAAGCTTCATATCTGTGTTTGATAACATTGTTATGCTTTTATGTACTTTGTTTAAACTGAGAGAAACTTGACCCAAATAGAGAGCTCAAGCTTTGTTTTGTCTCATTCAGGACTGGCATTGGACAGGTTTACTTAAACAATAAAGATGATGGTAACAACAACGATAATAATAACCGTCATCATAATCTAGTGTCTATAATCTTGGCAAAAACAGCAGCTAGGTTTAGAAACCTTCGGAGAACAAATCTTTCTGTTGGCAACTGTCAACTTAAAACTTTAGACAGCAGCACCTGCAGGTAGATTTCCAGGAGCGTAAATCTGAGCCATGGGAGGCAGGATGTTGTTTCACAGAACAGGTAGCTCTTAACTTTGGACATCACGCAGAAGAGATGCCCCAGCTCTGCACAATGATGGGCAGGAAAATCTACTGTGTCCTTTTTGCATGGTAAGAAGTTTTTCTCATTTTATTCTGGGGTGTTTTAGAAAATTCCTCTCCTGCTTTGGGAGTAAGGGTTGTCTGTTAAACCTAGGCTTTGTCAAATCCTCTGTCAGTTCTGCAGGGTGACCCGCTGGCACATTCCCCATCCAAGTGCCTCTCTGTCCCTGTCATGGCTCTGAGCAGCTATCTGAGCACAGCATTGGTGTATCCTGCATGAGCACACCTCAAAAGGCAGGTGTCGGGTCCTGGCATGGCAGGATGCCTTTCATATGTCACATTTAAGCCAGCGATTTTCTTTCTTTTTGGAGCATGGCGAAGAATCTGTACTTTCCTTACAACTAGTAGGAAACATCAGCTCTTGCTTTATGGGATGTCAGTGTAGGTGAGGCTGCACCTTGAGCAGAAAGAAATCCTCTTTCATGCACAAAAGGAGAGTCTCGCTGACTATCCTTACAAACAATAAGAGAAGCACTTCCACTTCTGTTGGGGGAGGAGCACGAGGGTGGAGAAGATGGTGTTCATGCCTGAGGATCACACAGGGTGCTGGAAACGTTACAGCTGGTGATACCTTCACCCTGGTTATTCTGCAGAAAAAGGTTTGTGACATGAATATGAAGCTTGGGGATTTTCGTGGGCCTTGAGAGCACTTTCTGTTACAGTCTGAGCCTCAACGGTGGCATTGGAACAACCAAAGATAATCATGGCAATTTTCTTGATGTAGACATCATTACAAGGAAGTAGAAACTGTTCTTTTGAAACCAACTTTCCAATACAGTAACACAGTCAAACCGGCGCTTTTCTGACTTAAGCCAATTTTATACTAATGTTTACATCAACTGTGATGGAATTATTCCCAGTTCACATTGGTAAGTGAAAGGAAAATCAATCGCAGCTTATCGACCTTGAAACGCACTAATTACTTGCCGTGTTGAGCTGGGTGCAGCAAAGAGCCGCTCTCCGTGTCCTGCAGAGCTCTCTTCCTTCCCCTGCTCTGCACAGTGGCTGGGGATGCCTGTGGTTTAACTGCTCAAACAGTCACTGGAGTTTTCTTGCCCCTTCAGATAAGATATTTTTGGAAGATCCTGACTCTGGAGCCCTTCTTTCAGCAGCCAGCACTGTGGCAGAGAAAGGGCAGGCTCTGCTTTCACAGGTGTTGATGTGCTCAGCTCTCACATCCTGGGGAAGAGGAAAGTCTGGGAGATGCTGTTGGCATCTTTCATCAGCTGTGCAGAGCTGGTGGGGGATGCTGGAAGGTGCAGTTCCAGCAGAGCCTAGAGCCAGGACTGGAGGTTGGTGAGTGTGGCAGGGGATGGTCCTGTGGCTGTAGTGAAGTGGCACTGGGAAACTGGGAGGCTTCCAGGGCCTCATCCCAACCGCAGATACACCACCCCAACCAGCAGCTCCAACCAGCGTGCGAGCATCCTTTGCCTTACCCCACTGCCGCTTTTTTATATTATTATTTTTCCCAGAGAGAGGGAGAATATCTGACAATTTGGAGGTTTTTATAGAGTTGCTCTGAATCTCACTCAAGTATGAAGTGAAACCTGAGGTTGTACCTAATGTTGCATAAATAGTTAACCCTTCTCTCAGATGCTTGTTTTTGTCTGTGTCCTGTCTTTGGGTTGCAGAAGGTGACTTTTTTTTTTCCTCTGAGTTCAGGGGCTTATGGTCTGGCTCAGACATTGAATTAGATACAAGTAAAAAGAGATCAAAACATTGATTCAGCAAAGCACTCACATTTAATCCCGTGCCTACCCTTAACAGCAGCAGTAATTCTTGTAGTGTGACTATAACCAGTATTTACCACCTGAAATGTAAGTGGGTGCTTTTGTGCTTGGCTAGATCAGGGCTCAATTTTATATGTATGTAGTGGAAGGGCAGGGCAGTGCTAGCTGAAGAGGAAATACTATGGATTCTCTCTTATCTCATCAAGACCTTTACACCTGTATGCTCGCACAGACTTGGGTACACTTGCCTTAGACCCACCCCAGCAACATGTCACCTTGCTCAGGGTCAAGGGGTGGTTTGGGGATGCTCTGCTGGATGGTGGGAATCATGTATCTCACTTGAGGTGGTTGCATGTTCCACCTTCTTACCAGTAGGAGTAGGGAGTTCATTGTGCCCCTGTACTTGGCACTTGTGAAACTGCGCCTTGAGTACTCTGTTCAGTTTTGGGTGCCACAATATAAGAAGGGCTTTGAGGTGCTGGAGCAGGTGCAGAGAAGGGCAACAAAGGTGGGGAGGGGTCTGGAGAATATGTTGTGGGAGGGGTGCCTGAGTGAACTGGGATTGTTTAGCTTGAAGAGGAGGCTGAGGAGACCTCATTGCTCTCTATGACTAACTGAAAGGAGGTTGTAGTGAGACTGGTGTTGGTCTCTTGTCCCAAGTGACTAACAGAACTAGAGATAGGGGCCTCAAGTTGCTCCAGGGAGGGTTTAGATTGGATGTTAGGAAGAAGCTCTTTACTGAAAGAGTGGTTAGGCACTGGAACAGGCTGCCCAGGGAGGTGGTGGAGTCACCGTCCCTGGAGATGTTAGAAAAAGTGAGTAGATGTGGCACCTCGGGACGTGGTCTAGGGGTCAGGGAGATGTTGGAATGAAGGTTGGACTTGATGATCCTAGAGGTCTTTTCCAACCTAAAAGATTCTGTGATTCTGTGCTTGCAGAAATGGTTTGATTTTGCTTTTGTGTTGGCACATGCTGAGGTGAAGGATCAGCGGCGTGGAGCAAGAGAGTTCTGGCAAATGAATGGCAGGCTTTATTTTTTTAAAAAACCCTTTGAGAAAAACGGTTATCAGTAACTGTACAGCCTCTAGAACGAGAGCTGCATTCACCTTTTCCTTATAGCAACAGCTGCTCTGATGTCTGGAAGGTATGTCTTCCCTTTTCATTTCAAACACCAGGAAGTCGTTTTTTGTGTGGCAGTTGAGAAAGTAAAACCACAGAAGTTTCCTCTTCTTTCAGTGCATTCTGCACAGAACATACTTGCAGGAAATACGTGTCCCTGCCTGAAAAAGGAGAGTGCAAACTGTCCTAATGCAACCATTGGTAGTCCTAAAATGAAGGAAATAAGGAAACAAAATAATCTCAAGTAGTTGATAATAGTAATTTAAAGAAGACATGCCAATAAGCAAGGTTTTCTCTAAAATAGCTCATTAAAATACTGCTAGTCCCGCTGCTTCTAGGAATGCCAACCTGCAACTTCTGGCTCCTTGTGTCATTTGTACAACCTTTTTCTATGATTTTAAAATATTCATTACCTAGCTAAAAACATTCATGTTCATACCTTTTTCTCTTCTGCTCTTGCTCAGGAGAGGAGGGCAAGTTTTCTGCTGAGTAAAACAAACTTTCAGGTTTTCACATGTTTAGGGAGGCAGCTGCTAGCCTGGCTTTCACCAGCAGCACTGAAGAAAAGAATTAATGGGTAAATCTAAATTCTCTAGTGGGCAAAGGCTGTTTATCTGACTTTTGACTAGAGCACTGACTCTCTGTCAGTTTTAAAGTCCTTCAGCATTTTGCATTCAGTGAAAAGTCCAGTGTTAAATGACATAAACCCGACATCTCCTTTCCCAGTCAGCTGTGCCAGTCCATTGATTGTTTGTATAAGTTTTGTGCAAATGTCAACATTACGAATTGATGACGCTTTGCTTGTCCGTGACTGATGATGATTGATGTGTTTTGGCACGCCACATTTGTTCATAATTCATGAACTTGCCTTTCTGCTGGGTTCATATGTGGCCAGAGTTTACAGCTGTATAAATCAAGGCAGCACTTGAGCAGTCGCAGTCCCTGCTGACCTGAGACTTTCTGTTAAAGATGAGTTAAGATTGTCTCATCTCATTTTCAGATGTGGCTTTTGCATTGCCGTGAGGCAGGGAGAAGGTGCTTGTGGTGGAGACATGGTTTGTTACTGCTAGCCTCCTTATATTTGAGTTTGTACCAAGCCCACCTGGCAAAGCAGTTGAAGCTAGGGTCGGACACGGATGGGAACAGACAGCGTGCTGCCGGCCTCTGCTTTCTGACAGATCTCCAGCGTGTTTTTTACATAGGCTGTACACAAGGAGGCTTGGCAGCGAAATAAATACTAGTTTTAGCGTTGCAGAGCCCATTTCTGCTCTCATTCTCATTGCAAGATCTATGCTGATGGTAAGCTTTGGTTTTAGCAGGGCTTTCTTGCTTCTGACCCAGCTAGTGACCTTCATAGTCCCCTAATCCACACAGTACGGTCTCTGGACAATATTGTAGCCAAATTACTCATCACAGCAGTACAGTCCCTGAAAGGCTTTAAATGATGCATTAAGCAATGCAGTAGCATCTGCCACATGTGGTTCCTCCTCTTGGGGATGTTTGCATGCAGGCAGCTCTTTGTTTTGCTTTGTGCTTTGGAAGGACAGGGATGCACGTGGGCATGAGAAAAGTGCACATTGCTTATGTTTGCATGGATGGTGGTAAAGAGGTGTACCTGGTGTCAGAGTTGCAGCGTTGACCTGGCAAAACCTTTAGGCTCATAAGGTGTGAATAGTGTAGGAGAGTTCAAGGAGGTGCCTTAAGCACCTTCCTGGATGAAAGCCCAGTTACTCAGCACCTTTCAGGTTTGAACCTTAGGAATGGAGGTGAGGAGATTTGTGGGTGCTGAAAGCAGTGGAGGTGAAGCAATATTTCTTGTGAAGCCTCTAGCAGTCAGTAAACATGGTGAAGGGTTGTCTGACATTAAGAGCAAGGGCTCTGTCCTGTAGGCATTTAATGCTGCAGGCATCCCTGCTGAGTCTGTCGTGTTTGCTCAGTGGGTGTGATCAGGGCAGGAGGAGCCTGCAGTACAGAGGCAGTCCCTGTGCACCCAAACTTCCTTGCTTGCCCATGCATCTAGCCATGCAGCATGGTCCTGTGGCACCGTAGCCTGGCTCCCGTATCTGGTATGTGACAGAGCTGGGAAGGGAAGAGGGAGTAAAGCTGCTGAAACCATCCCAACTGTGGTGAGCTTTTGCTCTGGTGACATGCAGGAGCATCACTGTGACAGTGATGGCGTATATTACCCTCCAGATGCATCATCGAGGTGGTGGGATGACCTCCTTGTCACATTGTGAAGGCTGAAATAGCATGGCTGCAGACAGTGTGAAGGGCTGTGCAGTGCCTGAGGGGATGCGAGCACTTGTGCTGTGCTGTGCAGAGTAACAGCTACATGTGTGTGCAGACAGCTCGCTGTAAATACATAGTCTTAAGTGCCAACACCTTTTTAAGCACTGTTATCATTAATCAGCAAGGAGGTTAATAGCACTGAAGGTGCTTGGCCTGAAAGAACAGGAAGGTGCAGTCTTCTGTACATTGATAAATTCATGCAAAGATTACTGCAGAATTTAAATATGGCCTTAGTGACAAAAATATTTTTGAAGAGGAAGACTTGCCTTAGCAAACTCACATCCAGAGCACAGGTGAATTTTCTTGAACCATCAGTGTTTGGGATGCTGGGATAAACTGCTTGGGTGGTTTTGACTTGTACCCAGGGAGTAACTAGTCCACCTACCAGCTGAACCTACCTAGTTGCTACCATGACTATCACTGATTTTATTATAATGTTATCCAGAAGATCCTGCTGCTGTTTGCATTATGGTAGGCACTTTTTTTGCTTTGAGAAAGACTAGCTTCTTTCCTTGCAAGCCCAATAGCTTATGGGTAGATGAGGGGTGGGAGAAGATCGGAGGTGGGAGATTTACACAGATGCCTTGTCCAGGGCCCTCTGAGAAGTTTGTAGAAGTAGATCCCAGTCTTTCTTATTTCATTCTAGTGCCTGAATACCAAGGTGAAGTTTGTTAATGACAAAGCAAAAGATAATAAGTCAGGGAGAAGCATGAGGTCTCTAACACTGACAGATGCAATGTAATGGTTGGCAGGATCCAGGGCTTGATATTTCCTTGAGCATAAAGAACCAGAGTGTGTTCTTTGCTGAGGTTAACACCTCTGAATTAACCTGGTATACAACAGGAAAAAATACACAGATTGCCAATTATTCTAGAACAGAAGCAATATTTCAAATCCCATTTGAATTTGGAACAGTATCCAAATAATTAGTGGAGTGTTTCTGGGTCTCTGCATCCCTCCTACAGAGTGAGTAATAGTGAGAGAACCCTCTGTCAGGGTTCAAGGTGGTACAAACCTCTGCATCAGTAGGTTTGGCTGGCAGAAACCTCAGTTCATCCCATTGTCTCTCCAGCAGCTGCAATCCCAGCAGTGGTGCATATATGTGAGACCTGTGGGAGATGCTGAGAAGCAGAAATGTCTAGCAGGGGGAAGGCAAATAAGAGCTACATTTCTTTTTTAGGTAAGGGAAAGGGAAATACTTTTATAAGGTTATTCCACTTTCCTCAGTATTTGAGTTTCAAAAATCTTTACTCTCTTGGAAGAAGACTCAAAGTAGCACCATCAGGAGCTTGCAAATTAGGATACTAGAGGAGAATTTTAGCACTTTATTTAGAAGTGCAATTCTTGGTGCCAGGACCACCAGGATGACCTGTTTCCCTCCTTCATTTTGTTGAGGCAGCTTCCTTGAGCACAGGTAAGAAGGCTGCTGAACTGCCTTCTCAATATTAAGTTCCCTTGTATTACCATAGTCTTGGAAAAAAAGGAAAAATAGAAAACAAGGATAACCCAGCCACAGGTAATGCACAACCATGGAATTTGTGTCAACAAACTGAGTGATTCTGAGGCTATGTTGTAGTCCACTGTGGAGATATTTAAAACCTTGTTGGTGGCAATGCTAGGAGAAATAAAGGGTTTAGAAAACAGAATATAGCTTCATTTGGCACAGAGTAGGTGCAAGCCATATGGAGTCCAGATGTTCCTCATGCCTTCCGAAAAGGTAACAAATCCAGAGTCACTGAAGGAGGAATTTCAGACTAAACAAATAAGAAAAATATGTGGCCGAACACAACAGAACTTTTCAGCATAGCAGTCTCTCCTGTCTATCTCACCTTCTCTCCATCACCCTGTTTTGGTGCCCTTCTGTGGGAATTTTTTAATTCAAAGTAGTGAAAGCCATGTTTTGATAGGCAGAATAATGTCTCAGCATCTCTATGCATCTCTATACAGTCTAAAGTTGGCAAACAGGGCAAAATGCTCCCTTTTGAGGGATAATAAATAGAAAAAATGTTTAATAGGTGGAAATAAATAGAAAATGTAAAACTTTTAAAAAATCTGTAATTTTCCTGCTCCATTCTTTTAGTGTAGGCCTCAATATTTGCTCTTTAAATCCTCCGTGCTGAATTGTAACTTTTTATCAATAACACATAATTTGCATTTGCAGCACATTACCTTATTTGCATTTTACTTGTCAAGCAACTTGAATACAAAGAGGTAGAGGCCCCAGCTCTGCAAACGTCTATATGTATGAGTAACAGTTCAATTAAGCAAAGATATACATATGCATATGTTTGCAGGGTGGAAGCCTGTGTGTTCCTCCTGAGGTGATTTTGGAAGTTTAGATTTTATTCAAGTTGAGAATAGAGTCCATGTCTCTTGATAGTCAGACTACTCCAAAAGCTATTCTTCATTAAATGACTGAATCTACCTTGTGTTTACATGGAAAACAGGCTTCCTGATAATTTAAGTTGCTTTTCTGTACATGAAAAAGAAGCAAGGGATGATGGAAATATGTGACACATAGCACTTAGACATTCAGGACCATAATCCTTAAAATCCTGCACCACTATTGCCTGCTCTTGCATTGGCTGCATTTTTATGCTAAAATTACCAGGTCCTTAAAGTTTGTTGCCTCTGTCTGGGGGATCTGTGCCAGCAGAAGCCCTCTGTGTAAGTGTGGACGAAAAGGCAAATTGTATCTGTTGTCAGGGTAATTATTTTGTTTAAGGTGGACAAAGGAATAAAAGAGAGGTTGAATGGTAAAAGTGTTCTTTATTTGAATGAGATTGCTTAAGTATTAGAAAAAGCAGACTTCTGTAAGCTACTTGTCTAGCTGTGTCCTAGGAGGGTGCTCCTGTTACATACCTGCTCTAGAAGTCTGTCTGGTGTGAGATTATGCCTTGTAGCACACCTTGCCTTTCCCTGACCCTCATCTGAGGGACAGATAAACTTAATGTGCAGAAAAAGATGAGATCTTCTGGAGTAGGCTCCTTGTGAAAGAAGTAGCCCCAAGTTTGAAGCCAGCAGCCTCTATTTGCCCTGAGTTTGTATGACAGAGTAAGTGTAACTGCAGTATCTTCTTGTCAGGTTCACCTTGTCCAAATTAAGCGAGGAAATTGGTTTTCTTGAGGCACGCTCCCAGCATTTACCCTCATTAGGACTTCCTGCTAATGTGAGTGCTCAGCAGTATTTTTCCTTTGCAGATTATAAAGCTAATGGGTGAAGGCTGCAGCTAATGAATGACCTCCTCAGTCTTCTGTGAGCTGAAAAAAACACCACTCCACTTGGAGGATTTGACTTGACTCACAACATTTTGTGCTTCTGGATAGCTCTTGCTTTGGATGTTAGTGAAGTGCAGGTACCGTGGGCCAACTGCACCCAAGGTGTAATGGCACGTGAGGTCACAAGAAAATGGCCTTGGAACAGTAGGTACAGGCAGAGCAGTCAGCCAACGTGGTGGGTCGGCAGAGCTCCTTTTCCTGTGCCAGCTGCCCTGGTGCTTTCAGAGCACCTTGCCAAAAATGACATCCCCCTGCAGAGATGCCAGTCGCCCGGCTTGTCTCATGCTTCCCGGCCTACTCTGTAGCGGGCCCTGCATATTTGCACGGCTGGGCTGGGCTCAGCTGGCAGCTCTGCGGGGAGGCCCCGTCTCCAGTGGGGAGCTGCCGTGAGGAGATGGAGACAGGCTGGCGTGGTCAGGTTGTTGGGGGCACAGCTGGAGCCAGGAGAGGATGTGTGTCTAGCTGCTCCCAGCCGGAGGGAGGGATGGAAAACATATGGGGTATTTGCTCTCGCACACCATCGAGAGTGCGGAAAGACCAGCAATAGAGGCAATACCAGGTTTGAGCCGCTTGTGCTCCTTTTTGTTCTCTCTGAATGAAATAGAAAACAGCAGAAGAAAGTAAGGTGGCATAAAACCTGAGGGTCAAAGTGCATCTTTTAGAAAACAAAATAAAGTTTTCAAAGAGGTACTTTCTAAGATTTAAAACATTTTGCTTTTTCACATGTGCTTTATTAAGATGCTTTGAATTGCAAGCTGGAATTTAACTTATGCTTCCTTGTCTATTTAAGCAAGGTGTTGTTTTGTTCCCACTTTCAAAGCTGTTGATGTCAGGTTTGGCTTTTTTGATGTCCTGATCCATGTGTGCCAGCATAGCGACAGCACCTGGCTGCTGTTCTGCAGAGAAACTACACGCTCTTTTTACTCCAGACCTTAATTCAACAGCTTTTCTGACACTTAGGCTGTTTATTTACTACAGGGATGCTCCAAAAACATCCATAAGGTCTGTTGTGGTGTAAGCAGTCCTGAATCTACCACAGTTTGGTCTGGGAGCATTTACCATCTTAAGGTTATGAAGCTTCAAGTTTTCTCTTGGTCTGTTTTTGGTATTAGCTGAGAGTGCCTGAGCTTGCAACTACACATGGAAATAGTGGAAGATGATATCAGAAGGTCAGTTTAGTATCTGTTGCCTTTGCAACTATAAGTGGGGCCCTGTTTTCTGTGTCAGTGGCATTCAGGGAAAGAAATGCCATTAGGACATTTTGTTTCATGTCTTGCACCTTCTCAGATTTTCTCAATGCGTTCATCAGTTGTTTCACTGAGGTGAAGTTTACACTACTGATCAAATGACCAAAGAGGTGCTGTTGAGAACACAAACACCAATCTAGATTCAGTAAACCCTGCTTCTGACCTCAAATAAACTTGAGATTCAGGTTATGTGAACCTGCAAGTGGTCCCCTAGGTATTAAAAAAATGGCCACAGCAGTACCATAACACTCATCATCCTACGCTGCTGGTGAACCTCACCCTTGAAATGTGTGCTCTTTGTGCTTTGTAAAGGTCCTCTTGAATTACTTGTAATAATGCAAGCATTTTTACCTGGGATTAGGAGGAGTCAACAAGCTCCTCAAAAGGATTTTAGCAGTAGAGCTGAGACACTTGATTCAGGGAACCAAATTCATAGTTGCCGGGAGGTGCTAATGATGGTGATAATGAAAGACAGCACTTTCCCTTGGAGATTTAATGATGGAGAGAACAAATTGAAGGCTCCCAACCTTCTTGCCATCAGGGTCCTTAGAGACGCCAGGCAAATATTTGCTCAGTGCAGCAAAGAAAAAGCTCTTGGACATCAACTGTCCCTGGGTTCTCTAGAGTTTTGTGCTGCCTGTTAGAGCAGAGAACCTGCATGATGACCCAGATGGGCTATTTAATGAGATGTTCCTCTAATGAGGGGTTATCATTTTAGAACTGAGCAAATAAAGACTTGAGATGTAGTTTCAGATTTTTCCTTTCTGAGTTTTATTGGGTGTTTGACTGTCCTATTTAAGGTGAACAAAACTCTGGTGTTGCAGAGCAGTCTTTCAAAAAAGGAGGTTTATCCTGTGTTTTCATATTCCCTGGAATATTACCTGTTAAAGATGGAAAATCTGGGGGGTTTTTTTCTCCCCAGAGAAGGTACCATTCTGTAGATGTTCAGCTAGAGAAAAGGTGGTTAACTGTACATTGGAAACACGTTGATGTGAAACCATCCATCTTGGTGACACAAGGACAGGGAAACACAGCAGGTGTTTGGGTTTCTTTTTCTTTCAGCATTATTGTTTTCTCTAGAATCAGGGACTAATCACTGTAATCTTCTGTTATTTCTTCTTTCCTTCCAACTTTACAGTGATTTTTTTTTTTAAGATCTCCTGTGAGTTTTGTGGAAAACAAAATGGAATAAAACCATATGTAGTTTTATGCACACACCAGAGAACAAAATTATGATTGCAGTAGTAAATTTAATCTGCGATTCCTAGTTTTAGAATAGTTGACTTTGTGACTTTAACTTTCCTTTGGTGTGTTGTGGGCATAAAGTTAACTAAGTTGTCCCCAAAAAATTACGTTTTCTGATTGAGTCATGAGTGGAATATGTTGTAGCTTAAGTGAATTATCAACCCCAAAGTATCAGTTTTCTCTATATTTTGTTACATATATATTGATATGCACAATCATATTCCTGCTTGTGTCTTTTTCTGAGTTTTTAGAATTCTTCAGATTTTGTTTAGTGTTTATGTTAAAACGTGCAATTTTTGTCAGCAATATAATACTGGGCTGTGAAGTTTAATTTTAGTCCAAGTCATGTTCGCATTGGTCACATAAACACCAGTGGATTGCTACTAGATGCAGCATATTATAAGGTATAGTCTGCCTTTACCATTTAGGGGAATTTACATTGCTTTAAACATTCACTCTTTTTTTAAAATTAGCCTTCACAGTTTACAACCTTACAATAAAGACAGATAATATGTGTGTAAAACGTTCATAGAAACATTAAAATTATAAGAACGGAAAGAAGGAATCTCTTCACATCACATTTCTACTTGGTAAGCAACTCATCTCTTAAGCAATGACTTTTAAGTATCCCCCGGCTTTGTAGCGCAGCTCTATAAAACCTTTAGTGGAATGAAGATCAGTTATGAGGGACAGATTTATTGCTATTCCCCCCTGTACTTGCTTGTGGGCAGTTCTGCTGTGAGTATTTATTTCCAAGTTTGCAAGATGGAGCTGTATTTTTGCACGTGCAGGAGTGCATTGTCAGCCCACGATAGCTGGGGATAGGTGTAGTGGAGGCTGAAGCCATGTTGGTGCTGCTGAGTCCTGCTGGCGTGGCTGTCGGCAAGGAGTTACCACCTCTGGCTGGCAAAGCCTGACCGGCAAAAAGCCCAGAGTCTAGGTGCTATTACATGAGCAAAGTTACTGCTTTTTACTGTCTGATTGCTGTAGCCAGGATCTAGTGATGCAGTTTTTTATCTGCTTGTGTAGTTGAAGACAAGGAGGAACTACTCCAAAAACTCCACCTATGCTTGCAAAACTTCCAGTGTCCTTTCCACTTTCCCCTCCACTCTCCACCCCCCTTCGTCTGCTCAAGCTGCATCCCTGCTATGCTTGCCAAATGTTTTCACACCCTTTTCTAGGTAACCCTAGAAGTAAGAGATAGCCTTGAAGCAAATCCTTACATCTCTTAGCAATTAATTTTATGCTATACTCAGGATCTTCTGATACAGTTGCTTTTAACAGCATTTGTCTATGCCCTTCATAGCTTTCTCATCTGTATATCAGGGCAGGAATAGCAAGTTGAAGACTTGTAGTCTTCAAGAGTTGGAGCCATAGATAACTTTTTAATGGATGAATCCTATTTAAGATGCTAAGCACATGTACCCTCTTTTCAGTTGAATTCATCCCAGTTGACTATGAGTTGTGGCCTGTTACTGTATAAACTGCATCACTTCTAAGATGGAGGTTGTTTTAGTTACATTTTTCCCTCTATAGCAGGCTGCTAACCCCATCTTCCTCCAGTGCTGGATCCAACTGTTGGCCTTTATCCATCTTGTGTGTTGAGTAGGATACACTTGGAAGACATGGGGACACCAGCAGTGGCTGGATTTTGCAGTGCCCAGCTACAAAAGTGGGTGAATTCTTGCTGATCTGACACCAGCCTTTTATGTTGAACCCTGCACTTAAATCTGCATTTGCTTTAAATACTCAAGCTGCAGCTTGGTATAAAGGCTTGATGATGTAATTATTTTTGTTGGCAAGCCTAACACTTCAAGATGTTCCAAAGTGAATAGTGATGGAGTCTGTCAAGTGCTTTCTTGAAATCTCTGAAGTTTATTATGAGTGAATTTTGCCATTCGGTGCTTTCTTCAGTGATGAGTCTTACAGTGAAAATCTGGCCAACACATGAGTTTTCAGGTCAAATTATTCACTCCCTTCCTCTTTCAGATTTTCATGGATATTTTCCTTTCATATTTTTTACTAAAATGAGTTCCTTAAGCTCACTAAACAAAAGTTTACAGAACTTGATGTAAAGTTTACATAAAATGATGAAGAAAAGCATCTCTGAAAAAAAAACCAGCAAACTGCATTAAAGCTTGCCATGGGAAGTGTGACCAGCCTCCATTTCATGTTATCGGGGTTGCCCATCACTGGGGCTGCAGAGGCTGGGTATGGCTGCCAAATGCTCTTTCTAGCAAAGACTAACAAATCCCATGACGAATTTTAGGTTAAATTACTTGTAAATGCTTGTCATCCGCGTGTGTTTTCAGCTGGGGTGACTTAACAAAAGCTTTGCCAAAGATAAGTGTGTTCTGCCACAAAGTAAGAGGTCTTGGTTGGAAGGGCTGTGTACCTTCCAGATGGCTCCCCTGGCATTCACTGCTTCCCATTAGGATTTTGGAAGCGAGCGATTAGCAAGTTGCTGGTCAGATCTAGTTATACCTGAAAAAGCAAGAGAGAGGGGACTGGATTTTCCTGTGTGTTTTGCTCACTGATAGTCTCGGTGATTCTATCGATGTTACTCCTCAGTTTTCACTGTGATGATGGAGAGCTGGATCTGGCACATTATTTTTATGGTAGGATTTGAAAAAACAAAAAGCAGATGAGTTGGCAAATAAAGTCTTGACATCTTTGATCTTTATTGTGCTAATGATAAAATAGGTATGAATTTTGTCTTTTCTGAAACCTGTTTCCTACAGGCTTTATCTGGTTAAGAATATCCTGCTCAATCAGAGGTTGGGTTAAAGTAATTTATCACTGACCCCTGGCGTTTTCATCAAACTTTCTCTTAGAGAATGAGAGAGTGGTGCTTTTACATCTTTAGAAAAAGCTGAAACCAAGGAAATGCTGTGACACTCAAGCCAAAATTTTCAAATCACCATGCTATGTATTAAATTCTAAATCACCATGTTTTACACAATCATTAATTTCTATTAAGTTCCTTGTGGCATGTTTGCATTCAAAGCATGACCTTGATAGGGGTTACTTCATTCTGCAAAGCACTTGAGTTTGCCAGTCCCACCAGCCAACTCCAGCAGCAAGTGGTGGTGGGACTGTGCTCCAGCCCTTGGCCCACAGCCCTGGTGGCTGTGCCTCTGTCCCCAGATCTGCAGGGGTTCCTCTGTTCTGTGTTCATACCAGCAAAGCTCAAAGTGTTGGAGTGATTTAAGAAATAATAAGGTCACAAGGACAGCTGACAAAAAAATATGATCACTTGTCCTGGGACTGTTGCATGAATTACATTGTATTGTATTATCATTCTTTTTCCTAGTGCTGAATTATTTTCACTGTCTTCCCTTTCCCTGGCAAATGCTATGAGCTTTTCTTTGGCATTCTTCTTTATCTCCTCCCCCCCATCCTCCAAGATGAAAGAAAAGCAGAAGGTTTTGATAGATTTATTGCCTGTAAATCTATAAAAGGTGCTACTAAAAATCTCAGACTGAATGGCTGAGATACCAGTGATGATCCAGTTAAGTACCATGGCTGATGTGGTCAATAAAGGCCTCTGCCTGTTTAGTGGTTTTCCTAAAACATCAGCTCCCGGAATGCTGGGTTTCCTTGTGAACTTTCCCTCTGACATGCAGGAAAATGTAATTTCTGTTTTCTTGTTTGAAGAGATAAGTTTGACAACATGACTAGAGCAGAGTGTGTGCTGAAAGCTGTGGAAATAAAGCAGCAAATAAAAGAACTCCTGTTTTACTCATAAAAACGTATTTATTTTTAAGCCAATTTCAGGATTTTTTTGACATTTGGACTTCCCAATAATGAAATGTTTAAAAGTATCTTTGAGACTATTAAACAGTTCTACTAAGGTACTTCATAACATTTCACTGCCCTTGAATATTTGCTCTGTATGATTTGAAATGTCTGTACTTCGTATTTTATTTTTTTTTTCCCCCTTCCTTCAACTCTCCCAGGTAGGCTGTGAGTTCGGTGAGCTCTTTAACGAATACAAAGCGTACTTTCCTCCTCACATTCATTTTTCTTATGACTTCTATTTTTTTCATAAGGCATGGTTTTAAGAATTGAAATATTAGACATCTGGATTTATTAAAGTCTGCAGCACTGGGTGAGGGGAGTATTTTTTTAAGAGCACTTCATTTTTGCCTCTGCAGAGCAGGGTTGTCTTTGAAAAGCACTCAAGGAGCAGAGTACACACCCTTCTGCTACCAAGGCCAACTAGGAAGGTCCCATTTTCCATTTTCATTGTTTCTTTTGAGAATTGGTTTATTGAGAAACCTACTGGGGCCCAAATTTGTCCCTCTGTAATACTGGTGATGCCATGGAAGGTTGTTTCAGTAACATCTGGAAAGTACCTTGAGAAGGACTATGCTACCTAAACAGGCATACATAGGTCTGTGGGCTTCTCGGAGGCCAAGCAGGCATCCGTGGCAGACTGCCAACCAGGAGGTTGGAGTCCTGGCTCCCAGCTCGTTTTGGAGATGTGCTCTTGGAGGGCTTGTGCTTGCTGTGCAAGATCCTCAGACCTGGACAAGGTTTATGTTCCTTGTGGGAGCAAAGCTCCTCTTCCCACCCTGCTGCTCCTATGCGGCATGCTTCTCTGGATGTCTCTCATTCTTCATTGTGATGAGTGTTTTGGGCTCAGTTAGAGCTGATTTGGGACCCTTAGTGGTGTAAATAAGGGGCAGTGCCCTCAGTGTCAGCATATGTACACTAGGTTGAAGCCACTTTGTGTGCCATCAAGCTAGAATGTTGCTTCTTTATTGAACCTTTATTGGATCTTTGTGTTAAAATGTTTACTGGGTGCATTGCTCATGCTGCGTGCTCTTGGTGCTTGTCATAGTGAGCCTTGTGTTGTTGGCTTCACCCAGGGAGCATTTTGCACCCTGTTTGACTGTGCTGCTGAATCTTTAACTTCTTACAAAGAAGAGGGTTTGGGCTGGAGGATTAAGATTTCTGAGCTCTACTTTGGTTGCAAGTACCATTATCTCTGTTCCCATTCAAGGCAGCAGATTTGAAGCATTACACCTTAACTGTGTAAACTGAAAGAGGCCTAGCCATACCCACCCGAGTCACGGAGGTCTGAGGAAAAGTAATGACCTAATATTAGTTAATTGCTTTGGAGATATATATTGAAAATAAAGTTCTAACTACCTTGGTAAATATTGTTTCCTTTATTGCAGCAATGTATCTCACTCTATGGAAGTCATCTGCAGTAGCATTTACTCTGTGGTAGTAAAGCAAGCCCAGCAATGCGCGTTATGAACCCCCGCCAGCGCAGGGCTGGTTTGCACTGACAGGTCTTCAAAGCCAGAGGATGCTCAGCAGCACACACTGCTACACGAGTGAGAAACCCAGCCCGTTTCCGTGCCTGCCTGCCTGCAACCACAGCACCTACAGATGTCACGTACGTCCCCTCGGGATGGAGAAGCTCGCTCCATTCTCATAGGCTTTGGTCACTGCAGAGCCCTCCTGAAGTGCTGAGGGGCCAGCCCAGCTCGGCGGCAGCACTGTTTCCCTCTCTAGGTTGGCAGCAGTGTGGCCATGCCATAACCCCTGTGCTGTTCCCCTCCACCCCTGCAGATTCCCAGCTGTGGGCTACAGCGTGTGGAGATTGGGTCAACAGCCAGAATAAACTGATGGAGGGAATTGAATACAGAGTGGGTGTTGGCACGTGCACAGATGTACCTGCGGGAGCTGCCGCTGGAACAGGATTTCCGCGGGCAGCCAGCTCATTGGTGTTTGCCACCAGCCGAGCCCCGGCACAGCAGGCATTCTGTGTGCCTACGGGAGTCACTTCCCATATCCAGACATCCCCTGGCCGCTCAGCTTAGCAGCAGCTTTTCCAACATGTGCCACAGGCCTCTGGCTTTGATATCCAAACAGGATATTACCCGAGTAGTTGTTATTAGCCAAATACCTTGCACTTGGACTGCAAGGTGATAGGACTGTTAGTTCTGGGGGAAGTGTGGTGGCTTAGGTGCTTGCAGGAGTCTGTGTGACTGAGACAATGTGCTGCCTGAGTTGGGGCTTGCCTGGGCCTAAAGGCTTCATGAGCAATAGATGAACTGCTCTTGTCCAGCTGAGAGGAGACAAAAATGCATTTGTTTCCACCTAGTTTAGCTTCATCTCTAATAATATATTTCCTGTCTTTGGATGAGGCATTGTCGTGGTTGTTGTCCTGGATATTGTCTTCTTTGGATGAAGACATGCATATTCTGGCTGCCCCTGAGATGCGTAATCTCTCTCTGTGTTAGTATTATGGATTTTGAATGTCTGTCTTTGCTTTACTTCAGAGTCATTTCTTGGTCAGTCTGGTTTTGAAGCACCTAAATTAAGGTTTGCTGTACAGTTAAAATTAAGTGCAACCTGGTATTCACTTCAAGGGAGCTGTCCTCATATGCTGCTGCCATGCACACCAGTCAGTTACTATTTACCTGTAAGAGGATGGGAGATCACATGAATGTTACTGCACACTCATCTGTCAATTCATTCCCCAAAAGCATGCAGAGTGGCTTAGTGTGAGGATTATTTTCCATCATTTATGGGGTTTTTTTGTTTTCCTTCTCTACAGCTGCTTGCATTAATCTTGTATGCCCTATTGATAAACCACAGTTCACAAGCTTTTTATCTCTCATCTACATCATATTGGGCTGTGCTGACTCTTGAGTTATGTGCCTAAGGACATTTTAATCATACTTCTACATGAAAGCCATTGCTTCATCCTGCATATTTCCCATGATTCTGAAGTCACCCCCAAAATATTTTACTATTTCTCCTTAGAGTTGTGAGCACTGTCTCTGGCAGTTGTATTTTTCTTTGCTCTCCATCATGATGTGCAGATGTCGGAATGTATTTTTTGTGTATGAACAATTCAGATCAAATTTTTCAAAAGTATGTGAAGATCAAGGCTATGGGTTCTGAGAAGCCAATTCAAGGCAATCTTCGTATGCATCTGCATCTTATTTCCCTGTCTTAGAATGTGCTGGGGAAAGCCCTGCTGCTGGACTTGCCCTTTCTGAATCAGATCCCTTCTGAAAATTTTTTTCTTTGCTTAAAAACTCCAGTGGGTGGACTATGCAAGTTACACCCTTATGATCAGTCCATGACCAAAACTGAAGGATGGTTTTCAGTTCCTCTTTCCAGCTTTATCTGAAGAAGAAAACCTTGTCTCAGAATTTCCAGTTGTTCATTTCTTTTATGATCAGGGCAAAGTCAAGGTTACTTGAGGATCCTTAAATCTGGTAGAGTTTTTAATGTTCATGGGATTGAATTTAGGGTTAAACTGGAATTCCCAACGTTCGTAATTTTGAGAACTAGTCTCGAAGGCTTTCAGGTTGTCAATTTGTCATTGCTATTGCCTTGATTGTTGCACTCATCCCTTCAAATCATTTGAGTTGGAGACTTTTTTTTTGTTAGTTGACACTAAAGTTCATTGTGAATTCAAAGTTTCAAGTATTAGCTGTTTAAGCGAAGAAGAGGAAAGAGTCTATAATCATACAATAAGACAATACCACTGAGGTGTACACTCACAATTGTTTTTGAAAACTAAATAAAAATGTGTCAAATCCCCTAATTGTGTTTGTGAACAACACCCCTCCTAAGTGCTGAACAAAGTTGAAACTGGATGAGGAAGGAACTTACACGTTAAATGAAAAAATTTCAGTGCTTTGCCGTGCTCTGGAAATACCAAGAATAACAATTTCCACATGCAAAAAGAAGCTTACCTCTTTTATCAAAATTTGTTTTTGTTAAACAAGGTCTTTCAGTTCTCAACACTGAAGGATTTGCACACTGTAGCCATATTCATGGTAACCTGCATATTTTTGAATGTTGTTACTGTACCATACACTTCCACTGCAGGAGATGGAGATTGCTTCCACCTCTGCCAGGGTGAGAAGCAACTTTCTTACTCAGCAAAACATTTTGAGCATCCACTAAACCTGTTGTTAGTCACCTAAAGACGTGATTAACATGAGGAATTTAGTCTAGAAGAACTGTCTTTCATTACTCAAACCTTAAGCCAGAAAAGATGGCCCATGTGCCATGTGTCTTTCAGGTGTTGTGTCTGCATAGCGTATGTGTATCTTACAGTGCAAGAGGAAATTATATTGTTTCCCATTTAAATAAACAATTTAGCTCTGCCTATGAATAATCTGTAGTTAGTGTATTTCTGTTCCTGAGTGCACTAAAACTTAGTTTAAAAGACCACAATAATGAGTGAAACTGCATTGACTTATGGTGTTTTCTTGCTGATGGGCTGGTGCTCTGTGTGCTGCATTCAGGAGCTATCGAGAGCCTGTACAGCAGCATCCTCAGCACTGTGCTGGGGCTCAGCCCTTGCACAGAAATAGGTGCTTTTAGGAGAAGAATCAGATCCTATTGCCTGTTAACTCTTGAGATGAAACAAATGCATAGATAAACAGGGGACAGGCATCATAACCAATTTTTTGCATGTTGTTTGGCTCCACCGAGCATCCACCAAGAGGGGTATATGTGCCTTGCAGGCACCTCTCTGCACAGCCAAGTCCAATGTGTATTCAAACTCTTAGCAAGCAGCAAGTTAAGAATTACTTTGTTGATTACCTATTTCTGGGCAAGCAGGCTCAAAGTGACAGTACTCCAGGAGAATGTACTCTCTAGGAAGTCTGGTGCATGTCAATGTCTTTAATTTCACATTGTGTGTGTATATATATATATATATATAATGGACTCTATTTAAATATCTGAATGAAGCTCACAGATTGCTCTTGGCCTGCTGTAGCAGTCCCTGTGACTCGGGTCAGTGGTAGTGTGTTGTCCACTCATGGCTGCAGGCCATGAAACTACAAATAATTTAAATTTCAGAGTTCTGCCTTTTCACTAGAATAGAATTAAAATAATTAATTACAATTTTATTTTATTTTTTAACTAGAAATGTAGTCTATTTTTGTTCATTTTCCTCATGACATGCAGATGAGATGATGAAAACTTGCTTAATTCCTGTAGGTCTTGCAGTATTGTACATTGCAATTAACATTTCATGGTGTGCTTTTATGCTGCAAAATAGTATTTCTCATTGTATCCCTGTCTTTTCCAAATATTATGAACTTCATTATTCTCTTATAATTCTCTGTGGTTCATATCATTGTTAATATTAAGAAATCTAAACCAGGGAGCATTCTGTTGTGCTTATCCACAGAGAATGTAATTGGAATAAGTACAACTTAGTTTAGGAGCTGTACCACCTCCAGTGAGGACTTCCAGGCTGAACCATGGGGTTGCTTTGTCGCAGGTATACCATGATTACAATACAAGGACTGGTCGTCTCTCTGTTGTAGCCCTGGAGAAGATGCTGAGGAATAGGTAGCTGAGAGGGACGCTGTCATGAGCATGGCCAGTGAAAAATGAAGTGGAGGTCTGTATGCCAACAAGATGAGGGAAGGCAAGATGTCATGAACAGGCAGCTGTTCATGGACTGTACTTGAGTGATGGAAATGGAGTTTATTTGACTGTTGGGAAAATAGAGCATGATGAAGAGTTTACTTTGTACTGGTTTATTATTTGGGGGTGCTTTTCTATCTGGGCTTTTGACCTGAATCATTTTCCAAGACTTCTATTTGATTTCTTTGTCCTTCATAGTGTATATTTCTGCTTGGTCAGCTTATCAGTTACGTAATGCTGACCCACTGGAGGTATGTCTGGAAGTTTCCAAATACCATTTGGTTTCTTTCAGTCTGCTTAAAAGAGAAAAGGCTAAATAAAATCAGCAGATGAGATGTAGCTGTTGAGGCACTTAGCATGGCCTACTGTTATGGCTACCTGCTGATGGTCATTGTATGTCCCTGATTTCAGTTGCTTCTGATATATCGCAACAGCCATTTAGCTTTTTTAAGGGCAGCCACTTTCCTCAAAATGGTCTTATTTATTTATTTATTTTAAATGTCAGCCCAGTTGGCTCAGACATTTCCAAGACCAAGGCTGTGGGGCAAAAACTGCTTTGCAGTTTGTTCCCTGACATAGTTTTGGTGCTTGAGTGTTGTGGAAGGACTGGTGAAGCTATGCTTGGAGGTGAAGCAGCTCCACAGGGTGGCTGAGGCAACACCAGGGTTGTGTCTCTATCCTCATGAGTGCACCTGTGGAAGAGGTGAGCCCACAGGGAACAGCATCATGCTTTACTTGAAGTAGAGCATGGGTAAGATGCGGTCGTGTCAAACTCATTCTGAAGACCACACTGAACCAGAAGGATAAAATAGCAAGCATCTATTTATTCAGTACCTACTGTCTGTTTGGTTCACTGGAGAAATGTCTGATATAGAAATGATCATCTTCCTTTACTATAGGGCTTTTAATGTTTATTGATCTATGTGTGAACGTCTAGGTGAAACACTGAAGGAGGTTAATAACTCAGAGGTTCAAATCTGAAGAATACGCGTAAATGAAAACTGGATTTGACCTTCAACTGCTCAGAGAATAAATATGCAACCATTGCAGGCCAGAAAAAGTAAGAGGGCATCATTAAAAAAAAAAATAAATTAGATATTTTAGGAATAAAACTGTATCTTGATATCTTAAAATCCAGAAAGTACAAATGGACACTCTGCAGGAATGAAAAAAAAGTATTAAACCTCTGTAAAGTAATTTTTTTAAGTCTTTTTCACTGGTAGCCATGTGATAAGCTCATGCACCTGAATACAGTAGGCTTGTATAATGGCTGAGTGGGGGAGTGGGTATTCATCAGCTCTGTAAAACCTGAATTACTTGGAATGGGTTCAGCCAGCCAATATGTAGGGCAAGTGGTCATAAAATGCTAGCAACATAGCCTAGCATCTCTTCTTGTAAACTGTTCTCATTTTCTGTAATGATTTTACCATATATCTGTGTACATAGGTTAGCCTCTACTGGTCAGAGCTGATTTATTGTTGTAGGTGTCTATATCAAAGGTCTGGATGGTGAAATACGTGCTGTTAACAAGCCATTTCTATTTAGTAAGCCAAGTGGAATTTTTGAAGAACGTAAAGTTACTTTTAGAAAGGACTGTCAGCTGGCCAGCATCCAGGGTTTCCAGTCAGTGAGCTTTTTAGGTGACTATTTGGCTTTAAATACGTGGCAAAACCCCACTGAAGCACATGCTGAAGGCAGTGGGTTACTCCTGTCCTGAGGGTGGGAGCTGAGTACCTTGATCCCACCCAGGTCACAGCTGTTGGTACCTGAGCTCAAGTGTTTGCAGATGAGAACATTTAACCTGCTGGGGATACCCTAAATGATGGAGCAGGATGTTGGGGGCTGTAGGACATGTCCTGCCCTGGGGTTGTCAACAGTTCAGGAGATCGCCGTAGTCCTGTATCGTATTCATAGACTCATTCCATGATTCTCTATAACTTCAAGAGTAGGTGGGTTTTTTTATCCTGCTGTGATAATCCATGTAGCAGGGTGGGAGGGAATGTAGTAAATGCTTGGAATGATGGGATGATACTGCCCTAAAGCCAGTAAATAGAAGCTCATGTTTCTAAAACATCTTATCGTTCTTTGCTTTCATTAAGCGTGGGCTTTCATGGTGAGGGTGGCTAATCTGATATTCATCTGTGCCAGCAGTTGAAAGAAAATTCTAATTACTTAACCTTTACTGCACGCTCCAATTTACCCAAAACTCATCACTCAGGGGTAAAATCCCGACCATTACAAAGTCAGGAAGAGTTCTGCCAGAGCTGCCTGCATTGCCCTGCTGAAGCACAGGAACACGTGGCAGTGGTGCAGCATGGGCTTGGGGGCTTCGTTGCAGCCCCTACATGTCACGTGGGTTTGGGTTCAGTGCCCTACCGACTGCAGGCTTTACTACTTTTACTTTTTTTTAAATTTTATTTTATTCAATCACATACCTGAGTGCCTTCTCAGAAACCTTTGCTGCTAATGTTTTAGTTTTTCAAAGTTGAAGGACAGTGATGGTTTTAGCTGCTTTTTGATAATATGATAGCATTGCCTGGGGCTGGCATTTGTGGAAGGTAACTTACAAAGCAAACAGTAAGCACCCAGCTCTGCAGAAAGTGTCATTCTCCCGTCAACCAGTCACCCCACCCTTGTAAGGTCAAGTGTTTCACCTGTTTGAATTGCAAGCCACCCTTATTTCTGTACGTATGGTTTGCATAAGCTTTTGCACAAATAACTGGCTGCCAAGTACGAGGTGGTGATTACTCCATAGACTACTGGTGCCTCATCTTGCTCCCCTCAATCCTGTTTCCAGCTGCTGCTGCTGTGCCCTACTGTGAAATGTGAAGGGTGGTGCAGTTGGTAACTGTGATGGGAATGCCCCATGCTCAGTCTCAGCCCTGAGTGTCTGCTCCACTGCATATTATTCGTGGAGTTCTCTACAAGTTCAGTTTTGGTCCCTGCTATACAAAAAAGATGCAGACAGGTTGGAAAGAGTCCGGAGAAAGGCCACAGGGATGTTCAGAGGACTGGAAGACCTGCCGTATGAAGAAAGGCTGAGAAAACTGGTTTTGTTCAGCCTTGGGAAGAGAAGGCTTAGGGAGACCTTACTACTATTTACCGGTACATAAAAGGTGGCTTACCAAGAAGATGAAGACTCCCTTTTTACATGTTAAAAACTAGGGGTAATGGGCACAAGTTACTCCTGGGGAGATTCTGATTGGGCTCCAGAAGAAAATTTTTCACTATGAGAACAATTAAATCTCCCAAGGGAAGTGGTGGATTCCCCTACATTGGACAGTTTTAAGATTCAGCTTGACAGGGTGCTGGGTCATCTCATTTAAACTATATTTTTACCTGGAAAGGTTGGACTAGATGATCCTTGAGGTCCCTTCCAACCTGGTGTTATATGATTCTATGAAGCTGATGGTGTTCCAAAGTGAAAGGAGGAATTTTGGCAAACAATTTGTTCTCCTGTAAAAAGCATAATAATCTCTGCAAATATTGAAGCAAGTGGAGGAGGTGTTTTTTAAGGTATTCAAAGTGTTCCTGCCAAGTGTACAGTATTCAATGCAATGACTCAGAAACGTAAGTGCATCAGTGTTTTGAAATGATATGTCTGACCCTTGAAGGCATCCAACACATGGCATCTATGCCAAAGGAATGGTGGCATACAGAGAAAGCAGCATAAAATATGCTCTTTTGGATCAAGCATTTTGTACTGCTTTACTCTAGCTGCAGCACTTGATACAGGAGCCTGTTGGGATAGTAGGTCTTGTGTAAATGGGGAATTAAGTGTTTGCATGGGGTTATTCATTTGCAATTGAAATACTCAGTCACTCTTCTCAAGAAGTCCAAAACAGTATTGTTACAAGATACTCACTGCTCGTATGTTATATGATAGTGCTTAATTAGCTGCAGGTGTTTTGTTGATCAAATACTGGGGGAGACTGGAGTGGGTTAGGAGAGATGCTGTATTGGCACTATTGGGCTTTCAGGCCATGCCCATGTCATGGTTGCTGACGGAGAAGTCATCTGCCACAGCTGGGCATTTTGGGAGGCTGACACTAGTGAATGAAGGAAATTACAGGCTCTGTGAAGGCACGTTAAGCTACAAATCACCGAATCCTCATGTTCTGCTGCTGTCAGCTGAGAGGCCTTTTTCTGTAAAATAAAACCTGTTAATGCATTCTTTGTCATTTTTTGTGACTCAAAGGCTTAGATCTTCTACAAACTCTTGATTGAATAGGGGATTGTGTCTGTTTGTAGCCAAACCCATTTTTGCATGACTCCTGTGCATGTCCAGAGTCCATGTCCATACCACTACGCCTTCTTTTCCCCTTGAGGACATGTCTACCATCTTGAGTACTTGCTGCAGGAGGCATCTCGTGGTTAGACTGAGTGCTGTCAAATCTACATTTCCCTGAGCTTCCTCCCTACCTGGCACTGCCAACACACTCATGCCCTTTTCTTCCATCAAAGTCCAGTGACCTCTCAACTTCTTGCTTGTTTGTATCAAGGCACTGAGGGCTGCATGTATTGTATTTATTTGCATATAGTAGAGAAGGAAGATGATACTGGCATTTAAAAATTTTGTTTTCTGTATCTGGATGCCCGCTGTCAAAGAGTGCAATAGAAAACCTTTCTCCTCTACATCACTAGTTCCAGGGCAGAATAGCTTAGATCAGGGTAATCTCAAACTGATGGGTACTCCACATGAAATAAATGCACTGTGTCAGCTCTAACATCTCTCTGCCAAAAAAATCACAACTTGCACTGAAACTTTTATGGTCACTGTGACAGTGGAATAGCGTGGCTGAGCACAGTGTGCTGTTGTGCAATTTTTGTGTTTGAACTTGATAAAGTGCTCCTTCTTAACCAAGAGGGAGACCAGTGCTGAAAATCCCAGGTAAGTGAAGGTGTGCGGTGCATGTCAGGCCCCTCGCTGGAAAAAGGGTGGAGGGTACAGCGATTGCATCAGCCCCAGCTTGCTGTACCCTCCACGCATGGTGTCTGTCCAGCCCGTGGATGATGCGTGCTGGTAAGCAGCATCTGCTGTTGCTTCCCGATGGCCATAACACAAAGACAACTTTAGGGAAGTGGGAGAGACCCTGGGATAAAACTGAGGAGATGGATCTCCAGTCCTTCTCTTGCTTGTGACCTAGCTTATTTCACATTCACTGTTTTTGTATTTATTTTTGGTGCTGGTTTTGAGGATACTGAAGTTTTCCAAGTGATTTTGGCAGGACCAAGATTTTGTTTTCTCTATATTCTAATAAAAATAAATGTAAAGCTGTAGCTGGTGATTTGGGAGCTTAGATTCTATGTGTGTTCAGATCTAATCTTCTGATTCTTCTTTGTTTTGTAATATATAGCCTAAACAATCACATCCATCCTGTGTTCCACTTGGTTTTGCACCACTTAACTGCCTGGTGCTAGCAGAATATATCCTAATTTAGTTGAATTGTTGTTACTTCTATGGCATTTTAAGCAGCAGTGATTGCCACTCATTATCATTAGGCTAAAATGATTGCCTTTAGAAGGATCCTAATAAGGAGGACGTCCCAATTAAGTAGAATGTGGTGTACTAAGAAACTCCTTGCGAGAGAGGATGTCACAGTCACATGTTGTAATATAATTCTATTATCTCATCTTCCTATAACATCTGCTCTAATATCTCACAGAGATACTCTCTGCTTTGGATGATGATCATCCATTCTGGCTTTTGATGAAATTAAATCCAACTCAGCTGGGATGCTGCCCTGAAAACGATGACATGTCTTTGGAAGAAGCTGCTCTGCAGATATGCAGTTACTAAAATTTCCAGTTGCAAGGAGCTGCAGACTTGGTCAGATGAGATTAAAAAAGTTGCCCTTGTGTAGCTCAAAGGTTTGTTCTCTGCAGTTGTTCTGGAAGTGATGTTCCTGCTGGTGAGAACCCAAAACGTGCAGAGTTTTTACAACTTCTGTTTGTCATTTATCAGTGGTTGCTGCTGTAGATAATTTTTTGGTAGATTTTGTTAGGCTCTCAGTTCTTTCATTTTTAAGCATTATTCATTTGCTCCTCTGATTTTTCCAGGAGAGAAAGGGTGATCTCTTGTGGTTAAACTGCATACCTAGAGGCCTTATGCTCTTTTCTGTGACTTTTCTTATTTCACCTTGAATTAGTTATCAAGCTCTCTAATGCTTTACTTTCACTTAATCTGTAAATTGGACATAAATATTACCTTAACTACTTAATACCAGTGTCTTGAGGCTAAGTTTTAAAGCTGGTAATGCTTATTAATGTCATTGGGTAGTAGGTGTTAAAGAAATCTGTGTCCCTTGCCTCTGGTTACTGTGCCTGTTCCACCCTTCCTCATTTGGGCTGCTCTGCCTACTCTAAGGCTCCGACTCTGGAAACTTTATATCACCACCTGGCTTTCCCAAGTGCTTTGCATTTTCTCCATGCAAAACCACTCCCTGTTATTTAACTGGGCTGGAATGTGTGGAAAGAAGACACTTTGCACTCCTTGCCTTGAAAGCTTTCCAGGTCTTCTGTTAACTGAAGGCTGGCAGGTACAATTAGATTTAAGGTTTTCCCCATAGTCTCATTTCTGTAAGGATAGGTCAAGATGTTTTCCATCTGCCTTGCTAGCCAGGTTGGAGCTGAGCTAAGGAGTCATAGTGCAAGTTGCTTCAAACAATAGAGCCTATCTGGTTTCTTTCCAAGTTTTAGCTTCTCAATGATGGTTTCTGTCACTTTATATTCAACAGGTCCTGTGTGTTAGTGTCAGGATGCTGAGCTCATGGTGCTGGTGTTCCCACACTATGCTTCAAAATCTGTTATGTACCTGGATGGTGCATCATTCTCACATACTCACGGTTGCCATAATTGCAAAATGTGGTGTCAGGATAGTTTTTCTGCATGTCAGAATACCAACCATGTGGTATTTGCATCTATTGAAGTGTTGCTATTGCTAAGGCAGCTAGCAATACTTTTATCCCTTTTATTTCTTTCCCATAGGCCTATATATTTTAGATCTGAAGAATGCTCTCTGGTGCTGGGATATATTTTGGTACATGAGCTTGTGCAACAGCTTTGATCTTGAACTTTGCATGATTCTGTGTAAAAACAGGAGACAGGACTCAAAGACCTTCTAGTCCCAAGTTCCTGTGTAAAAAAACCTTTAAAAATATGATGATTGAGTGGATTTCCTACTCCTAAATGTAGTCCTCCTGGGTAAGGTCAGCATTTACTTTAGCGGTGTAATGTGCAACACTGTTTTGGGGACTGTCCAGGGTTAACTGCCATTTTCATGCTCATTTTGTACAGCAATTTTCTTGATACCTATCTTGCACGCTTAATTTCTGTAGTATGTTCCAGGTATTCCTTGCAGCGGGAGTATAAGTTGTCTTCCAGATATGCAGATTTGCTTAAGATGTAACAGATAAAGGGATAAAGGGAGGTCAAAGATACTTTGAATTATTTTCTCTTGAAAGTAGGAGAACTTAATTAAAGAAAAATAACAAGAGAGCAGCAAAATCTTCATGATTCTATCCAGACTCTAAATTAATATATAAAGAAATCTGGCACTCTTTCCAAAGGAATGAATGGTGAAATGTGAAAAAAAAATTATAGTCTTTACAGCACTTATATTTTTAGACAAAACAGACACATTTCTGTTGTGTTCTGTTAGATGCCTCAGCATGGATCATTTGAATCATATTGTCCAGTGGCATTTTTATTAATTGAGTGTCATTGGAAATTCGTTTTGATTTAGACCGTGGGATTTGAATACTGAAGGAGAGAGGAGGCAAAGAATTCAAAACATGGATGTTTGGTCTTGGTGAAATTGCTGTATGCTCAAGCAAAAGCTTGATGTCTTCAAACTCCTTGAAATACAAATAAAAGCTTCAAATATGGTGTATAGTACTGAAGCATGTTTACAGTAGGTGAGAAGAGGAGAGTTGGAGCAGTAACTGGACCTGCGGTAACTGGAACTGCAACTTTAGGTTCTGTCTTTCTCATTCCCTTTCTCCTGAGATGGACTTGAAGTTGAAAATACTGCTTTAGGTGGCAAAGCTGGTTTGGGACCAAACCAGGATGTTTGAGGTTGCAATACAGCCTTGCCCAAAACTTACTGCCCATTCCAAATAAACAGACTTACCATTTTATTGCTTTCCACATTGTGTAGTGATTCATGGTGGTATACAAAAGACTGCTTGTCTTATTTTTTGCTGTTTTTCCCTTTGATCTGCCTTTGCATGATGGAAATAGCTGTGCAGTGCCAAGAGCAATACACGGTCCATGGAAAGCCAGCAGCCTCCTGTGCCTGAGATAAAGTGAAGTCCAATGGCCAGTGGTGGAGTATGAGCAGTGTAGGTGCCAGCACTTCAGAAATCAAATGGTTTGCAACAGCTGATATATAAATAGTTTTAGATATCTGTCTAAATAGAGGAACAGTGGAGAGAACTTGGATTTTTTCTTTATTATTATTATTATTATTATTATTTCTCTGTATTTAGATGAGATTTGGGCTACAACCCCATATTTCTCCTGCCCTGAAAGCCAAAGAGATGACACAGCCGCTGATGCTTCCGGTGGTGGAGTTGCCATCAGGAAGAGCTATCAGGTGCTTCAAGGTGTTTTTTTGGGGAGGCACTGAGGAGCAGGGACAAGCTCTTCCAGGCTTGCTTCTGGGTGCTGAGTTCGGGATGTTTGTGTCATGCATGCACACTTCTGTCATGCTGCAAGGACAGCATGGGCAGCTCTGTGACAAGCTCTGAAATGAGCATGCAGAAATAGATAGATATATTTGTGTCAAAATCTGCCTTGTAATGGAGGGTAATGCATCCCAAGAGGTGGGATTGTACATGGGGAAAGTGGAATAGAGTTACCAAGTACCCCTGGCTTCAGATGAGTTTGCATGAAGGTTTAAAATAACTACTTTTATAAGTTTGGGACATCTTCAGTCTTCACTTTGTCATTTGGTGCAATACTTCTTTGGTTTGGGATTTTTAAATCCTTGGGGACTGAGCTCTGGCTTGTGTTTCAGCTGAGCCCAGAGGGCAGGAAAAATGTGGAGTGCAGTAATTGTGCATCAGATTTTTCCTATAATGTTGTTTTTCCTCTAGAGGTTTAAGAAGGGGAGCATTAGAAACTTGTCACTGTGATTTTTTTTTTTTTTTCATCTTGCTGGTATTTTAAAATGTATTTTCTGCATTTCTCTTCAATCTTTTACCTACAGAATATCCTGAGGCCAAGGGCAAAGTGAATGAAGCAGTTCTGGTTATGACCCATTCTGGATATGTCTCCTTGCAGACAAGTCCTAGGCAGATTCCTACCCCAAGGAAGGTACAGATGAGGCAAAGCACCCAAAGAGGTGACAAAATCCAAATACACTTGAGTGCTTTGGTTTTCTCTTCTCTCTCCAGTGATATGTTGCTGGGTGGTACAGAGCAGTCAGAGGCATACTGAGTGAGTCTGGCCCCTTATTTGCTGGGCAACAGCTGACTGCCTAATTTCCACGCTAGTGAATCGGAGGGAAGAAGAGGGATAAAATAATGGACAAAGAAGCACACAGGGTTGAGTGACTGTGCAGAAAGGAAGAGCACTGAGCAGTGCTGCCTGAGAGAAAAGACAGATACTTCCATTCATTTCTGAAGATACTGCACAGGAATCTTTGGAAGTAGCACTGGCAGCAATAGCCAGAAAAGGGGAAAAAAGCCCTATTTTTCAGGCCTTTGGAGACTTGAGACCCTCACCTGTTTGTCAAGTACAACACAGTATGGCTAAACCCACAGCTGAAAAAGCAAAAGCATGATACCAATCGGCAGAGAATAAAAATAAGGAAGTTGGACTGTGGCCAAACCAGTGAAAGCTGGTGGTGACTATTTAAATGTTTCTATTTATAAAAAAGTTATTTATAATCACAAAGTTTTAACCATTCTTTCCCTCCCTCGATTTGGCGTGCTCTCTTCTAGCTGGGGAGTAATTCCCTGCTATAGTTTTTCATCAGCAAATTTGAGCTTTACGTCAAACATTGATAAAAAGAGAGTGGGTTTATCTTCTAAAAGCATTTAATTCACTTTTCTTTAACAATTTTATGGGAAAACAGTTGAATCTAGAAATTGGACAGAGTCGTGTGCCCAAACTATAAAATTCCTTTTCCCCATACCGGTAGAAACCAGATCTGATACAGCATAATTGAGAGTTACAAACAAATCTTCCATCACCCCACTGGTCACCTGCTGAGGTCAATTATAGTTTTGAAGCTGGCATATAAGTATCAAATGTTTGGCTACTGCTTGTCGTTACTAATCTCCAACCCAAGTAAAACCCTTTGGCATGACATATCCTATAATTTGCTATGTTTTCGAACAGTGGTGCATTTTGCATTTCATTTGCACTTTTCATACTAAGAATATGCTCCCTTCACTAAAGAACAGAATAATTAATCATCAGGGCCTGGCTGTGGGAAAGGGAGTCATATATGAAGTAGAGGATTAAATGTCTATATCCCACTGCTTTAATCACTTGGAGAAATATCTCCTGTACCTACTATGATTTTAAACCATTTGAATCTTGTTTGTAAAGGTGTCTTAAAACAGCATTCTTTCCACACTTACGGTGTGTTTTCACTCAAAAAGATTTTCTTGTTGGATATTCATTTTTTAAAGATGCCATAAAGCTGTTTGGGCTCTATTTCTTGTTCTTAGAAATCTCTTTGAGTACTAGATAAGTTACACATCTGTTCTCTGCAGTGAAGACTCTTCCAATTTTGCCTTAATTTCTATCCATTAAAATTATAAAGAATAATCTAAATAAATGAGAAAGATTTCCAAGAGGGATTACTTTCTAAAATATGCAGGCAAGTCTGCATTTTAAATCCAGGTGTTGTGCTTCTTGAGGTCTGTACATCCCCAGAATGTAAATGTTGATCAGTGTGTGAAGTGTTTTTGCAAGTCAGGCACTGAGCGATGGCAGGAGAATTTGGAGAGCTTGTTTGATAAGCTGCTGTCACTGTTTATCCTTTGCCTCTCTGCTTTTACTTCTTTCCTCTCTGTTGCTGTGTCAGATGTCCTTCTATTCCTCTCCAGGGTGCTTCCTTGCAAGTTGTGTTCCTCTCTTGGAACCTTCCACATGTGCAAACAGTTCTACTGTGGTTATTACAGCCCCAGGACCTGAGCCCAGGGCTGGGATTAAAGCTGCTCCTGCTCCTCTATCTCCAGTGTTCAAACAGACCATGTGTTAGGGAGTATGCTCTGATGTTGCTGTTGTGTGCAGAGGGTCATCCTGGTTTAGGTTGCTGTCTTCCAGCCACGGTGGACAAGACCTTTGGTCCTGGTTTTCCCAGTGTATATCCTTGCATTTTGTTTTGAACGTGCTCACTGAACCTGTGTCATCTCTCTTCTCCCAGTATAGGTATTTTTAGGTCCACGTGGCAAATACAACTTTGAGACTAAACTGTTTGCAGGGAGGAGATGGATGTGAGGAAGGCATCCTCGGTTGTCTGGTGGAGCTAACAAGGTGGCTGAGAAGCATCCCCTCTCAGGGTGTTACCTGGTCTTGTTATGCTCCAATGCAGTGATTTCTGTGGGGCTGTTTCATAACTGAAGTAAACAGTTAAGGGATCGAGGTGGCCATTCTGGCCAGGACCTCCAATGTTATACCTATTGGTAGAATTACTGATCAGTAGAGTTAGATGCCGTACATTTACTGAGCTGGGAAAACAGATAAGAAGTTCTTCCTTCTGAAGAAAAAACATAAATATGTACCTCTTCCTTGTAATGTATTTTGGAAAGTCTTCTTGGCCCATAAGGGCAGAAGTTCTCCTCTGTGCTTAAGGGGAAGGAATAGCAAAAGCGAATGGAAAAACTACATTTCCTGCTCTGGCTTCTTTTCAGAGGTAGTTGTTGCATATCACACAACAGACATAAGATGAAATTTAATCATCGTTAAAAGGTACAATTCCACTGCCTCCAGTGGATCTCCACTTATGTGTGTCCTAGTGGAACTGGGAAGGTGATGCTCCGGATAGTGTGACCGTAGCTTTATAGACCAGAGAAAGGTAGGAGAGGTTGCTTTCCAAGCTGGACTTTCAAGCATCTGTTACCCAAGGGTGGTAACACAGCATTTGCTCTTGTAAATAAGTTCTTTTTTTTAGCGTGACAGTGATTTTGATTAATAAATGTGTGCCCTCTATCTATGCCTGAGGGTTTAGATGTCATGGCAGAAAGTGACTTTTGTGCCTGAATGAATGTGTATGTAAATTATTCTATGTCAGTAGCTTTACTTATGTCCTGCCCCACAAAAATTCACAGCTATAAGGGCTTCTGCATAATGGGCTTTTGAAGCCTAAGCATTTAAAATGACAGTAGTTGCATTTACTAAAGAAATTCAATAAGCTCATCAATGACACTGTGAGCATCTTGACACTGTCCATTATTTTCACAATTGTTGAGGGATTTTCCCTTACAGGAGAATAATGAAAATGTATTGTCTGTCTTGTATATAATTTTAAAACCCAATCTTTAAAAATTCTGTCACTGAGATACTATTTTCTAATATATTTGTGTGGGTTTGGAGTAGTTTCTAGGAGGCTTCTTTGGAATCCTCTTGACCTCATCATTTGGCCGTTCTCTAGGATTTTCTGTAAGAATAATCTCTAGGTGACATTTTGAGTGACTTGAGGATACTCAGAAGAGCTAACAAAGGCCACTTCTCAGAGCATGAGTCATCTGTGACATTGAGTTATAGTTGTTGATTGTCTTTGAGCTCTGCACACATGGGTTTCGTCTTGGAATGTCCCCAAAATGATGTGGTGGTGGCAGCAAAGTCATCTGTACTATCTGAAATTACATTGGACTTCTCCTTTCTTTTATCCTGTAGGTGTTCTCTGCCTGCCGGACAGCTTGAACCTTCACAAAGACCAGCAAAGGTCAAACAAGCCTGGGGAAGTGCAAATGTTCAGCCAGTCAGAGTTAAGGACCATCGAGCAGTCTTTACTTGCTACGCGTGTGGGGAGCATTTCTGAACTCAGTAAGTACAAGGTTGTTGATAATGTTTGGGTTTCTTAACTCGGAGTAAAGCAAAGCTGCTTGCATTGCCTGGTTTTGCAGAGGAGAGACAAGGGGGCATATGTAATGTTGAAAGACACATTGGATCAGATCTAGCCATGTGTATGCTCCATGGCCAGTTTAAAAGCTGAAGCCATAGGCAAAAGAAGCCTTGTGCAATCTTACAGCAAAGCCTGTGACTTGTTTGCATACACTGCTCTCATTTCCAAAGGTGAAAGATGCTTTATTTCATCTTCCGTATGTTGGGTTTGAGAGGGCCTCACAGCTTGGCCAGACTTGCAAATGTCTGTCTTATTGGTGTCCTGTCTCATTTCACTTGGGAGCCTATTTTGAGATGGGCAGGCAAGAAGTTGAAGGTTATGGTAAGTGAAGGAAATATTGTCACAAATTTAAAGCAGAGCTAGCTTAACCTGTGTTACAGACAGTCCTTCACCCTGCCTTTCCTTCAGTTCCAGCAGAGCAAAGAACCACAATTCAAACCTGCACCAGAGGAATTTGTGCTTGGACAATAAATTATTTGCTTTTAATCAAAACACTTTTTGAGAATGACGAGAATCTATGATATCTGTCAGAATCTGAAAGCTTTCATTTCAGCACAGGTAACTTGTAGGAGGCTAATGCAATGGAAATCGTCATGTGAGAATTCATCATGTGGATCATGTGGAGCTAAAGTTACTTGAAACGCCTTTAAAAATTTTTTTTGTTTTATTAAAATACGAAGCCTTCCAATCACATGTTTACAGTATAGTTAGAGATACAAAGCTATGGGTAGGAAAACAGAAATGTTCAGACAAAAAAGTTGGGTTTTATTCTGAGGTCTGTCAGAAATAGGTATTTTTTTTCCTGTAGTATGTTATGAAATTTTGGGGAGAAATTGAAAAGAGTCATATCTATGAAGATACAGGCTGCCCAGCTTACTCTTTTTCTTATTACTGAATTCTATGTCACTGACAACTTAAAGAACATGTATAGGTACCTCATGTTTGTTTTCCTGGCATTTTCCATAGTAATGGAATCTCATCTGTAGCTCCATCATATCATCAGGGCTCAGTTTGTTCTGTTCGTGAGCTCTGTGGATGTACCATGGATATTACAAGCCACAATCTGGATTTCTGTTTTCAGCTTGCTAATTTTTCTCTGCTCTGCTGAAACATCAACAAGCCAAGAGCACTTACATGCCTTAGCGTGAAGTGTTGCTCCGTCTGTGGAATCAGGTGTTTGGTGTTATTCAAATTAAGTAATTTATGCTTATTTATTTCACGCGCATGAAACACACAACAGCTCTGTTTGTATGCCAACTAAATTATGCATGATACAGCTCTCTTTCTTAAAGTACATACGGTCGTGTTTTAATAAATAAGTAATTTGTGGATATTTTAGGGTTGTTTCTCATTCTGGGTTTTTTTGAACCTTTGTATGCAACCCAAAAAGCCAGACTCCTTAATTAGCTCTCTCTTTCTAAATTTGATTTCAAGAAATCTATCGTCTTTTAAGTAGTCCTACCTTAGATTCAAAAGCTTGGTTGATAGGGGTTGCTTTTTGTGTGTCTGTTGACTGCAAACACAAGGCAAACTTTCTTCAGGGTGGCCAACTCAAAGAAAAGAGCGCATCAGTGGGAGTCAGATGCAGCTGTCAGAGAGGTTGGCACCTCCAGCGTGTTGGTAGCCCTCCAGAAAGCCCTCTGGATAACTGCCGAGGGCACCTCCCCAGCTGCTGCAAGCAGATGCATGTTGGGGAAGAAGCAGTAGGAGGAGTGGTAACTGGCAAAGCTTGCAAGGCTTTATGCTCAGCTGGGTAGAAATCTTTGCTGTGGAGCAATGCTGGCGCAGGGTTCAATACTGAGTTGTGAAATGTGAAGGGAGGTGCAGGTGAGGAAAAACCTGTGAATTTGGGGGAAAATCATGAAATGGGAGGAAAATGGAGGGATGAGAGGTGCAAGGGGTTTTGCTCTTTGTTCAAAGCTTATCTGCCTCTGGCATCAGCAGAGGCTGTGACCCAGAGGTTGCAATGAAGCTTCTGCCATGGTGGGAGGTTGGAGGACTGCATTGTGGGGGCAGAAATGCTGAGAAGCGAGGAAAAGCCGGGAGGGAACACCTGGGGATCAGAGTGTGTTGGTGGGGAGGGAGTAGGCGAAGGAGAATTTATTGTTACTCCGGTGGTGTAAGTAGGATGGGGAGCTTTAGCAGTGGCACTGTGGAGAGGAAAGAGGATATGGCAAGCTCTGGCATGGAGAAAGTGGGACATGAGAGAAGGATTAGGTACCTAAAAGCCCCTGCTCTTGTCAGGATGAATAAAGGTGTTCCGAGAGACTCTCTGGATAGGAGGGAATTAAAAGGATAGCACTTGTGAAGAGGAGGAGGAGATGGCAACCAGGAGTGAGTGGCAAGGACAGAAGATTGGCCTGCTGGACCAACAGAGTGGACCATACCCAGGCATGTGTCTGCATGTCCTTCTGCGTTGCAATACCCCAGGAGCCACAACTTAATTTCTGTTCTCTTCAAAAGAGCACAAAAAACAAGGGCAAAGAGTGATCTTGCAATAAAGCAATTTAATTTTATCCCAGGAAAAAAAAAACAATTCTAATTGAATGAGATTTCCTATAGTTTATTTGCATTAATAATTAAAGTATTGTGAGTACACAGAATAACTAGAATTAACAAGCTCCTGCACGTGGAGGAAAGGCTTCCCCTGCTCTCGGTTCTGCCCAGCATCCTCGCACACAGCAGTGGGTCAGCTGCCCAGCTGCTGGAGGCTTTGAGACCAGGAAATCAAATCTGTCCCCTGGAAGACGACAGCTGGCAAATGGGGCCTGTTTACTGCCCAGCACCTGTATTTCAGCTCAGGTCTTCTGAGTTTCTTCACAGTTTGCCCCAAGTGGAAAATAGCTTTAGAAGGTGAAAAGCCTTGCATCTTGTAGGAGCTTCACCTTGCCCTACACATGCTGGCCCTCATTTGTCTGCTCGCTTCGTTTTTCTATTCAAAAGTATTAGGAAAGATCATTTAGGTGATCAGTGTCTCCCTGAGGGGTGACAGAGGAGAGAGAAACTTTGGGAAAGCTGGGATGGTGGACACAACCACCATCTGGGAATACTGCAGAGGAGGAGGTTGGCCCAGGTAGCCATTGAAGGGTCCTCATAGCTGGACAGGGGCAACCAGACTTGCAGATGATGCTCTGGTCCCCACCAAACCCAGCTTGCCTGATGCTTCTGCACCCATCTCCCAGGCTTAGAAGACGGTTGAGCGCTGGTCATCACTGGGACAGCCCTGCCCTGCCTGGCAGCAGGGGGGTAAGGGAGCACTCCTGGCCCTGGGCTGCTCTCCCAAAAATAGGAAGAAGAGGCGATGTTGCCGACTTAGGGAAAAAATCAAAGGAAGGTTTCATCTCCAGGACTTACAACGAGAATGTAAATAGAGACCTAATTCTGCAGTGCAATTACAGGACGAATGTGTGATTCCAAGGAAAAGGCTTGAAAAATTAATGTGAAACCTTATTCATTAAAATATAATGAACATGGCACAAAGTTAAGGAACAACAATAAATCTGGCCTATGTTATATTGGCATTTAGTATTCAGGAATTGTAATTGCCTACTACAGTGTGTTTTAAAATAATGTAATTTCATTTGAAATGCTTATTATATAGAGAACATTGGGAAGAACTGAAGCACAGCAAAAATAATAGGATTTTAAGCAGTAGACTGACACTATTTCACTGTTTAATCTTAGAGAAAATATCTCACAAGACTTTCTTTTTTTCCCCCTAAAGTTTCCTGTATTTGCAAACCAGACCTAGAAGAGAAGAGGAGTAGATCTGTTTGTGGGGTTTTCAGAAAGTTTGGGGGGATTCTTCTAGATTGCTAGTTCTTCTCTTCTATTTCTTCCTCCTTCAGATGGGGAAAAATAAGTAGACTGAATAGAAAAAGAGGAAATTAGGGAGAGCTTTGTCTATGAAAGATCCCATGATATTGCATTTTGACCTTTGAATATTTTTCCTAACTTCTTTATACGCATGTTTGCAATCCACAAACATTAATGTTATTTAACTGCATAACACTCCAGCACACCTATTCATCATCCTTCTAAAAATACCGCTGCCAGCTTAGAGACCAGATGCAGAAGGGATGAGGCTTGCAACTGGAGGTCACTGGTGTTTTGCTGGATGAAGGATGACCCTCTTTCTCTTGCATGTGCACATAGGTGGTGACAAGGAAGACCAAAGCCTTAGAGTGCACTGGGCACCAGTCCTGGCACCAAGAAATATTCCTCCCTCACTGCCTTGGGGTGGAGACCATAATTTGTTAGTGTATGGCTGAGCTGGGACAACCAACCCATGCTGAAGCACATGCATGGGGCTGCAGAAAGGTTGCGTCTCTTGAGCTGCTCAGAGGGATGTGTCATCCAAACAGTGTTTTCGTGCATGTCTTCAGGTTAGAGCAGAAGACTGGGGCTTGGTCCAAAGATGGACACTCTGCTATTGCTTTCCTGAATCAGAAGTTTGTCACCCAGTCTTGTGCAAACCATGGTGGCCAGTAGTGGTGGTATTACTCTGAGTGTTAATCACAATAAGTAGGCATTTTTATTTTAAATTAGGATAATCTGAAGGTGCAGATGAAACTTAACACTGCTGATGTCAGAGCTTTTTAACCTTTGAGTGGTGTTTAACTCAGCACAGCTCCCGGATGTGATGTTCAGACTTGTATTTCCTCCATGTCATCGCTCAGGTCTCAGCAAGGATTTCCTTTTTGCCTTTGGAAAAATGCCACCCTTCCCCATCATGCTCCCTTTGCCTTCGCAGTGCTGAATGTATATTTCCAAAATAACAGCCTCCTGGTAGATCTTTGCACGCTTTAGGGATGAAAGGAAGGGTTACTGCTCAAGTGGAAGCAGGAATATGCTTGCATGTAACAATACTGGTTTTCATTTCTCCTCCCAGCTCCAGTTGAGGAGATGATGAAAGTCAGCATCTTTTCCCTTGCCTTTTCACCTAGTCTTAATCCTCTACAATCACCCAGAAGGAGCACTGAAGGAGCTGGACAAATTGTTTCATGTCCTGTAAATTAAGAGGTTAAAGCTGGGCGTAGAAGCAAATGCTAGGGTAAAGGTGGTTGCTGGAAGGGTGACATCTGAAGAGGGGTTGTTGTAAGTGCTCTGCTTATTTAGTGCCAGAACTAATGCCCTATTTTTCAGATATTTTTCTAATATCAACCTAATATCTTACAACAGCACCATAGAGAAGGGCCAGTGTTCATTCCCTGTGTGTGGTGTGGTTCAAGCAGCACAGTGCTGAGCTAAACAGAGGTAGTGGCTGCAACCTGCAGTTCAGATGGTAGTGCTCCCTTCAGCATAGGGTTTGGCCATAAACTGGCAGCCTGTGTGGGTACTCACCAGATGTGATGATACTTTAGAGGGCCCTGCTGCGTTGTTGCATAAGATCTGTATGTCCTTTCTCTCCAACCACTTCCTGGGCCTCATGTTTGCACTTCCTCCTTGCTGTGATACACATGTCATCTGCTCTGTGTGTAAAAGCTAAAAAGAGGAGCTGTTGAGATGTCCCACCACACCAGAGCAGAGAACACAAGACAGATTAATGCAGTGCTTAAATACTAGGTAGTTTCTTGCCTCTATTAAGTGCTAACTGATTGCAGGCTCCCCTTGCTGCTACTCCATTCCCCTCGCAGTCCTCTCCAGGTGATGGACTTGAACCTCCATTTACTCTCTCTGTGCACAAGAAGGATTATGGGTTACTTAATAGTCCCAAATGACCCCCTGCCTTTCTTTCTTTACCCCTGAAATGCCCACTATTGTAAATGATAAAGCAATACATTTATTTATCAGTGGAAACAAAGCAGGAGGGAGGATGATTTGAAAATACCAGTCTACACTCTGCTAAGGCTTTACCTTCCCTTTCACTGCTGACCAGGGGGGTGGCTTTCTACCTGGGGTTACAGGGGCTGAACAGAGGAAGCTGCCACTTGCCTGGGTCCCCATCTACTGTTAGCACTCCTTTGGGGGCTCCCTGGCTTTCCCCATGGATGAGACTTGGCCCCTTCACCTTCCTGGGAGTTGAGCTGGGGTCTATCCCCATGCAGGTAGTTTTTGTTCCTCTAGTGCTTCTACCTTGTACATTTAAGCCCACTCAAGTTTGATGGTTAGAAGCAAAAGGTGTCACCTTGGTGGATGGGGGATGCTGGAGCTTCAGCCCTCCACCACCCTTCCCAGATACACTGATGTACTGGCTCAGGACTTCCCCAAGTACATCACCCTTGAGGAGCATACTTCTATTCACCCCTGAACTCCTGTGCATCACATCATGCTTGGACTTAAAAGAGCATTTTACTTTCATTAAGTTTGCAGTCCTCCCTGTCCCTGGGTGAGCGCTCTTCAGCTGGCCTGCTCAGCCATGAGGGGCTCTTGAATTCAGTGTTGGAGGACACGGGTCTATCTAAGGCCAAAGAAAATCCAGGGATGGTGGTCCATAAAGCAGAGGTGATCTGGATAAGGGTTAATGGTTTTAAGCTAGAAAAGGGTAGATTGAGGTTGGACGTTAGGAAAAAGTTCTTTAATATGAGAGTGGTTGACCACTGGAACAGGTTGCCCAGAGAGGTGGTGGAGGCCCCATCCCTGGAGGCATTCAAGGTCAGGCTTGATGGGGCTCTGAGCAGCCTGCCCTAGTTAGAGATGTCCCTGCTTATTGTAGGGGGGTTGGACTAGGTGACCTTTAGAGATCCCTTCCAACTCAATACATTCTATGATGCTATGATTCTTAGAGGAAAGACTGCATTAGGGCAGCAGATGAATAGCTCATCGGAGTCAAAGCTTGTTTTACTTGGAGTTGATGTGGTTTAAGGAGAATCAAACACAGAAATTGCCACATTGGATTGGAGATTTTGAATCACAGAATCACAGAATGTCAGGGATTGGAAGGGACCTCAAAAAATCATCTAGTCCAATCCCCCTGCCGGAGCAGGAACACCTAGATGAGGTTACACAGGAAGGCGTCCAGGCGGGTTTTGAATACCTCCAGAGAAGGAGACTCCACAACCTCCCTGGGCAGCCAGTTCCAGTGTCCTGTTACCCTCACTGAGAAGAATTTTCTTCTCATATTTAAGTGGAACCTCCTGTGTTCCAGTTTGTACCCATTACCCCTTGTCTTATCATTGTTTGTCACCGAGAAGAGCCTGCCTCCATCTTCGTGACACTCCCCCTTTATATATTTATAAACATTAATGAGGTCTCCCCTTAGTCTCCTCTTCTGCAAGCTAAAGAGACCCAGCTCCCTCAGCCTTTCCTCATAAGGGAGATGCTCCACTCCCTTCATCATCTTTGTGGCCCTACGCTGGACTCTCTCCAGCAGTTCCCTGTCCTCCTGTAACTGAGGGGCCCAGAACTGGACACAATATTCCAGATGAAGGTAATATTCTTGCTATAATAGATATGTGAACTTCAGAAGGTTTAATTATTGTTGTGGCTTTTTTATCGGATATATCCAATCCTTAATTTCTCAGTCTTCAAAGGCTTTGCAAACACTAAATTACACACAAATGCTTGCTCTGTAGTATAAATAGAAGCTTCTTGTGATGGTGTGAAAAGTGGAGTTAAAAGGTTATATGATCTGTGGGAGGCCACAGGGAAGCCATTGTCAGGAAATTGGCTGGTTTTATCCTGGTCATGTCTTTTGGTGCTGAATTCAGAGCTTGGGACCACAGCTCCTTCATTTGCTCTTCTGTGGGAGAGATGAATGGCTGTTAGGAGAAGAAAAGGTTGCCTGGGGTAGCAAATTCACAAAGGGGCATGACATGGGCATGTGGAGATGGCAGAGATGGGGAGGTATCTGTAAGGTGAGCTCAACAGTGAATCTGTTCCACATGGGATGTTCCACTGACTGGGTTATGGCACCCCAAGCACACCTGCAGCCTGAGGCAGCTGGCTCTTGAATCTGCAATATACTGCATGCCAAGAGTAGCATAGCTTCATGTTTGAAGATCGTTTGTACTAAGAGCATGTGCACAGTGAAATACATGCTAAACACTTTCTAGTGTGCACCCTCCCTAACTCTCTGCTCACTCCCTTCCTGATATAGATGAATTGTCTTAAATTAATGATAGAAAGTCCTCCAGTAAATCATTTGAGGAAAGGTTTTGCTCGAGCAGTTTTTGCTCAGCTGACCTTTGAGACCTAGAGATTGATGCAACACTGGAGGCAGAGCAAACATGGAGGAACCAGCACAGCTGAACTCCAGAGTGTGGGGATGGCTCGGGTGGGTGGCTGGAGGCCATCTGCTGTGGTACAGGAGATACAGTTCAACTGCCCGTGTTCATGCTCTTACAGGCTCAGCCGGGGTGAGCTGTAGCAATGCCTCACTTCAGTGCAGAAACCATAGGCAACAGGGAGGTAGAAAGGGAAGGATGTGAGACAGCCATGGCTACCAGATAGCAGTCTGAATAGATGATGGTTTATTTTCAGGGTTATAATTCATGTTTTCAATACCATTTCTCCAGAGCTGTTCATGAGCAAAACCATAGATCCAAGATTTTTATACTGAGGTGTGAAATGAATCCAGATCAAGAAAGGAAGTTCTGCACCTGGCAAACTTTGGAATCTACTGGTCATGACATGAATGGACATCTGGAATGCAACTCCCTGGCAGATACTCATTTTTCATGGGCTGGACAGGACACAGGAGGATGTTAAGGGCTCTGGAGGACAGGCACAACTCCAGTCTAGGGCTCTGGAAGTCTTTGCAGGAGAAAATATTCACCCAGGGAGCACAGCAAAGCAGTAACACTGTTGCTGTCAGCATGCCTCACCACAGGGTATGATTTCTGAGAGCAGCCTACACACATTGGAGTCATGTACAGCTGGAAGGATGATCAGACTAGTGTTATCAAACTGATGGGTGCTGCCTGCAGGATGCTTTCGTGCTAGAAACATGGCTTCACTGATGCCCTCATGGGGCATTGTGCAGGAAGGGGGCTATGGTGGAAATAGAAATTCTCCGCTCCGCCCTGGGCTTTGAAGGAAAGGCACAGGCCAAAGAACTGTGTGGCTTGTTTTCAGTGTGCAAAAATATCATTGCTAAGTTGTTCTTGTGGTTTTAGGACGTGTTTTTGGAACAAGAAAAGTTGAGGTAGGTGTTATAGGGAGTGGCCATGTGAGGATCAGTTCAATGGTATTCACCTCAGGGTCGTGGTTGTGCAGACACACACCCAGATGAATGTTTTAGGCTATGGAAGTCTGTCTCTCTCAAAGCAGTGAGTGTGCTTCTAGGCAGGCATGGGTTGCAAGATCAGATCCATCATGACAGACTATAAAATAATTCCACAAGAAGCATCTCAGAAGTGGGCATTAGGCATCTATCATTTCCTCTTTCTTCCTCCTCTTTTTACTTTTTTTCTCCTCTCTCCATCCCTGGCTACAAAATTGGAAAAGAATGTGTTATTTTTTCAAACATTGGGCTCTGAAATAGTAACAGCAGTGATAGTAGCTTTTACTGAAGCCAAACACAGTGGAAAAAAAAAACCACTTCACTGGTCACTGTGGAGAGGGTGCAAACCATCCTCTTATCTTTCCCTGTCACATCACATCTCTAGCTTGAAGTCAGTGGAGCTGTTCCTTAAATATTCAGTATTGCCTTAAACCAGGCCCGTGTCACAACACGCGCCTTACATAATATTTTCAATCTTTAAATCAAATGTATGTGGACCTTGCATTCATAAACTGTGCTGAACTGACAGCAGCAGCGATGGGTGAGTCCTGCTTTAGTTGCGGAAAGGATGAAGTGCTGGTAGCTACAGCAGCAGCTCTCCTCACAGTGGTGTGGTGATGGTTTTGTGGGTTCTTTGCTAGCTGGTGTGTGAGACACAGTGTTTCTCCTCTGTACTGAGAAGCTCTAGCATGGAGCCATGCTTCAGGAGCTCTTCATCCTGATCCAGGGCTGTGAGGCAGTGCCAGCCCATGACTTGCCACCGCATTTGCTGCCCACTGGGAGCCTACCCTCCAGTTCTTGCTTTCCAGCTTTGGCAACAAAAATATCCTCAAATATCCCCCCCACCTCGCTGTTCACTTTTTTGTATGTGTCTGCCCTCCATAACGTGATGTCTTCTCTCCCTGGCTCTGCCAGCAGAGCAGTTTGTGCGTGGTCTGGCTTGGCTTATGTTTCATAAATTGTGGAAGTGTTTGGTTTAAATTAAAAACAAAATAAAATTGGCAATGTCTTTTGTCAGGCAGATCAGCTCCTCAGTCTGTTCCTCATATGGATTGCAGGGAGTGGTACAGGGGTGAGAGTGAGTGCAGGGGATGGTGAGGCAGGGATCCCCCCCAAGCCCCTTGCGTCATGATGCCAGAGCCCTCAGAAGCTGCATCCATGGAGTTACAAGATGGACTCAACTGCTAGGATTTTTATTTTTTGGTGGTTCTTTTTAAATTATGCACTCTGGAATTTATTTGCTTTTCAGATGCAGGGCCAAAAAAGATGCGGAAGAGCCAGCAATGGTGTGAGCAGATAACCTCCCCTTGCAGTGCAGTGCTGTAGCTCTGAAGAGCGGAGACGGCTAACACAAAGTGCTGGAGGCAGCTTCTCTCTTTATACTTGGCCACAAATTCAAGGTTGCCCTCGGTGTTCAGATATACTGTGGCTTTTACAGCTGGCAAGGAGAGCAAATCTAGGTTGGATTTCTCAGATGAGACTTGAGTTAGCTGGCTGCTGGAGACCAGTGAGTCCCATCATGAAGCTGGTTTCACATCCATGAGCTTTGGAGTGCCCTGGCCAGGATCAAAGAGAATTTCAACTCTTGGTTGAAATTGGGAAGAAAATGGAGAAGCAAAAGCATATTAAGCAGCAAAATGTGGTAGAGATTGAAACAACACACATGCCTCTTGAACCAGATACTATACTACACTACTTTTTACAGAGTATGCTTAAGTACTACCATACAGCGTGTGTGTGCTCCTGCCAGCTCCTTTGTCCCTTCCTGGCACTGATCCTGGTGCACAGATATGCTAGGGCACAGTCCCTGCCCTGAAGAATTTGCACCATAACTGAATGCAGCTGTAGGAGGAAGAGAGCACCAGGGCATGCAATGGCTTGTCTGAGGTTACCCCGTGGAATAAAATAGTGATTCCCATCCCGCCTCCAGTGCTCTCCCTGTTGGGTACCAGGATCATAATGCAGCTTTTTATGCTTACTTACTGTCCTCTGTGAAGCTCAATGCTTTATAGGCATTGATATTTAAGCCTTGAGCTGCCTCTGATAGAGGAATGCTATAACAATTGTTAATATAGGAATTATTTGAAATGTAACCAGGGATAATATAGCAAAGGCCAAGGCAAGATCTAAGCCAATCAGTTTTTCATATAATGTAATTAATTGAGGCTTAAACATAAAAAGCATTAATTGAGCTTAAATAGCATGAATTGGTTTGAATTTCTGGAGAAGCAGTTGAGGAAATACAGAATAAAAGAGTGAACTCCTGATCATACTGAAGTGGATGGGAGCTTTGCCACTGGTTTCAGCAAGACTTGAGTTCCTCCTGACTTGCATCAGTAGTGATGCTGAGCTGCACACCCTGCCTACGTCATTCTTGCTGCTGCTTTCCCTTCTTACTCACATTGCAGCTTCCTCTGGTGCTGGATGTGTCATTGGAGTCACATCACCCCAGCGCTTGGGGAGGAATGGGGATGAAGTAATGTTGCTGCCTGAATCTGGCCTGAAATTGCATCCTGATTTTTATTCATCATTCTGTACAAAAGTCAGAGGCATTCTCTAGAGCCTGCTGTCTCAGTCCACTGAAATAAAACCAGTCATCTGCTTAACTTCAACCACATGCTTTAGTGCTGTAGTGACTTGGGTCTGAAAAGGCTGAATTTAGTACAGTTCCTTTTTCTCTGCTTTCTCTGTTAAATGTTAAATCTGGATGTTGCAGCCAGCACTTCTATGCATTTATTTTTCTCTTTTGGAGAAAAGCAGGAATTTGCTTTTGCTGTCAGCAAGGCTGCCGGCAGTTAAATTGGCCCATGCTAGGCCTGGCAACGCACGGCTGCTGTGACAGAGTGGGCTGAGTGAAGGGTGTCCCAAACTTTCCTGCTGCTTCTGGTTGCCTGCAGATAATTTTGTGCTGGACTAGGGAGTCATCTGAGAGGCACATCTGTTTCAGCTGTGGACTTGATCCTGCAGACTTCGTGTATGCACAGCTTCTCTTGGAAATTATGAACATGCAGGGCTGCAGGATTGGTCCTATCGTGACAATTTCCTGTCAGAGGAAAAAGACAGAAACTATTTTTAAATAAAAGCTTTGAAATAGAGGAATATTGCAGATTGCAGCAAAAAATTGTGTCAAAACCCTGAAATCATGGACTCGGCAGTTCTCTCATGCCAGTGGTTTTCTTCTCTTCATGGTTTTAAGGCTGTGTTTTTGGAGGACTGGGCAGAGCATTCTTCAACAAGATGTTTCTGTTCTCACTGGTACACATTATTGCAGCAGCAGCATCATTTTCTGTGTGAATCAGGCTTGAAGAGAGGTGATGTGTTCAGAGGGGTAGGACTTTGCAAAAAAACCTGTATCTCCGCCTTGTACACAGTCAAAATGGTTCTCCTTTAAGTTTGCCCAAGAGTTCATTATTCAGCCTTTTTTTTTTTTCCTCTCTCCCCAGATTTGGTTTTATGTTCTTACCTTGGTGTACACTTCCAGCTTTTCTTTCCAAGTTTCAGTGCTCAGTGGTCACTTGGGAAAAGCAAATAACAGAAAGCATGTGACTTCTTCTTAACACTGGAAAATTATGTCCTCTTTTCCCCATCACTCGCTTTTGTATAGCTTAAGAATGACCCAAAGGGCTCTTGCTCAGATTTTCATTTAAAACAAGCCATCTGATTTGATCCAAGATCGTTATTTCCCCCAGAAGCACTCTCAGAGTGATTTGAATATGTGAAAACAGGCAGTTTATAACCACAATTGTTTTCCTGCCTTTGATAGAGTGGTCACTAGTCAACAAACATAAAATTCACTGCCTTGGAGGGAGATGTGTTAGTTAATTAGTTACAATCAGTCCTGTGCAAAGAGACTCACTGCTGCTTGCCTGTATATTTGCCTGCTGATCTTGCTTGCGGGCTTTGCTGGTCCCAGTCCATATATTGCAGCTGATTTCCCATACCTGCCCTGTGAGAAGTGCCCAGAATCATGTTGACTCAGGGGAGACGATGAGCGTCTCTCTTGAGCCATTTTCTGTGCTCTGGAAACCTGAGGGGCTGGGTGAGCCTACTTTACAGGTTTTACTCTTCTGCTAACAGGAAGCTTTCCAAGCCTAGTCAGGGCTTACAAATTGTCATTTTGGTTGCACATTTCCAATATTGTCTTTTAGCAAACTTTTCCCCCTTTTTTCTTCACCCGTGTATCCCTTTGCATGCTCCTGCAGTGCTCTGTGCATTATCTGATGATTGCCTCCTTCCTCCTTGCAAGGGGCTGGATTTCTCTGCCACGCTCTAACCAGGAATATGCAGCTTTTGGTGCCACTCTGCATCTTCCTCACTGGTCATTGTTGGGGATTTTGGCAGCCTCAAATATGCCTGTAGGTAGCTGTGACCCCAGCCCTGGTATACTGGCTCTTTTGGTGGTGCTGAGATGGGCCAGCCTGACACTGCCTACACCCCATATTTGCAGAAACACATCTCCTGCAGGCCTTCAGGGGCTTTTCTTCAGCCTGGGTATGTCACACCATGTAAACCACCAGGTAAAGTCCAGCCTGGTGATGAGCAGTATACAGGATCCTGTCATATCCTTTGCCGTTTACATATGTGAGATTAAACGGAAGGGAAAAGCAACCCAGCATGTCTTTTGGTTTGAAACCTCGGGAGAGGCAGCCGAAAAGCCTGGCATTCAACCAGCTTTTGCTTTTTTGTAGGCGACCTGGTGTCTCGAGCAATGCACCACCTCCAGCCCCTCAATGCCAAGCAGCATGGGAACGGGACACCGATGCACCAGAAGCAGGGATCACTCTACTGGGAGCCAGAGGCTCTGTACACCCTCTGCTACTTCATGCACTGTCCTCAGATGGAGTGGGAAAACCCTAACGTGGAGCCATCAAAAGTCACGCTGCAGACCGAGAGGTAAGAGCCACCGCACGGTGCTTAATGTTGTGGTGAAGACATTTCATTAATAAATCAGCCTGGCTGGCTAATTGCTAATTACAGCTTGTGCTTGAGAGGCTGCAGAGCAGTCTGGTTTGGTTTAAGATCACCTCTTTGAAATACCTTTCTCTCACCGAAGTGCTGCGTGGCTGACCCAGTATATATCAAAAGTGACACCCAGTGGCTACATACAGCAAATTGGTTCCAGATGTGCGCTCGGCAGAGATTTCCTTTTCCTTTCGTTGTTGCTCAGCTACTCTGTGTTTTGGAAAAGAAAATGAGAACTTCTATTTTGGGTTCAGTTTTAAACATGTTTTTTCTGTGTGTTAATAGGGCTCGGCAGCTGTGATTGGGGAAGTGGAAAATCAATAGAGTAATGTGTAGAAAGGAGAGATCATTAAAGATGTTTGGCTCCAGCCGAGCCGGGTACCTGGGCGCAGGAGTCACCTCGAGGCTGCCCCAGCTGGGGATGTGGCAAGGTCTGGCTGTGCTGCTCTTGTCCCTGCTCCAGGGATGGCCAGGGCAGGGGGGGCACACCTGAGACCCATTTCTACCTCAGGGTCTGATGTAAGGTGAGAAGGAGACACCACTGAAGCTGGTGATGGGGTTACCAAAAGCCAGCAGGTCGGCAGGGCAGCTCTGCACCCAGGCACTGCAGAAAGCAACAGGAACAGCTTGCTGGCCAAGAAGATAAAGCCGTCTCTTGTCAAAAGCCCAGCAAACCCTCTAGTAACACAAGCCTCCATTTGTGTGCTGAGGCACGCTGTGCTATTTCCCTACCATGCTTCTCACCGGCCCTGAACCAGGCTTCCCCAGTGTGGGGACAAGAGGAATGGCTGGTGCTCAGAAAGTGGTGGGTATTCATTTTTAGAATGGGTATCATCAGCAAATGCAGGGTGCTTTTTCAAGTTGGGATCCACATTTACATCCTGATGTTTATATTGTGCTGTATATGTGAGCCAAACTCTGATCTGCACGTGTGCCCCGAGAGCTGCGGGTGTGGGCCTTTGTTACTGTTCCAGTCTGATGTCTGCATCTCAAAAGCAACATTTGAGAATCTCGTTGTATGTTTTATCCTAAATGGTATATAATTGAATATCTTCACTGAAATACTTTTATATCAATTCACAGAAAAGCATACAAGATGAAACTCTGCAGTAATGATGTTACTGGGAATTTTGCCATTTGCCTTTGGATGGCATTTTGTTTCTTTTAAAGTTTGGGTCGCTCCGTGGGCATGTTTATTGCTTTTTTGCTCTATTGTTTCCAAAGTATGAAAAAGAAGCAGAAGGGAAATGACAAGAATCCAGATCTTTCTTGGTTTTCTAAATTATTTTTAATTTCATGATTTGTCATCCAGCCTTGCTATTGCAAAAAGCCTAACTCATGTCCAAGAGTGGTTAGTGTGCATAAAAAATAACCAAAATTAGAAAATACCCTCACCTGATCTGTAGTCCCCATCTGTGGGAGTAATGCTACTGGAACCAGTGGGAATACAGAAGTGAATAATGCTGAGGCTCTGTTTTTTTTAAGATTTCTGCAGAGTTCCCTGTGGAAAGTGAAAAGGGCAGGAATATTTGAAAAATCACTTTTAGCATTTGCTTTAATAGGTTGTCCTTTCTCTGACGTTGCCTTAATACGTGTTCTCTTCATTAGAGCACTTGAAACACTGATTATTTAAAGCAATTGTTCTTCTTTGCTTTATTTTGAATACTCTGTCTGTCAAGACGTCTTCCTTTGGCAGGGCCGTTTAACAACTGTGGTGTGCGGTTAGGGCCAGAGCAAGTACTCGATGTTATTGCCAAGAGCTTGTGGTCACTTCTGGAAGGAGCAGATGCTCCTCCTGTTGCCTGATCAAACATGCGTTAGTACTTAGCGCTGGAGTGGATTGAGCATGAGCCTGGGTATTTCCATGGGGTTGTGCTCTGGAGCTTCATCAGCTGGACGCAACCATCCTCTGCTGCCTGGAGAAGAGGTTGGTGAAGCTGGCTTCTTAGTGCCCTGAGGAGCCTTCCTTCCTATTTTCCATGCTTTTTTTATATGCAAGCATGCTTTGTGATTCATGATTTATTTCTGGTGGTTTCAGTTTCCATGATGGGTTTTTGTGTGTTGCGGGGGAGTGAGCTTGTTAAACATGATATTTTTATATGTGGAATATTTACAAACTTTGTGCCATATCTACATGCTGTATTCCCTCTCTTCTTCTCCAGCTGCAGCAATTGCTTTTATGTTGGAAGAAACCCAGAAGGACGCAAGGAGGTCCAGGCATCTTTCCCCATCCTTGGCCTCTCTGTGTCCATGTTGGTGCAGAGAAGCCAGGACTGTGTGGATCTGGCTGTAGGCAGTATTTCCATGAAACAGGGGTTGTCCTTGGCTCATGTGAAGCCGAATTGGCCACCCTCTTGGACCCTTCCTCCCTGGTTGTGCATGCCCAGGGAGGAGAGGGTTGTGGTATGCTGCCAGATTGCTCCCCTGATGCTTGCAGGGATTGGTGGCCCCATGAGAGCTGCTCCCATCTGTCCCACCCATCTCCAGCCCACCTGGATTTTGTCTTTGAACCGGGTTGAGTTGGGACTCTGCATATCCTTCTGTAGAGGCTGAATATGGGAAGGAAGCTGGTATGGTGGTGATCCTGCCTAGCTTAGCACTTTCCAGCACAGAAAGCAGTGCCTCCCTCAGAGTCTTGGGGGACACATTAAACGGGATGTTTACCTTTGAATAAATCCAGTGCTTTGTTTCTAGGGAGCATTTGTATGTGTTTGCTCTTCATGGAGATAAAGAAATGAGAATATGGTGTGTTTTTAATAGTATTTGTTTTTACATAAAAGGGAAAAAATATTGTACAGCAAAGCTCTTGCAGGGGGGGGCTGCTCTCACAGAAAGGGTAGGAAGTGGAAAATGGCCGGAATTGATCAGAAAACCTGTAAAAGATTTCCAGTTTCATAAATGCCAACAAACCCAACAGTAAGATGTATGTGTGACACTGCCCCCCCCCCAACTTTCCGGCCCAAATTCATGTTCTTCTTTCAAGCTGGTCACTTTGGAAGAAACCCTCTTATTTTTCAGCTCTGGTGTTGGCACCAACACAAGCCAGTCCTGCTGAAGTGGGTTATCTAATGGCCCTGGGTATCATGTAGACAGGTATTTTGGCAGGTGTGGAGGTACAGTTTGGACCTGTTTGTGGGGATGTAGACAGCTATTTTGGCAGTCATGGAGGTATGGGGACAGGGTGGGATGAACCTGTTTGTGGGGTCCCCCTTCCCTCTCTGGGATGTGATGAAGACATTTGTCTTGTGCCGGGTGTTGCCTGCAAAAGCAATGCTCCTCCAGTGCCTCCACCTGCAAGCAGCTGTGGTTTATTTAGGTTTGCTCTTTTTTTTTGCTTTCCCAGGAATTAAAAAAAAAAAAGAAATTGTAGATGAGCCCACTGTTGCCAAGATTTCTTTCTTGCTTGCTGATTCTGGTTTAATAGAAGGATCTGTCCCGTGGTTCTGTTTTGCTTCTCAGCCTCTGTAACGCTTCCAAAATTATTACAAGTAATTTCTTAAGCACCGGAAAGCAGAGAATCTGTAGTTGCAGATTTGTATGATGTTTTTTCCTTAAGTGGTTCCTTACCCACTTTTATCCACAGCTGTATTGACAAAGTCCTCATTACTTCCTAACTCTCCATGTTCCCCATTAACAACTCATTGAGAAGCAGCAGCTCAGCCTGTCCAGAACCACCCATTAATTCTGCTCACAGGCAGCAGAGCTCCTTCTTCATCTCTTCCTCTGCTGCTCTGCCTTGGAGGAGCATTAACTCCCTATGCCGCCTGGCAGCCTTCTGCTTTTCCCCTCGAGTCTTAATTGAGTTGATGGATACCTGCCTGATTTTAATCTTCTTTTCCTTCACTACTTTTCCCTGTATATGAAGCAATCCCTTAGGAAACTCCCATAGGCTACTGCTTGCTTTGTATTTTTCTGCCTGCTTTGCACACACGTGTGGACAAATACACAAAAATCTACATGTTCCCTGCACATGCACACATGTGTAAATTGTAGCCCATGGTCATTTGTGATTAATGGAAAGGTTTGGGTTATCATCTGAATTTTGTTTCATGCTCTGGATAGTTATTAGTGTACCTGGTTAATGAATGTGATGCAGCGCCTTTATAATGAGAGAAGTGTTCCACTGCTGTAAAATAACTTGAACTCTTTCAGAGCACCTTCTGAACTGGTACAGCCATGTCTGTACAGATTATACCTATGGAACAATTTCAGTAAGAAGATAACTAGGGAAATGTGTCCCTGATTTAAATTATGTGGTACAAATGCCATGGCTAGGGCAGTCTCCAGCAAGGGCCAGCAGAGAGTGGAGGGAATGCTGATGAAAAGCAGATAAAGTACAGGCATTGGGAATGTGGAAGTCCTGCTATGAAACCTGAATGAACCTCACAACGTATATCTGAAGAAAGGATTGCACTTACTTGATGTGCCAGTATGGCATAGCCCTGTATAACCCTATATATTTTTATCCACTATTTAATTGAAAACTTCGCATGGTAAAACCATGACCTCACTGAACTCAAAGTTAACACCAGGGATGATTTGATGGGGAACCACTGAAAAGAAATCTCAGATCCATCCTTACCTAAATCCTCTAGATTTGCATCCTAAATATCAAACTTTCCACTTTTTAAAAATCCCTTCAGAAATGATATTGGCAGCTGCCTGCAGCATATGAGATTGCACATGTTACAAGAAATATCTCAGGCAGCATTCGTAGCTCAGCTGTCAGATAGTGTATCTGTGCTGGGCTGGGGCTGTGTTCCACACCTCATTTATCAAGCTAGACTTACGCTGTCCATGGGATGGCTATAGGATTTTTTTTAAATAGAGGAGATTGTGTGCAACACCGCAAGAGCAGCACGTCACCTGGGCCCTTCTGCACCACGCTCCCAATGCTGGTGCCTCTTCAGGGATTTATGCCAGAGCCGGTCATGTCAAATCTGATGTCAAATCTGCCCGTGAAATATTTCCCTGTTGTGGTTGCTGGCCAAGTCATCACTTCGACTCAGGTGCATTTCAGGTCTTGGCCATCAGGAGAGGCAACAGGGATGTCACCTTCAAACACTAGATGCAAGTTCAGAAACTGTGACTTGCAGATACCCTTGTGCAGACTCTGGAGCACCTGTGTCTTGGTACACGAAAGCATAAGGTTAAACCTTCCCTCTGCCTAGGCAGTTCTTACTGAGGCTTGTGTGAGAGCAAGGAGATTTAATTCTTTTGCCTGAACAAAATGCAGACTTGGCTTTTTCAGAGGCTGGCTACTTGAGTCACCCTTAACTGTGCTTCTGATGTGGCAGAGAAGCTGCCTAGCATGGGATAGCTGCGTGGATTCACGTGGTGCATCGGTCAGTGCTGCAGGGTCTCTGAGCAGGATTGGGACTGACAGCTTTCTGAAGGCATCAGAAAGTATTTGTTCTCTCTGAAGAGAGGTAGCTTATGGTATAAATATAAAATAGGAATTTTGCAGCCCAGAAACCCATCTGAAATATATGCTAAACTTTGGAAAAACCATAATTTTCTATCCAACAGTAACGCTAAAAATGGATTAGCATTGCATATATGGTTTCATCATATGTTCTAAATGAAAACTGTCAGAACTAAGGATGCTTTTCAATTCATATATTAGATTTTTTTTCAAAAACCACCCATGAAAACATAAACAACAAACCAAACAAATGAAAATATCTTTTCGTAATGTTAAAGTTGCTGACTCATATCTGCAAGCAGAAACTTCTCCCTACCTTTATCTAGGTAGGCTTTTTCTCCTAAAAGTGCAGCCTTACACTTTTCAGAAACACCATTAACTCTTACTTTGATTTTGCAATTTTAAACAACAACTTGCATGTAGCACTTTGGCTACCACTGCCACAAAGGTTTGTAGTCACTGCTTCTTGGCTGGAGCAAGTGTGAAACTCAACACCTATCAAAACAGGACCCTCGTTGGTAGCTAAAGGATCCTGCAAACAGAAATCATCCAAGGCAATTGTAATAATTGAACCATACAGAAGGTGTTTAAGTTAAAGCAAGGTCAGGTCCATACAGCTGTGTCCGCATCTCAGCTGGTGAAACAGGGAGAGAACACAGCTGTGAGAGTTCACATTGGAACAGGATTAGCTCTCAGGAGTTTCTCTGTTCCTATCATGATGCAGACCATCAGACCAGTCCTCTTCATAGGGGTTAATTTAATATATGCAGAAAGTGTGTGTGTGTGACGGGGCAAGGGCTCAGTGTCTGAAGGAGAGCAATGTGAAGTGCCCTGGAAATAGAGAGGCTGCTGTGCTGCATTTGAAATCACAATTTTTTTCTTTGAGCACCGTGATTATTTGGGGAAATTTCTTGTGCACACTTGATGAGCTCCTGGACCTGGAACATGCTGCAGGCTCTGCTGTGACAAGGGGCTGGTGGCCAGTTTGTGAGCCACGCTGGTAGAAGAGGACTGAGCCTGGTTGAGGAGCATTCAAAGGTTATGAGTACACCATCAGGAAGGCAGTTTTAAGCCTGTACTCCAGAGGTGACAGGCAGTAGTCTCTCATTTGGGATTCATTGCCTGGCAAAAATGTTCAAGGAGTCGCTTGCTGGAGGGAAGCTTGGGAGGAGTCAACCTCATAGTGGGAACTAAGAGGAGAGAGTGAGACAGGACATCTTCCTGGTAGGGGGTCCTGCCAAAAGGGTGGATTACTCTGCAAGGCAGAGGGAGTGACTGAGGAGGAGAACTGCTTAACCTGCTGGGAAATCAAGAAGAGGATAGGTGTGTGTGGTGGCTCTGCTCTTGAGGGATTGGTTGGCATGGTGGACCATGAAGTCACAGTCAATGGGCAGCAGGGAGCCTGCAGCCTCAAAGGTGATAGGAACAGGCAAGGAGTGTTGCAACTCTGACATCAGAGCTGGCAGTGTCCAGAAAGGAGCCTCATCAATCTCCTCACAGATGCCTGCAAAAATAATGACACATCCTATTGCATTTTACACTGCATATTTCTCATGTTCTTCCATTGGATGATCATTAAATCATAGAATGCTTTAGNAGTTTGGTGTGGGCTGGAGGAAGCAGAGAATTAGCAGCACAAAAGATGATTCCTCCTGTTTATATACAGGTATACTGCCACTGATTAATAATAATAATAACAATTAAAAAGCCTGAGCTATTGCACATGCATGATGGGACTTTTAATATCTCCATGTGCTAGCAAACCAAGGAGGGAAATGGTGTGAAGCCCAGGACTGCTGTGTGAGTCTCTGAAGGAGCATGGGTTTTAGGCAACCTCTCATGCAGTTAAGATGGAGCAATTGGAGTGGGTTATGCCATCTGTTTAGGTTCCCCCCCATAACACCTGCTTTTCTGATGAGCCACTTTGTAATTCAGAGTGCCCCAGAGACATCAGCCCACAAAAAATGAGATAGATTTGGTGTCTGATTGGGCACAGAGGGGTTGTTGGTCCTGCTCTGGAGGGAGGGTGCCAGGTAGAGGTGTGGGCGGGTGCCAGTGGGGAGCTGCCATGTCTGAGGGTGATGCAAGGAAGAGCTTGTTATATCCAGGACGGGAGGGGAAAGCGAGCTGGTTTCCCTTGTGCCGGCTGGGTATTGCCTGCAGATGTCTGCAAGGCATAGGAGCTTGCCGATCCCCATCTTGTCCCAAAATATGAGAGGGGTATGGGGTGGCAAGAGGGAACAGGGAGGGATGCTGTGTGGAGGGAGGAACCAGGGGATGTGAGGATTTATGGGACACTCGTAATTCCCTTTTCTGTTCAAGCAGGGACCTGCAGAGGGCATGCTCCAAGAGGAGCCAGCTGTCCCCTTGCTGAGGATTGGTGGGACAGTGCCCTGAAGGGTCCAGCCCCTTGGGGTCTGTGTTATTTTTTGCCTCCTTCTCCCACCTCCTAGCTCTTTTGTATGGGATGGGGATTGCTCTGTGCAGAGATCTCTCCCTGCATCGTGATCTAGCATGTTTTTCCTCTTAGATGACAGTTCAGGAAAATCTGAGCCTGTGCTGAAAACCATTTTTTGGGAGACGTGACTTAAGGCCATGCTTAACTTTGAACTGCAATGAATTAAAGAGGATGTGAGTACATTTTTATAGTGAAGCACTGGTACAGAGTATGGGCTAGAGGAGGAGGTCAGAGCACTTGCCTGACCCATGCCCTGGTAAGGTGCTACTGCAGCAGTCCAGCTAGTCCTGACTTTCACAGAATCACAGAA
>VYZX01009260.1:13768-26546 GCA_013401335.1 Brachypteracias leptosomus | reverse complement strand
CCAGTGCCCAGTCCAGGGGAATGGCCCCTGTCCTGGTCCTGCTGGGCAGTTTCCAGCTTGAATTTAGAGAAGAGAAGCTATAGTAATAATCCAGAGGGTGACAAAATGAGCTCAGCCTCCATTGTTGCTCTAGAAGTACCCCCAGAAGCCATTTGTGCACAAGAAAAACAAACAGGTCATGGTGTTGGGCTGTTGCTTGTTGCCACCCATCAGCTGAGTGGGTGTGTTGTGAGCAGCCTGGCTGCTCTTTGCCTTGGCTTCAAGTAGGGCACGTGCTCCTGGGAGCTGTGCTTAGAGACCATGAGCTTCTGCACCTGTCCAGAGGGGTAAAGGGGCAGGAGGGAGGAGGAGAGTGTCTGAAACCCCCCCCCCAGAGACACCTGCTACCCTGTTTCACAGCTAGAGCAGTGGATCTTGTCCTGTTCTACAGTTTACTTAAATTAAATTTCAGCAGAGGAAATAAAGGCAGAGCTGCCCCAGTGGTGAAACAGCACCTGGGCCACGAGAGCCTTAGAAAGTCCTTTACCTCTCAGTAAATTTGCAGAACTGAAAGAGAGGGAGAGAGTCATGGAGCTGCTCTGACTTACCCATGTGGTCTGTGCTCTCCTCTCCTGCTCAGGGCTCCCACGTCGCCGTGTTCCCTCTGCAGAGACGTGCAGGAGCTGAGGGTGCCAGATCCCAGCTCCCTGGGCGGGTGGGGACTGGAGTGCTCTGAGCAGTGGCTGCTTGGAAGGTGTCCTCAAAGGAACCTGCCTTCCCATTAGTGCCTGTGGCAGCAGCAGCTTCTCCCTTCCAGAAACTTCAGCCTCTTACAAAACCCATTTCCAGCACTTAAGTCCAGCAAGCGATTGTCTTGTGAGGCCAATTGCTGGGAGCTGCCTGGAAAGGAGAGGGGAGAGTGGCTGAATTTGAGTAAGAAAATAAAGTGAAGGGAGTTTGATGAGAATGAGGAGCATGAATGGGACAATGTGTCTCACGAATGGCTTTGGCCATCATGGGCTGAGCAGAGGAGCTGCCTCGGGGGGTATTTTGTGTTATAAAAGCCCCAAATCCTGGTTCCTGCTCCTAGCACCATGTTTAGCTTCTTAAACAGGAAAAAAATAGGAAATACTGACCCAAACTGAGGTGTGCTCCCTGCAGCCTGGTGCCACCAGCTCCCACTCTGCTTTAGCACCCCTGAACTGGGGCCAAACTGGGGGAAATCAAGTCAGTCCTGTCTCCATCCACCCTGAAGGAGCTTCCCACTCACTGTGGGGTTTGTAGGAACACTGGGAGAGCGTGGCCATGTTTTGCTCTATAGCTTCTGTGCTTTGAGGTGCTGAGCTCAAGGGGGATTTTAGTCAAAACGGGTGGTAAAGGGCTGGGACCTGCAAGGAGAGAGAGAAACACCAAGTGCTGAGGGGAGCAGAGATCCTGGTTACTCCTGGGTGCAGAGATTTGAGGCTGGGTCAGAACAGGGGCTGGAATTGGTGCTGTGGATGGAAGCATTTAAGATTAAAACACCAGGACATGGTGTCCCTCCCCACAGTGTGATGCAGGAGACCTCTCCCCAGGATCTGAACATGGCCTCAGGGTTTTCCCTGCCCAGAGAGGAGCAGCTCTGCCCAGACTCCCTTTGAGCAGGATTTGTGGTGTTCAATGCAGAGAGTGGTGCTCAGCATCCTGCAGCTTTGCCAGCACCTGCTTGTCCTCCTTGTGATGGCCACAGGGAAGCCCCCACATCCAGTGGCCACACCAGTGGGCTTTGCTGGCCCAGTTCCCTCCCTGCTGCAAGGCCAGGGTGGTTTGTGACATTCATACCTTGCTCTGATGTATCCATATTTATCTGTAATTCACACAATTCCTCTCTGTGCTGCTGGGGCCGTGGCAGGAGGGTCCCGGCCACCCCACATCACCCATGGCACAGCTGGGAAGTGGGGGTACAGGGTGAGGAGGGGGGTTTGGGGCAGCTCTCCCCCTTGCCCCAGGGCTCTCCACCTTTCCCCAGCTCACCTCCTGCCATCTCTCCCCCAGGGACAAGTTGGCCGAGCTCCACGGGAACATGTTTGTGGAAGAGTGTGTGAAATGTGGCAAGTACGTGAGGCCTGAGCCTGGGGGGGGGCATTGGGGGGGCTGGGGGGACTTTGGGGCTGTGCCTGAGGGATGATGGGGACTCTGCCCTCCCCATGGGGCTGTCTGCTGGCAGGTCTCTAATGCAGTGTGCCTGGGGTTGTGGGTCTGTCTGTCTGAATCCTAAACCCCTTCAAATGGTGGGAAATGAACGTTCTGGGAGTTCTGCGTTGCCTGGGAAGGCCCTGGGCAAATCCTGCTGCTTGTGGCGAGGTGGATGTGCCAGGGGGGCTGCCCACAGCAGGGTCTGTGCCTGCCAGCTGCAGAGAGCAGGGAGAGGAGGTTGTGACAAGCCAGGATTTCCATCCTGGGGTGTGGCAGAGCTGGGGTGCTGGTCAGAGACATGGGCAGAGATGATGAAGGACTGAGGGGATCCAGTCGTTGCCTGTGGCTCTGAGGCATCACCTGCTTCCTCCAGAGCAGGGGCTCTGGTGTGAGCTGGGCTGTGTCAGGAGGGGGGGACACAGAGTAGAATCATTTTGGTTGGAAGAGACCTTTGAGATCATCACGTCCAACCATTCCCCCAGCACTGCCAGGGCACCACTAACCCCTGGCCCTCAGCACCACATCTCCACACCTTGGAAACCCCTCCAGGGATGGGGACTCCACCACTGCCCTGCCCAGCCTGCCACAGCCCCAAACAACCCCAAACAGCAACAAATTGTTCCTCAGCTCCAACCTCAACCTCCCCTGGGCCAACTTGAGCCCCTTTCCTCTTGTCCTGTCCCTTGTTCCTTGGGAGAAGAGCCCGACCCCACCTGGCTCCAACCTCCTGTCAGGGAGTTGTGCAGAGCCAGAAGGTCTCCCCTGAGCCTCCTTTGCTCCAGGCTCATCCCCCCCAGCTCCCTCAGCTGCTCCTCACCACACTCCTGCTCTAGACCCTTCCCCAGCTTCGTTGCCCTTCTCTGGCCACTCTCCAGCCCCTCCATGTCCCCGCAGTGACCTGGCCCTTCATGCCCTGTCTCTCTTGCAGGCAGTACGTGCGGGATGCTGTGGTGGGCAGCATGGGGCTGAAGCCAACGGGCAGGCTCTGCAGTGTCACCAAGGCCCGGGGGCTGCGGGCCTGCAGGTGGGTGTGCTGGGTGCTGGGTGGGGGCTCCCAAGCCCCTCCAGCCTTGGTGAAGAAGCAGAGGGTGTTGAGGAGATCTCCAGAGGCCCAGATTGGAGTATCCCCAAAGATCTGTATCTCCAGGAGCCCCAGTTTCCTCAGGGGTCTCCCCACACTGATAATCTGAGCATGTCCCAGTGCTGGAGGATCCCCTGTGGTGGGATGGCAGCTCTGGAGAGCCCTTCCAGCAGGATGCAGCTGCTGTGCTGCCCTGCTGCTGCTTGTCTTTACTTGGGAAGCTTAGATGGTGTTTCCAGCTCTGTAGCTGGAGGTTCCCTGAGGAGATCTGGCACCCAGACACTCTCCATGCCCCTCGTGCTTCCTCAGGGGCCCAGCCCAGCTGCTTTTCTCAAGCAGAGCCAGGGCTGTGGGGCAGAGCTCTGCTGGCTCAGCGCTGGTGCTGGGGAGTGAAAGGCACATCCCAGCTCTGAACTGGGACAGCAGAACGTCCAGGGCTTTGGTGGCATTGCAGCAGCAGCCACAGAATCCCTCCTGCAGGTGAAGTCTGTGCCTTCCCTCACCAACCAGAGTCCCATCGGCTTGTCTGGGCTCTCTCTGTCCCTTGGCAGTGCTGGGCCAGGACCTGGGTCACTGTCCCCTCTCCCAGAGCAGCTCTGCTGCCTGGTCCTACCTGGCAGGGGAGAGAACATCATCCCTGTGTGTGTTTTCTAGAGGGAAGTTAAGAGACACCATCCTGGACTGGGAAGATTCGCTGCCTGACCGGGACCTGACACTGGCAGATGAAGCCTGCAGGTACCGTGGTGGCTGCTGACCCCTGCCAACAGCCATGGCTGCTGCCCTGCCTGATGCTTTGTCTCCTCCCTGTAGGAAAGCTGATCTCTCTGTCACCCTGGGCACCTCGCTGCAGATCAAGCCCAGTGGCAACCTCCCGCTGATCACCAAGAAGAGAGGAGGGAAGCTGGTCATAGTCAACCTACAGGCAACCAAACACGTGAGTGGGAGAGTCCTCACCTCTCCTTTCCCCTCGTGGCTCTTGTTTAGCCCCATTACAGCTTGGTCCCTGCACATCGTCCCCTCACAGGAGACCAAAGTAGCCTCACTTAGCATCATAGAGTTGTTTTGGTTGGAAGAAACTTTTAAGATCATCAAGTCCAATCATTCCCGAGCACTGCCAGGGCACCACTAACCCCTGGCCCTCAGCACCACATCTCCACACCTTGGAAACCCCTCCAGGGATGGGGACTCCACCACTGCCCTGCCCAGCCTGCCACAGCCCCAAACAACCCCAAACAGCAACAAATTGTTCCTCAGCTCCAACCTCAACCTCCCCTGGGGCAACTTGGGGCCATTTCTTGTCCTGTCTCTTGTTCCTTGTGAGAAGAGCCCGACCCCCCCTGGCTCCAACCTCCTCTCAGGGAGTTGTGCAGAGCCAGAAGGTCTCCCCTGAGCCTCCTTTGCTCCAGGCTCAACCTCCCCAGCTCCCTCAGCTGCTCCTCACCACACTCCTCCTCTAGGAGTCCTGGAGCTCAGCCTCCAGCTGAGCCACCCCAGGCCCTGTCCCCACACCCTCCCTGGGAGGGGATGTCTGTTTGTCCCCTAACAGCACGTTTGCCCCCCCTCACCCCAGGACAGACAGGCCGACCTGCGCATCCACGCCTACGTCGATGATGTCATGATGAAGCTGATGAAGCACTTGAGGCTGGAGGTCCCCGAGTGGACGGGGCCCGTGGTGGTGGAACACGCTGAGCTCACCAAGCCTGAGCAGCTCCTCAGATTGGACCCTGGGGCTCAGGGGCTGCTGAAGGAGGAGCCCCTCTCCCAGCACAACGGCCACGGGACCACTCCCCTGGCGCGCCGGGATGCTCTGAAGCAGGAGTGTCCCAGCCCAGACACGGGGCCCACGGTGAAGAAGATGAAGCTGGAGCCTCTCCCCACCTGACCCAGACTGTTCCCTCTCTTGTCTGTGCCCCTTTTCCTACCGACTTTTTTTTATACCCTTAAACTTTGTCCCTTTTTTTATGTAAGTATTAAACACACTTGAATCGCATGTGTCGGGGCAGCTGCACCCACCCACCCACTCACCTGGGAAGGGTGTTGCTTGCTTGAGGTGGACCAAGCACCCAATTCCTTCTTGGGCATGGTTGGAGATGGTGGTTGGGGCCCAGCAGACCTCGGAGGGGCAGAGGGATGAGGCTGCTTGGTGCTGGGGCAGTGACACGCCCGGTGAGGTCACTGGGGCAGCTGGTGCCACCCCAGATGAAGCTGGGGCTGGGTGTGATCTGCCTGCAGAGCCCATCCCCTGCATGATCTGGTGCCCAGGGGGTGGTGGAAGGGAATGAGACTGGTGCTGGTCAAATCCTGGCCTGGTGCAGGGCTGGAAGCAGTGGGATGGTGCCCTGGTGCTGCTGCCCCCACCTCTGCCCACTGCTCCAGGGCAGCCCCAGGCTGGGTCTGGCCACGTGTCCCAGCTGGGTTGGACCCTGTTGCCTGATGGCAGCTGAGCTCGAGGTGTCCCTGGCCCCAAGGGTCCTAGAAACCTTGTGGATCACCCCGTATTGAACTAAACCAGGTGGATTTTTTCCAAAATAACCTTGTATTTAGAGATTAAAATAAAGCTTAGAAAAAAAAAAAAGAATAAAACCAACTAGTTGCAACATCAGTAGCCAGCCAGCCCAGGGCCCTTCCTGAGTGACCCCATGTCCCTTCCACAGCTCCTGCTGCACCCGAGGGGCAGGAGCAGCCCCTTCCCTCCCAGTAAGACCAATGGGAACTGGTCTGATCTTCCCAGTTCACAGATACAAGCAAAGCCAAGTGGGTCCAACATCCTGCGCCTGGAGGCAGATCCTAGAAGGGTCACCCCGAAGGCTTGTCCCAGAGGGGCTGGGGTGCTGAGCCACCCCATCGTGTCCCCTGAGGTCCCTGGGGGCTGCTTAGAGCTCCTCCACCTTCTCCAGCCCCACAGACCTGCCGTGTCCAGCCTTGGACCATGCCAGCGACGCCAGCCCGGGGTGGGGGGTGGTGCCATCCCCTGGCACCGTGTCAGCTCCGTCCCCATCCCCAGGGCTCAGCCCCCCCGGGGCAAGCGGCTGCGTGTGGTTACGGGGGGGGGCTTTGTCTGGTCGGGGGGTGAACGCGTGGCCACCAAAAGCTTCGTGCAGGGTCTCAGGGGCTTCTGGCAGGTGCTCCGGCCACAGCGGCTCCAGGGGCCTCTCGTCCCCAGCCTGGGGCTGTGTGTAAACCACGCGGGAGGCGGCTGCGTTGTGCAGGGACCTGGAGAAAACTGAGTGCAAGGGGGGGGTCAGGACCCCCTCGGAGCCCCGACCCCCCAGGGCAGCCCCAGCACAGCCCAGCCCTCACCTCGCATGGGTCTGAAGTCGCCGTCAGCCTCAGCCTTGCTGGGGGCGAAGGGGCTGATGGAGGGGAAGACAATGAGGGTGAAGGAGAGCAGCAGGACCTGGGGGCAGAGTGGGGGTGTCACCGTGGGATGGGGTGGAGGGGACCAGGTCTGGGATGTGGCTCCCAGGAAGGGAGCAGAACCAGGGCTGCATCCCTCCATCCCTCCTGGTGCGTGTGCCCCTGCCACCATCCATCCATCCTTCCAACCATCCCTCCATCCATCCCTTCTCCCATCCAGCCAACCTTGGAGCATCTATCCCTCTTCCTTATCACACATCCATCCCTCTGTCCATCCCTCTGTCCCCCCCTGCCAGCACATCTCCATGGGTCTGAGTGTCCCTCCCTCCCTCCCTGGCAGCCAGGAGGCCATGAGGGGGTTGGGGGCTCCACCCACCGCCACGCAGGTTCCTGTCTGTGCTGCCTTGTTGCTTGACTGTACCACGAGGGCCTGGAGCTTCTTCAGCTGCTCCAGGAGGGACCTGAGGACAGGGAGAGCCCATTAGCGCCTCCAAGCTCCTCCTGTCCCCCAGCAGGGCTGGAGGGGGAGTCCCAGCCCCATCCTACCCCCCCTTGTCCCCATCCTGCCCCAGGAACACCTACGAGTTCTGCTTCTCCAGGTGCAGGACTTTCCTCTGCAGCTCCTGGTTCTGGGCAGTGCACGCCGACACCCTGGGGGATTGGGAGAGGGGGACGGGGTCTGGTGGGGCTGGCAAGGAGCAGGGTGCCCATTGCCGGCCAGTTGGGTGCCCCCAGGGTGGCTGGGGTGGGGCAGGGGTGCCAGCCATGCCCAGGAGAGGGGTTGGGGTCCATACCTGCTCTCCAGCCCATCAATATACTCCTTCTTCTTCTTGCGGCTCTCCTGAGCCGACTGCTTGTTCCTGATCTTCCTCCGGATCTTCTTCAGCACCCGCTCCTCATACTGGGGGACACAGGGAGGGGGGGTCAGGGCTGGGACCCCCCCACTCCACACCCTTCCCAGGCATCGTGGGACCCACCTTGGTGAGGGGCAGCTGCGTGGGCAGGGACACCCCCTCCTTGGCCAGCAGCTTCTTCTCATCCTCCGTCAGCACCAGCTCCTGGAACTGCCCCTGGTTCTGCCTCAGCAGGGAGCTGGGCACCTGCGGCTGCTGCGGGGACACGGGTCAGGGGTGGCCCTGGGGGCTGGGGTCACCCCACACCCAACCCCGGGACCGTGGAGTGGGGATGGGGATGGGATCGTGGGACAGGGATGAGGATGGGATTGTGGGACAAGTGGGGGGATGGGGAGAGGAATGGGGATGGGACCAGGCTGGGCAGGGCAGTGGTGGAGTCCCCATCCCTGGAGGGGTTTCCAAGCCCCGGAGATGTGGTGCTGAGGGCCAGGGGTTAGTGGTGCCCTGGCAGGGATGGGGGAACCATTGGACAGAGTGATCTCCAAGGTCTTTTCCAACCAAAGGGATTCTGTGGTTCTGTGGTCCAGGCAGGGACAAGGCTGGGGAGGAGGCAGGAGGGGGGACAGAGGGTGGGACTCACGGCATCGGAGCTGCCTGAGAGCAGCAGGTCCTTGACGGTGAGGTTGCAGGAGGTGGGTGGGGAGACCACGGGTGGGTCCTGGTGCTCCTCCAGGAAGAAGCCGGGATGCCACATGTCTGTGTGGGGGCAGAGCCTGTCAGTTGTCCTCTGTCCCCCTCCGTCCCCAGTGTCCCCAGTGCAGGACCCTTACCCCTGCCATGGCCCCAGCATCACTTGCTGTCACCCACCAGTTCAGTGGCCTCTGTTTCCCTCTGATCCCACTCCAGCCCCCCAAGAACCCCCAGCTCTGTGCAGCCCACACCAGCACACCCAGTCCCCCCAAACCTCCCTCCCCTTCCAGTCTTCACCCCAGTTCCCAAGCTCTCCCCACTCTCCTCCCAAGCCCTCCAGCCCTCCCTGTTCCCCCCAGTCTGCCCAGTTTACTCCAGTCCCTCCATCCCCCCTAATTTCTCCACTATCCCCAAGAGGCCCCAGCTCCTCTGTCCCAGTCCCTCCAGTGCCCCCAGCCTGGTCCCATGTCCAGTCTCTCCCCCCTGGCTCACCGAGGTCAATGGAGACATCGGGGTGTTGGCCCCCAGGCCCCCCCGGGAGGGGCAGAGCCTGGCAGGGGTTGGTGTAGGGGTACAGGACCTCACTGGGACCCCCCTCACTGCACCTGGGGGGGCTGTCGAGCTGGTCAGAGGGGGGGTCTTCGGAGACCCCGCTGTCACTGGTGGCTGGGGACCAGCTGGGGGAGTCCAGGGCCGAGTCCCCAGAGCCCAGGATGGAGCTGAGGAAATCCTCACTGTCCTGGGCACCCTGCAGGGATGTGGGCACCCGTCACCTTGGGGTGCCCAGCACCCTACAGTGCCCATCACCCTGGGGTGCCCATCACCTTGAGGTGCCCATCACCCTGGGATGCCCATCACGCTTCAGTGCCCATCACCCCAGGGTGTCTGTCCCCTTGAGGTGACCATCACCCTGGGCTGCCACAGGAGCTGTGGGGTGGTCCCACCTCCTGGGCAAGGTGTGGGGATGGGGCTTTCCTGCCAGGCCCAGGGAGGAGGTGGGGATGGACCCCCCCAACCCTGGGGTTCTCACCCCGTCCTCGTGCCAGGGGCCCGGTGGTGTCCCCAGCTCCACCCCGTGGAGGATCCCGTCCTGGCGGTCGAAGAGCAGGTCCAGCAGCTCCAGGCTGTCCAGGCTGCCCATGCTGGAGGCCATGGCCAAGGCTCAGGGGAGACCTTCTGGCTCTGCACAACTCCCTGCAAGGAGGTTGGAGCCAGGTGGGGTCGGGCTCTTCCCCCAAGGAACAAGGGACAAGACAAGAAATGGCCTCAAGTTGCCCCAGGGGAGGTTGAGGTTGGAGCTGAGGAACAATTTGTTGCTGTTTGGGGTTGTTTGGGGCTGTGGCAGGCTGGGCAGGGCAGTGGTGGAGTCCCCATCCCTGGAGGGGTTTCCAAGGCGTGGAGATGTGGTGCTGAGGGCCAGGGGTTAGTGGTGCCCTGGCAGGGATGGGGGAATGGTTGGACTCGATGATCTTAAAGGTCTTTTCCAGCCAGAACAATTGTCTGATTCTATGCCCCACAAGTGCTGGGTCACCACCCTCGTCCAGCCTTGTCCCATGAGTGTGACCACTCCAGAAGATCAGATTAATCATTCTGGGTGGGAAGCAGAGGGGAGGAGACCGCTGTCCCTGGCCAGCCCAGAGGAGGGGACTCAGCCCTGAGCTGCCGCTGCCACTCCAGGTACTGCCTGAGACCCTGAACTCAAGGAAAACAAACATCCCAACTCCCCAGTTGCCCAAATGGCTGATCAGCCAACTGACAACCCAACTGGCCACCTGACCAGCCCATTGACCAACTGACCAACAGCTGACCAGCCAAATCGACAAACAGACCTAATGGTCAACCTGTTGGCCAACTGACCAACTGAGTGACCAAATCACCAACCCACTGACCAACTGACTGACCAGTCAACTGTTCGATTGATTGATCAACCAACCCACCATCCAAACACCCATCCCACCACCCAAACACCCATCCCACTACACCCGACCCATCACCCAACTGCCCTTCCCAACCTATTAAGCACCTACTGAAGTATTCCTCACATCAGGTTTGGGGACAGTGTCCTGATGTCCCAGACAAGGGGCTCTATTGCACCCCGTCCTTCAACCTCAGCCCTTCAATGGGCCCTGATGACCCTGTGGGACCACCAGGTAGAAGATCCCCATTGCCCACCAGCAGCCAGGACATACCTTTGAGAGATCCCACAGATCCGTCCTGTCTCCTCAACCCCTCGGAGCTCAGGGGAACAGGGCGGACACCAACCTGGCCATCTCCTCCTCCTCCTCCTCCTCCGTGATGCCCTGACCCGAGTGGCAAAGTTTAAACTCCAGCTGCACAGAAATAACATCCCAGATTGCAACATCTCCCGGCCCTGATTGGGGCGAGGGACCCGCTCTGCCCCGTAACTCATTAGCCACATGTTTCTGTCCTCCCCCACCAAGCGGGGCAGGAGGGGCCTGGGGCTGGTGGGCAAAGTCCAGAGTGATGTGATTGCCCGTGAACTTTCACCCACTTTGGGGACAATTATTTCCCTTTTATTTTTCAGGTGAGCCTATCGGCATTAATCACATTTTATAGGTGCTGAGAATAACATCCAGGGAAGACATTGGCTTGGACTCTACCACTTATGGCTTCCTCCAAAACAACCCTTGGTCCTCTCTGCTCCCCATGGCCAGGACTGGTCTGGATATCTGGGTTCTGCTGCCTGCACCCTCCGTGCCCCAGTTTCCCCCCTGGCTGTCTGGGGGCTGAACATGCTACGGTTTGATGGTCACCCCTTCCCATCACCCTTGGTGAGGTTGTTCATTCCTCCCCATCACCTTGCAGGAATGGTCTTCATACCTCCCCAGCACTCTGTGGTGATGATGTTCACCTCTAGTGAGGGTGTTCATCCCATGGTGACAGTGTTCACCTCTTCTCATCACCCCATAGTGACGGGGTTCATCTCTCTCTGTTGTCCTACAGTGAGGGTGTCCATCCTTCCCCATCACCCCATGGTAAGGGATGTTCACCCCTCCTTATCACCTCACAGTGATGGTGTTCATCCCTGCCTGTCACCCTGTAGTGAGGGTGTCCACCCCTGACCATCACCCTATGATCACAGAATCACAGAGTGTCAGGGGTTGGAAGGGACCTCCAAAGATCATCCAGTCCAACCCCCCTGCCAGAGCAGGAGCACCCAGAGCAGCTCACACAGGAACACGTCCAGGGGGGCTTGAAACATCTCCAGAGAAGGAGACTCCACAACCTCCCTGGGCAGCCTGGGCCAGGCTCTGGCACCCTCACCAGGGAGAAGTTTCTTCTCCTATTGATGTGGAACCTCCTCTGTTCCAGCTCACACCCATTGCCCCTTGTCCTATCCCTGGATGTCCCTGAGCAGAGCCTGGCTCCATCCTCCTGACACTCTCCCTTTACATATTTATAGACATTAATGAGGTCACCCCTCAATGAGGGGGTGTCCACCCCTGACCACCACCCCACGATGAGGGCGTTCACCCCCCCATCACCCCACAGACGATGTTCACCCCTCCCTGTGACCCCATGGCGAGCGTGTCACCCAACACGTGTCACCCAACACGTCACCCTCCCCGCCCGCTCCCCGGGGATCCCCGACCCCGTTCCGGTGACTCAGGGGGGGTGTGACCGAGGCCCCGTTATCGCCGCCCTCTGACCGGGCGGTGGCGGCGGCTCCAGCTCCCGCTTTATGGCCCCGCGGGGGGGACCGGAGCCCCTGGGGCCGAGCAAAGGGCACCCGCCCGCCCGGCGCCATGGCCCTGGGGCTGCTGATTGCCCGGTTCGTTAGGGACCCTCAGCAGCCCCGGGCAGGGACTGGGGGTGTCCTGATTACTGGGGTGATCGATCAGTGGAATGGGTGGAGGCCCCATCCCTGGAGTCCTTCAAGGTGAGGCTTGATGGGGCTCTGAGCAGCCTGCCCTAGGTAGAGATGTCCCTGCTGGTGTAGGGAGGTTGGCCCAGATGAGCTCTGGAGGTCCCTTCCAGCCTTAAACATTCTATGAATTATTGGGGTGCTAATTACAACCGGGGCAATTAGTGCTGGCTCCCCCAGAACAGCTGGGGGCTAATTGCCCGGCTTCATTAGGGACCCTTGAGCATCCTCAAGCCTGCTGCCCATGGTCAGGCAGGAGGGCAGCGTGGTCAGGGGCTGGGCAGGCAGGGACTGGGGGGGTCTTAATTATTGGGGTGCTAATTACAGCCAAGGCAATTAGTGCTGGCTCCCCCAGGGACAGCCAGGGGTTGTCAATTGCCCAGCTTCATTAGGGACCCTCAGCATCCTCAGGCTTGCTGCCCATGGTCTGGCAGGGATAGGGCAAGGTAGGCAGGGACTGGGGGGGGTCTTAATTATTGGGGTGCTAATTACAGCCAAGGCAGTTAGTGCTGGCTCCCCCAATACAGCCAAGGGGCTGCTAATTAAGGACCCTTGAGCATCCTCAGGCCTGCTGCCCATGGTCAGGCAGGTGGACAGCGTGGGCTGAGGCAGGGCAGGGGCTGGGGGTGGTCTCCTACTAATCCCCGGGTCGCTAATTACAGCCGGGGCAATTAGCGCTATCTCCCAGCACATCCAGCTCCTGCAAGTTCTCGCGAGACTTTGGCCCCTCCCCTTCCCCTCAGCCCCGCCCCTCCC
>VYZX01009260.1:0-12999 GCA_013401335.1 Brachypteracias leptosomus | reverse complement strand
GGCAGGGGGGGTGTCCCAGAGCAGGGGGTTGCTGGGCACTGTGGGAAGCCCTTTCTCATGTTTCTCAGTGAAACCCAAGCTTGGCTCCCAGTGCTGGGAGGGGGAGAACGTGCTGGTGCTGCTGTTCTCTCCGGGCTGGGCTGGCTCTCCAAGGGTTGAAGGCCTTTCCCTCCCCCTTGGCTTCCCAAGAGCTGGCTGCATGAAAGCTCCTCTCCAGAGGAGATGTGCACGTTGGGCAGACACTGTGTCCGTGTGTGCTCAAGCTGAGCCTCCCTCCAGAGCTTTGCTTTAGTCTTGCTGTTATATCAGGGGCTGAGTTGGTGTCAGATGATGGTTTTCAGTTATTTCCCTCCACTTCCCTTAAAAACAAACCCCAATCTCTTTCTCTGGTGCTGTCCTCACAGCGCTCTGACGACCCCTCCTGTCTCCTCCTCCCCTCTCCAGGGCAAACCTCGTGGACCTTCAGAAGAAGCTCGAGGAGCTGGAGCTGGACGAGCAGCAGAAGAAGAGGTTGGAAGCTTTCCTCACCCAGAAAGCCAAAGTGGGGGAGCTGAAGGACGATGACTTCGAGAGGATCTCAGAGCTGGGGGCTGGCAATGGTGGGGTGGTCACCAAAGTGCAGCACAAACCCTCGGGGCTCATCATGGCACGGAAGGTAACTGGGGGCAGGGGGAGGGGGCTGTGGTGCTGTACTGGGGGGTCTGGCACTAGCCCTGGCTCTGGGAGAGCTGCCTTTGGTTGGGACCAACCTGCAGTGACCCATCTGCACCCAAACCACCTCACCTAGGTCAGGACCTGCCCCCAGACAGGTTTTATGTGGAGCCTCTCCCACTTCAGAGAATCCCAGACTGGTTTGGGTGGGAAGGGGCCTTTAAAACTCTTCTCATCCAACCCCCCTGCACTGAGCAGGGACATCTGCACCTAGAGCAGGTTGCTCAGAGCCTCATCCAACCTCCCCTGCAATGGTTCCAGGGATGGGGCAGCCACCACCTCTCTGGGCACCCTGGCACAGGCTCTCACCACCCTCAGCACCAACAATTTCTTCCTTCTCTCTAGTCTAAATCTCCCTCTTTTAGTTTCAAACCATCACCCCTTGTCCTGTCCCAACAGGCCCTGCTTTAAAGTCCATCCCCATCTTTCTGACAGGCCCCAAGAAGGTCTCTCTGGAGCCTTCTCTTCTCCAGGCTGAACAAGCCCAACTCTCCCAGCCTGTCCCCACAGCAGAGGGTTCCAGCCCTCCCAGCATTGCTGGGGCCTCCTCTGGCCCCTCTCCACCAGCTCCATGTCTCTGCTGTGCTTCTTTCTTACATCTCTGCCCTGCCTGTCTCTGGATCCTCCCAGGGCCAGGCCACCCTCTCTGTGACAGCTCCCTGGGGTTTGGAACAACTTGGGTGGAAAAATTTTTGTTTTTTCTTCCAGTGAAGCTGGTTTGAATGAACTCAGCTGCACTGGTTAGAAGCAGCAGGAGGCAGATCTCTGGAGGATCCCAGGCCCTGGCTAACAAGGGCTGGAAATGGCAGGTGGAGGGATGGGTTTGGCCACACACTTTCCTCACCACCCACTTAACTGATCCCAAGGTGGTTCCAGGCAGCTGTGACAGTGGCTCCTCTCAGACGTGGCTTTATGGGTCGTGTCTTCTGCTGTGGAGAATGAGGAGAATTGGAAGGGCCAGTGCCCAGTGAGAATGGTGCAACCACTCACCTGCAGGACAGGAAAGTCTCTGGTCTCAGCTGCAGGGCTGGTTCAGTGGGTCTCCATGAGCAGATCACCTTCACTAGGTGGCTTCACTCAGAGCTGAGCTCTCAGGGTCTTCCAGTGCATTGGATTTGGGAGCACTGGGTGCTTGGGGCATTGCTGGGAGCTCTGTGTTCAGAAGCTGAAGTGAGGACAAGCTGCAGAGTCTCTGTCTGTCCTGCAGTACCAGTGGGAAGGACAGACATCCCTGGGCTGGGCATCCTGGAGTTTACAACAGCAGCAGCTCCTTTTTCTGACCTCTGATTGTATTTTCCAGCCTCTGGTTTCCCTCTTCACTGACTCCACGGGCAGCCCAAGGAATAAAGCAACTGCTCTCTCACATGTATAATCTTCATGGGTTGTTTGTTGGGTTTTTTTTAACTTTCTGTGGTTTCCTTGATACCCGAGCACCTCTTCTTACAACACCTACAGAACTTGTGAAAATGTTCCTGGCTGCTGAGTCAGATCTGCAGCAAACTGGTGACTTGTCTTTCCTCTCTGCCCTGCCTGTCCCAGCAGTCTCTGCCAGGCTGCACGGGGGCTCTGCTGCTCCCTTTACCCTTCCTGCTGGGCTGAGGAGGGTGAAAAGGCTGCTCCAAAGCAGAGCTGCCCTTCAAGACTTTCTTTCCACCACTCAGGATTTGCTCACGGGGTTCCTCTAAGTTTTGTTTTGGGTTTTTTTCCAGCTGTTACACCTTGAATAATTTTTTTTCTTCCTTCCTTGGCAGCTGATTCATTTAGAAATCAAACCAGCCATCAGGAATCAGATTATCAGAGAGCTGCAGGTGCTGCACGAGTGTAATTCCCCCTATATTGTGGGGTTCTATGGAGCCTTCTACAGCGACGGGGAGATCTCCATCTGCATGGAGCACATGGTGAGTCCCCACTGCTCCTTGTTCTCAATCCCAGCTCCCCAAGACTCAAGGTGGCAGGTGAACGAGGCCCTGGCAGCCATGAGCTCCTTGCTCTGGCTGCTGTGCTCCTGGAAGGAGCTGCCCACTCTTGTGTGGGCATTGAAGTGACAGAGATCAACTTTTGGGAAAGAGGAAGAACCAGAGGTTTGGGGGGTGGCCAAACGGAAATGTTGTAAACCTGCTGCTCTGCAGAGCTTGCTGTGGAGCACCACGTGTGTTCTCTGCTGTTGTCACTCCTCTGGATCAGTGCTGACAGCACCATCTCTGCCTTTACCCCTGGTGGAGAGGAAGCTCAGGACTGATCACAAGCAGCAGAGCTGATAGAAGATAACAAAAATGGTTTTCAATGAGAAGCTCGAGCTCTGATCACCAGATATTTGGGGGGGTTTGCTGTGGAAGGAGCATGCTCAATGTTGGGCTGGGCTGCTCTGGCTTCCTGCCACGTGTTGGTCACTTCAAGGTTCTTTATTTCAGGATGGTGGCTCTTTGGATCAAGTGTTGAAAGAAGCCAAAAGAATCCCTGAGGAAATCCTGGGGAAAGTCAGTATAGCGGTGAGTGGTGGTGGCTCTAAAGGCTTCCAGGAGGGATTTGCTGGGCAAGGTTTGGGGATAACTCTTGTGTGGCCTTGGGGAGCTTCTCTCATTCCTCAGATGTACTTTCCTGACCTGGGCAGTGATGGGTGTGAGAGAGGAGGGGGAACAGATATTCCCAACCACTCTTTCTCTGACCCCTGCATTGCACCAGCTGGTGTTGACTTCTCCTGGAGAAGCTTTTCTGGGTGGTTGACACAAGATTAGTGATTGACTTGGTGATAAATTCCAACTCCTGAAACTCATGGACACTCCAGGGCAGCTTTCCTTGCCCAGCTGCAGTGTGACAGCACCCAGAGCTGATGCAACATCTCCTGCTGAAGGGAGAGCACTTCCCTTCCCAGCCCTGAGCTCACCCTGGCTTTGCTTTGCTTTCCTTCTAGGTTCTGAGAGGCTTGGCCTACCTGAGAGAGAAGCACCAAATAATGCACAGAGGTGAGTGGGGGAACCTAAAAAGAGCTGCCTGCAGCACAAGAGCCTCGTGTTTCATCAGGGGCTGTGTTTAAACTCTTCTCTCTTGCCTTTGTCAGATGTGAAGCCTTCTAACATCCTGGTGAATTCTCGAGGAGAGATTAAGCTGTGTGATTTTGGGGTCAGTGGCCAGCTCATTGACTCCATGGCAAACTCCTTTGTGGGAACTCGGTCCTACATGTCTGTAAGTTCCTTCCAGCTTTTGGGTGGGTTTTATACAATTTGGGTTCAACTGGAGTTTGACAGAATCAGTGTGGAGTGTCTGACTCCTGGTTTTGCTCAGTCTTTCCATCCTCACCTGGGTGGCCCCATTCCTGGCTCACTCCTGGGGTGAGCCCAGAGCTTTGAGCACCATCCTGTGCTGGAGAAGCTGATGCCTCCTCCACATCCTCCACAGGAGCTGGTGTCCTGTGAGCTCCAGCCTGTGCCCAGCTCAGTGGAGCACGTGGAAGTGCAGAGCCTTGCAGGGGAAGAGGTTCTGGATCCTACAAATACTCCCATCTTTTATTTAGGCAAGTGTTTGTGGGTTCAAAAACATCTTCTCTTTGTGTGCAAAGCTCTGTCCAAGAAGCTGAGCATGGAGAGGACACAGATGGTGACACAGGAACCTTCTCTGCTGCTTTGAGCTTGTTGGCAAAATGAGGGTAAAACCAGTTTGGTGGAGGCTGATGAGGAATTGAAGCCAAACTGGAGTCAGCCAGTGAGTGAACTGCAGGAAGAGCTGTTTGTGCCCCTCCTTAGCTGAGAATCATCATCAGTGGTGGCTCAAGTGCAGATAATAAGGTGTCCATGACCATAAAACTTCCTCCTGGCTGCCTCCACCTCCCCAGCTCCCTACCCCTGGGATCTTCTCCCTGCACCATGTGTGGTGGTGACTGGGAAGAGGCCGTGGGGCACTGGGGACCCTGCTCAGGGCTTGAGTCTGAGCTGCTCTCGTATTTTGGGAATGGTTATTCAAGTACAGTTATAGTTAGACAGTGGCTATTTAAAAATACAGTCTGCTCTGTGCCCAGGCTGACTTGGGGCTGCCAGGCTGCATGACTTGCACTGGTTTATTTATTTTTAATTTTTTTATAGTTTTCTTTCAATGGTAAGAGCCTAAAGGGGATTTTCTGCTCCTCAGATTCCTCTTGGGTATTAACAAGAATGAGCAGGAAAACCCAAAATCTGTTAGTAAATTGAGTTGATCAGATCTGAGCATGCAGAGAAATAGATTCCTCCTGTGCTCCCTGGACTCCTGAGTGTGAGCAGCTGTAAATGCTGCTCAGCTGAAGCTGCTGCTGAGCTGTGTATGAGTCCTTCTTGCTTTTAACATCTCCTTTGCACGTGACCCCTTTGGGACAGGCCCTTCCCTGGAGGGGGAGAGAGCTGAGCTGGGGAGACTGTCAGGATATCGGGTCTCGTCTGTTTAATTTCAGTGCATGATACTTATCACAGACTCCCAGCATGGTGGGGTTGGAAGGGACCTCTGGAGATGCTCTGGTGCAACCCCCCTGCTCCAGCAGCTCCCCCAGAGCAGGGGGCCCAGCAGCGTGTCCAGGCCCCTTTGGAATCTCTCCAGAGAAGGAGACTCCACAACCTCTCTGGGCAGCCTGGGCCAGGCTCCAACACCCTCACACCAAACAACTTTCTCCTCCTGGGTTCCAGTTGGTGCCCATTGCCCCTTGTCCTGTCCCTGGGCACCACTGACAAGAGTCTGGCCCCAGCCTCTTGCCCCCCATGGGCCCTTTAGCTCTTGCTCAGCATTGATCAGATCCCCTCTGAGGCTTCTCTTGTGCAGCTCAGCAGCCCCAGGGCTCTCAGCCTTTGCTGGGCACAGAGATGCTCCATCCCCTCAGCATCTCCAGAGCCTCTGCTGGACTCTCTCCAGTAGCTCCTTGTCTCTCTTGACCTGGGGAGCCCAGCACTGACCCCAATCCTCCATCTGTGGCCTCACTAGGGTGAAGTAGAGGGCGAGGAGACCCTCCCATGACCTGCTGAGATGCTCCAGTCCCTTCAACACCTCCGTAGCCTCCCTGAGCTCTCTCCAGTAGCTCCTTGCTGACTTTGCAGCTGACATTCTGCCTCTCTCTGATCTCTCCTTCCAGCCCGAGCGGTTGCAGGGCACCCACTACTCGGTCCAGTCGGACATCTGGAGCATGGGGCTGTCCCTAGTGGAGCTGTCTATCGGAAGGTACCCAATCCCCCCGCCAGACTCCAAGGAACTGGAAGCAATATTTGGCCGTCCCGTGGTGGACGGGGCAGAGGGAGAGTCTCAGAGCATCTCGCCGCGGGCCAGGCCCCCAGGACGCCCCGTCAGTGGTAGGGGCTGGGGTCTTGCTGGGTGTGGCTGGGAGAGCCAGAGGCTGCTCGGGGTGAGGTTGTGGTGGGGGAAGCTCAGGGCTTCTAGGGAGAGCCCCTCCCTGCAGAGCAGATCATAGAATCAGTGTCAGGGGTTGGAAGGGACCTCCAAAGATCACCCAGTCCAACCCCCCTGCCAGAGCAGGGTCACCCAGAGCAGCTCACACAGGAACACGTCCGGGGGGCTTTAAACATCTCCAGAGAAGGAGACTCCACAACCGCCCTGGGCAGCCTGGGCCAGGCTCTGGCACCCTCACCATGAAGTTTTTCCTTCTGTTTACCCAAAACCTCCTGTGCTCCAGCTTGTCCCCACTGCCCCAGATGGAGCCGTGTCGATGCACTCTACTGAGAGGTTTGTATCCCCAGTGGGTGCCAGCAGGACTCTGGTATTACATGGGGAGGTGGACACTGCTCTTGGGATGCTGTGAAGGAGCAAATTTAGAGGTTCAGCCTGATCTTTTAAGAGTTTATCTGCCTGCCCTGGGTTCCTTTAGACCCTGCTGTGTCCCCCCAGAAGGCTCAAGCCACACAGCAAAGCCCCCTGTGCTGGGGAATGGTGCAGGCTGTCAGGATGTGGCCCACTTGGAGGAGATGCTTTGAGGACCCCTGTTGCTCCTCAGGCTTTGCCCGTGCTGCCAAGAGGTTCCTCTCAAGGTAGAGGGAGCTTTTGGGGAAGAGCTTTGCTGGGAGCTCTTGTAGAAGCACCAAAGCAGCTTCACAGCACAGGGCTGTGAAGGGGACTCTGCTTGAGCCATTTGTTGAGAAGCAGAAGGCTCTAGAAGCGCTGCCAGGCGGCTGCAGCAGATGGTCTGGTGCTTTCCAAATGCTCCAAGCTAGGGAGGAAATCTGCTCTGTGGACATGGTGAGAGAAACCTGAAATTTCAGAGCACGTTCTCGTTCTCTCTCTTATTTTTTAACCCCGAGTCAGTTCCCAGGTGAGCTGCCTCCACCTCTCCCACAAAACCCCACAGCTCACGAGCTTTCCCTGTGGGATGCAGCCCCTCTCTGTCCCTCAGCAGCCCCTCACCACTGTGTTTGTCATCTTCACCCCCCAGGCCACGGGATGGACAGCCGGCCTGCCATGGCCATCTTCGAGCTGCTGGATTATATAGTGAATGAGGTGGGTGTTTCTTCACTCTTGTCTCTGCTGGGGCTTCCCTGAGGTCCCACAGTGTGGCCTCCACTCTGCTGAGGTGGGCTGGGCTATGGAACCTTTCAACAGGGGCTTTTTTCCCTTCTCCCCCCCATCTCTGCATTGCAAACATCTCTGATTTTGGAATCAGGCTCTGCAGGGGGAGGTTCATAGACCCTTGGAAGAGGAGGGCAGCAAGAGCAGCTCTTGGCTCCACTGGCCTGCTTCTCCTCCACCCAAACACTCCTCCCTGCATCAGCAGAGGATGAACATTGAGCCCTCTGCCCAAGCACTGAGGTCGTGCACGTTTTCTCAGGTGAAGCCCTTTCCATGAGGGTGACCAGTGCTAAATCCCAGGCTGAAATGTCCTATCAAACTTCTAAGGTGGGGTCCAGCCCCCCAGCAAGTGGAAAGAGCAGCTCCCCCTTTCTACGTGGTAGGAGTTGACCCCCAGTTGTTGTTGGAATGGCTTCATCTGCTGGGGTTTGCAAGGTTGGATCCCAAATTGTGATGCAGCCATTCTGGTTTCCCAGCTCTGGCAGGGATTCATGGTGGGGTCTCCCCAGCATCACCTCACCCTGGGGCAGCAGTTTGCAGAGAGCAGCTCCCTGGTGATGAAGGGCAGTGAGGAGGAAGAGGAGGAGAGCAGCAGAGTGCAGCTTTTCCACAGCACATTAAAGACTCTAGCTCTGGTTTTTGATCCATTAACACACAGTGATGCTAAAAACCCTTTTTTTTCTTCCTTCACAGCCACCTCCCAAGCTGCCAAACGGGGTTTTCACACAAGATTTCCAGGAGTTTGTAAATAAATGGTAAGAGTTTCACCTTGATGCTGAAGGGGTGTCCTCCCTGGCAGCTCAGCAAGGAGCTGCTCAGTGTAACTCAGTGTTCTCCATGCTCTGGAGGGGGATCTCTCCCTGGCTGTGGTGGGATCCCACAGGGACCTCCTGCCTTGGGAAGGAAGAAAAGTGGTTTATTTGTGGTGATGTTCATGATATCCCAGCATACGAGCCAGGCAGGGGGATGGTGGAGCAGATTGCTGGGGCTGAGTCACTCCACAGCCTCACAGGCACCAGCCAGTGACTCCCAGACCTGGTGGAGTGGGGGGGACACCTGAAGATGCTGCTGCAGCTCCCATGAAATCACAGGGATCAGACAGAACAAAAATCACCCATCCCCACCAATCATTAGGCCCCATTCTCCATTTGCAGGGTGTGTTTGATCTGCATGGTCTAGAAGTAGATGGTTCCTGCAGCTCTCCCTGGGAGGTGCTGCCTCCTGGGCCCTTTCCAGGCTGCTGGGCTCCTGGGGAGTGCAGCCAGGAGGCCCCAGTGGCTCTCAGTGGAGCTGGAGACCTCTCCAGTCGGGTAACTGGTTTCCCACAAGAAGAGTCTCAGTGTTGGTTTTGCTCTCTTGTTCTTCTCATTTCAGCTTAATTAAAAATCCAGCAGAACGAGCAGATCTGAAGATGCTGATGGTGAGTGGGGAGAGCAATTTTCTCTCTGCAGTGGGGTGGCACCAGATCTGCTGCCCCGTCCCTCTGTGCCTCCTGCTCCAAAGGCTGGAAACTCCCAGGCTGGGCTCTAAGGAGCCAAATCCAGCCTAGGAGAGGGTGTGGCTCACCTCTGGTTCAAAGGCAGTGATGGTATCTAGGGATGGGAACCACCCCGAGTCTCTGGAGGTGCCTGGGACAAACCTTTGCCCCTCCCCAGCAGATGAATTTGAATCTATGGGCTGGACACAAGCTGGCCCCATGTGCTCACAGCCCCAAAGCCAATGTCCTCCTGGGCAGGGAGGGGATCCTGCCCCTCTGCTCCAACCTGGGGAGACCCCCCTGCAGGGCTGGGGCAGCTCTGGAGTCCTCAGCACAGCAGAGACATGGAGCTGGGGGAGCGGGGCCAGAGGAGGCCCCAGCAATGCTGGGAGGGCTGGAACCCTCTGCTGGGAGGCCAGGCTGGGAGAGTTGGGCTTGGTCAGCCTGGAGAAGGCTCTGAAGAGACCTTGTGGCCTTTCAGTATCTGAAGGAGACCAAGAAAGCTGGGGAGGGACTTTTTACAAGGGCTTGTAGTGATGGGGACAAGTGGTGATGGGCTCAAACTGGAAGAGGGGAGATCTAGATTAGATAATTAGGAAGAAGTTCTTCCCTGTGAGGGTGGTGAGACACTGGCCCAGGTTACCCAGAGAAGCTGTGGATGCTCCATCCCTGGATGTGTTTAAGGCCAGGTTGGATGGGGCCTTGAGCAACCTGCTCTAGTGGGAGGTGTCCCTGCCCATGGCAGAGAGGTTGGAATGAGGTGATCTTTAAGGTCCCTCCCAAGCCATTCTAGGAGCCCAGTTTAACCATGTTGACCTTGACTTTCCTCCTCAGCATCATGCTGAGCCCCTGAGCTCCATCTGGGTGCTCCCACGTAGCCCTTGAGCAGGACCTGGCCTGTGTCCTTGTGGCCCAGTGTCCCTGTGTACAGCTTGTCCTGTCCTACCTGTGCCTCTCTGTGACCTTCTGTCCCCAGGGGAGCAGAGGTTGCCATCCAGGGGCAAGCGAGGACCATGGGGAAGGCAGGAGCTGCCTCTTCTTGTTCTATTCACCCGTGTAGAGCCACCTTTGGTCTGGCAGGCAGGGGCTGCGCAGGATTTGAACCTCCTGTGGGGCCAGCAGGGATTCAAACCCCAGCCACAGAGCTGTGAGGAATAAAGAATTTCTCCAAACGTGCTTCCACTGCCCGCGAGCAGCCCTGGCTGGAGCCCCAGGATCTTCTCCCCTCCCTTGGGGTGCAACCCATGGCCCGGGGCTGGGTGTGGGGAGCTGGGGAGCAGCCGGAGCTCCTCCTAACCCCATTTCTAACCCCATTTCTCCTCTCCTCCAGAGTCACACCTTCATCAAGCGCTCGGAGGTGGAGGAGGTGGATTTCGCCGGCTGGCTCTGCAGGACGCTGCGCCTGAACCAGCCCAGCACCCCCACCCGCGCTGCCGTCTGAGGGGAGCCCCCCCTGGTCTCAGCACATCTGCCTCTGTCCCCATTTCCCTCAGCCCTGGGGGGGGGGCAGAGCTGTCCTCTGTCCTTCCCCCCACCCCTCCTCCTCCTCCTCCTTCTCCCTGGCCCCCCGCTCGCCTCCCAGCGCCAAGCACCGTCCCCTCGGAAGCGGCTTTTAGTGGCCAACCCCCCCCTGCCCCCCCAGGCACAGTGGGGTCGGTTCCTTTGGATGTGGGGGTGTTCCAGGCCTCTGCTCCAGCTCTGGAGCTCCTGACACTTGGGAAATGTGGTGCTGCTTATGTTAAGGTTTTTTCTTTTTTTTTTTTTTTTTTCTTTTTTTTTTTTTGGTTTTGTTTCTTTTTTTTTGGTTGGTTTCTTTTGTTTTTGGAAACATGTTCACTTGGGTTAAAAAAAAAAAAAAACATAAGAAGAAAATGATGGTGTGTGTGTGAGACGGTGAGGAGGTGACAGCAGCCACCTCTCCTGCCCCCTGCTTTGGGGTGGAGAAATCAGTGGGGCCAGGAATGGAGCAAACCCCGTCTGGGGTGACCCGAAACGGTGTCACCATCATGGTCTGGGATGAGGTGGTGGCTCTGGGGGGTGGTTTAGGGCTGCTCTGGGGGTGATTTATGGCCAAGCTGGTGCAGAGTATGGTGGTGAGCTCCCCCCCAGCCCCTCTGTGCTGAGGGAGAGGGGAGATTTTGGGTTGGTTTTGGTTTTAAATGGTTGTTTTAAAGCCTCTTCATGGTCCAGGGAGGGTCTTGAGCTGCTGAACACAGGCTGAGCTCTTGGAGGGGATGGGGTGGGAGCTGTGGGGTGGGGTGTGAGTTGCCCACCCAGGACTTGCACCTTTAGGTGCTGAGGCACGAGGAGAGCATGGGGGGAGCCTTCCCTGGCTCCTCCAGCACCCAGAGGGGGGGAGGCAGAGCCTGGTTGCCCACCACAGCCAGGGCAGAGCTGGGCAAGCCCAGAGTGGGGTCCCTCTCCTGACCCTGGGGACAGGGAAGGGTGAAACTCCTCCCGGTTGCAAGTTTTCCCTCTCCAGCTGCCTCTGACCCATCCCTCATAGAATCATTGTGGTTGGAAAGGACCTCTAGGATCAGCAAGTCCAACCTTCAAGGATCTTCTAGGATCGTCAAGTCAACCATGAGTGGCCTGGCCCGCAGGTAGGAGCTGTGGGGTGCCCAGGGGGGCATGAACCCACCCAGTGAGACCAGTGGTGGCCCTTGGCCTGAGTGTGGCTGATGGTCCCTCCCTCTCGTGTCTCCTCCAGCCTGGGAAGGACCTTGAGGGCTCAGCACCCCTGGAGTGGCCAGATCCATCCCTGGCTGCACTATGGGGTTGGCAGCTCCCCCGTGACACCTTATTTTCCACCCCATGTACCTATTTTGGGGTGACTCCCCCCACCTGGGACTCTGCCACCCTCAAGCCCCCCGTGAGGAGATGATTTTTAGAAGCTTGGTGGGATTTTTGGGGTGTTTTCCTTCTCTTTGGGCTGTTTTCACCCTGCTGAGCTGTCATCTGCTCAGCTCCCACCATCACAGCCCCCCTAAAGCAAACACCAGGACTTGGTCACCCCAAACCCTTTGTACCCTTTTCTTTCCCCTTTTCCAGGCAAACCTGGGGGGGAGGAGACCCCAGAATTAGGGGGTCACTGGCTCCACTCAGGCCCAGACCTGCACCCTTGGGGATGCTCCTCATTCTATTTTCCCTCTTAATTGAAGCAGGAGGTGGGAAAGGGGAGAGTTCATAAACATTTGGGGTGTTTCCAGTGGGGTTTGGAGGAGGAGGAGAAAGTACAGAGAGTTTTGGGGGTGCAATTATGTTTTAAGCTCTTATTTTCATCACGGATCAAGCTAAATAATAAATGGCATTTTACATTTACAGCCCTTTTCTCTGCTTGGTTCTGCCCCAAGTGGCTTTAACCCCCATGGAGCTGGGACCACAGCTCTGGGGTCCTCCCTGGGTGGAGCCATGGCTGGGGACTGGGACATACTGGTGGCTCTGGCCTCGTTGTCCATCCCATATCAGGATTATCGTGGAATGAGGCAGCTCCTGTAGGGATATGGGGTCTGAGGAGGAGGCCAGGCCCTAAATCCCTCTGGAATTGGGTCTGAAATATTTGGGTCTCTTTAAATTTTGGGGTCTTTTAAATTTGGGGTCTCAGATTTTGAGTCTCTTAAAATTTTGGGTCTCTTAAAATTTTAGGTCTCAAATTTTTGGTCTCTTTAAATTTTGGTTCTCTTGAATTTTGTGTTTCTTAAATTTTGCGTCTCTTAAAATTTTAGGTCTCAAAATTTTGGGTCTCTTGAATTTTGTGTTTCTTTAAATGTTGGGTCTCTTAAATTTTGGGTCTCTTTAGGTTTTGTGTCTCTAAATTCTGGGTCTCTAAATTTTAGGGCTCTTGAATTTTGTGTTTCTTTAAATGTTGGGTCTTTTGAAATTTTGGGTCTCTTTAGATTTTGGGTCTCTAAATTTTGGGTCTCTTAAAATGTTGGGTCTCTGAAATGTTGGGTCTCTTTAAATGTTGGGTCTCTTAAATATTTGAGGTGAAAAGCAGCAGGGAGAGGTGATGCTGGGCTCTGCCAGCCCCAAATAACTTTATTTTCCAGTGTTGTTGTGCTGATGGCAACGTTGGGACTCTGGGGAGGTGATGTTGGGTACCCACCTTGGTGCTGTCCCCACTGTGGGGTCCATGATGTGAATCTCCTGGTGGTGGCACTTTAGGGGGTCCCAGATTTGCTTCTCCTGGTGTTTTGGGGTCTCCAGGGGGGGTCCTGTAGAGACTGGGATGAACTCGCTCCACCCATGGGAGCTGGGGCAGGTTTCAGTGGTGGGAGCTGGGG